>VWZS01000166.1:0-467637 GCA_013397075.1 Rhabdornis inornatus
GGGTGATGGCAGCGGCAGCGGCCTAGGTACACAAGGGGTGGAGGGGTGACTCCGTCCTTACGGTGTCGGTCGTGGTGCTCGGCAGAGTGCCCTTGAGGTAGTAGGATGAAGCGGGAAGGCAGCAGTGTGATGTCCAACAGCCGGGAACGTGGCTCCCGATGTTGGGATGGTGGGGAAGATGCTAGGTAGGAGCCCTGGCTGTCTTCCTTCCACTCCACGAGCCAATGAGAGAGCGAGAGCCAGCACCCCGGCCCCTGTCTCACCTTTCCTTTTCCGGTCTCCCCCTATCCCCCACCCCCCTTAGAGAGAAAACTATTGCCACTAAGGTGTAGCCACAAATACTTAGCATAACAATGGGAAAAGTTCCACAGAAAGAAAAGGGACACAATTCAACCCCCAACACAAGCAGAGTTGGCAGATAGCTCTGACTTTCAATTTTAAGGTTGCCCTATATTTCTGAGTGTACTGAATACAAGAAAATCTCAATGAGAGACCTAAAACACTCACCCTCTCTTCTGTTTCGTTGTGTATTTCATATTTATTGGAGGACTACTGGGAATTCCTCCAGCCCTGGGAGAGAAGACTCCTGGCAGAGCTGACCTTAACAGACACATGGACCTGCTTTTCAAAGGGCTCTGTGTGTATGTGGGTTCAACAGCAATTTCAAGATTTTCATGTGCATTTGAAATTGCAATATAAAGGTCACTGATGACCTTGCTTGCTGTGGGGAGATGGATGTTTATTCCTGTTTTGTTGGGTTCTTCATAAGTCTTCAGTCCTGAGCTGCATGGTGGGAAAATGTCACTGTTTGACTCCCTCTTCTCAGAGTTTACCAATGCTGGTTTTTGTAAGCAATACAAAGTAAATCTTCCACCTCACTCTCCCTTGCCCTCTAGATTTCACACCCAGTTTCATTAGGTTGTTTCACCAACTTATTTGCAGTTTGCCCCACTCCACAGAAATTAAAATAAAGCTATTTGTTTGCAGACTTTCCAGTGATGCTCTCTCTCACTTCCAGGGTTCAGTACTTCAGGTGTTCAGCACACCTGGAGGCAGACGGTGGCCAGCCTCATCTTCTTCCTGTGCTTTTGGCCCTGTCTCTTACTGAACAGGGCCACGCCTACACAAAACTTAAGTGTTCTGTGTACGCAGGTGGAATGCAAAGCAACAACATTCATAGGAGGATTGTCTCTCCTGCTTTGTGCCAGGTTTTTTGATAGGAAGGCTCTAGAGTGAGTATTTCAACATTCCTTGCTACTCTATTAAGCTCAATTTGTACTTGGATTTTGTGTGCTCCACATTGTGGGGCACCAACCTGGGAAGCAGACTGCTGGAGTTTGGCTGAAACAAAATAATCAAAGTGACAAAGTTGGTAATTTCCTCTGTTTTGGAGAGGCAGCACTATTTTCAAAGCAGTTGTCCAGCAATAGAGGAATGTTTGACATTGCCTCTGTCCTAAAGTTGTCATACTGATGAAGCTGCCAGTGACTTATGTGGCTGTCCTTTGTCTGAATATGGCTCTGTAAGGGGTTAATGCTGCTGTGCTGTGAGAGATTGGGGGTGTGATGCTGTTCAGTGTTGTAGGAAATAGAGCCCTCTCAGAAAGTTTGGGAGTATCTTGGCAGTAACTATAGGTTTACACCTGTCTGTTTTGCACACAGCATCTGAACACAGATAGAAAATGTCTCATTTAGAGCTCTGTTTGCTGCTATGTTTAATATGTTTATTCTGGCTGGCAGAATGTAGTTTATTACATTAACAGCACAGCATTAGGCTGTGTTGGATCTCAGGAATCTGGAGTTTTTAAGCTTTCTGTGCTTCCAGGCACAGATGCCCTGGAAAATACTGCTCTAGATCTAAAACCTTGAAAAAGGCTTGTAAATATGAATAGTGAGTTAGAAGTCACAAATGTGTAGTGTGTTAGATGTGTGTATTTTCACTGGGTGATGAGTTTTAAATTTAACGTTTTATAGTATAGTGGTGGTTATAGAACAAGATAGAGAATTTTAGATGGTGTCTTTTCTTTGTTCATCTTCTTATTTTTCCTTCTTCTTCACTAAACTTAGGTAGTAACCTTTGGTTAGTCAGTCAAAATGTCACTCTAAAAGTCATAAAAATCTATTATTACGTCAAAAGGATAAATAATGTAGGTGTAAAACTTTTATTAGTTTGTTTAGCTTTAAAAAGCCTTAAAACAAGCTCAGCTGTAGCCATTTTTCCTACTTCTAGCAAAGAGCTAGAAGTGCTGTCGTATATTCTGTAATTTTTTGATAAAATATAATAAACATCCACGTCCAAACACAAGAAACCGTCTCAGTCGCCTTTCTAATAATCCTGGCTCAGAAGAAAAACAAATACAACTGATGACAAACCACTAATAAGTGGTACAAAACCCAGCATACACTCCCACAGGCTGTACACAAGAATTATGAGGCAATCTGATGCCTTGCCTCAAAATACTTTGAAAAGACGACCAAGTGTGCAAGTTTTAACTGTCCTTCACACACTTATCTCTTGCCCATTTTGCCACAATATGTCTTGGTAGTCACAGCTGCATTGCAGGGGTCACTCAGAGAGATGAATGCTTTTAGGCTTTTTCTGCAGCCCATTAGGCACAGGCTCTCTGTTTTCAGTGTCAAATGTGACTGTTGTTCTATCTTTTTTTTTCCTAAAAAGATATTTCTGTGGGCACTGCAAAGAAAATTACTGTCCCTGCTGATGTTTAAAACCTGTCTGATTGCATCACAAAGCTGTAATTGAGTACAGTATGTTGTTCAGGACTTGTAGTGTGTATTTTTGTTTGGAAATGACGCTCTTCAAGAAAGGTCTAATGACAAAGGGAAGTTCATGGAGTTCATTACTCTGCTGCATCACAAGTTTTCTTTCCCCTGTTCCCCTAGGCAGAGGCAGCCTTATTTTACTGTTGATGGTTAAGATTCAGAAGGGTTCAAGCAGATTCTTCTTCTAAGCGTGGATGTCTATGTTTTTTGCTTTGGCAAACCTGTTCTGTGGAGACTGCAATGAATGTTTAAACTCCTTTCTCTTTAATCTCTGAACAGAAACCTATAGCTGATACTACAAAATTATTTCCATTCTAGTCCAGCTCTTGCATTGCCTACTAATATTTTCATGATATTCATTTCCCACAATTGAACAGTCTCCCACCTTCAGTGGATTCCTGGGCAACATGACTGCTTAAGAACGGTTGAAGTTGGTTGAAAAAAACAATTGTCCAGGATTTCCCTGGAGTGCCTTCCTCCATTTTTGATTTAGCCCATTTTAAGACAGAGAAATTATCAAAGCACTCTATGTAATAAATTAAAGTTATTAGTCGGCCTGCACTGATGTTTAAGGTCAGATGTATATGGAAAATAGTTAACTAAAAAGAAACATTTTAAAATAAACACCTTAATGACATTGCCTCCTCTAACTCAGATAAATTTTTTTCCATCTCTAAGGCCATTGTATGCTTTTGCACATCTGTATGAATCAGTGCAGTACTATGTCCTGTTACATCTTGGGAAATGTGAAATTCCCCTTTGAAATCTAATTCTTCCATCATAGCTATTGGCTATGATTGCTTTCCACTGTATATCATGTTCTCTCACTGGGCACGGTCAATTTCCTCCCAAGTTATTGCTCTGAAATCTGATTTTAATCTAGCTCCCCCAACTAAGAAGAATTCAAAGAAAAAATTAAATGTAGGAGCTACTAAAACAAATTAGAACCCAAATTTATTAAATTCCAGCACTGCTCATTCTCACTTTTGATAATTCCCTAGGGAGAAGATCACTTACATAAGAGAAAATGAGAAAAAATCCCTTTATATTAAAAATTAGTATGTGGGGAAAAAAAATTTCTCCGGGTTGAGAATAGTGTGGGAGCAAAAATTATTTCTTCTTTGCTCTGTTGCCAGTTTGGAGTTTTGTCTTTGTGCTTTTCTGGGGGAACAGTGTCTTTTATTCAAGCAGTTCACCTTGTTCTGCCTGTCACTGATTTGAAGCTCTCAGGAATATAAAGACTGGCGGTTATCCAGCTCTTTTATTCCTTCCAGAGGTGATAAGATCCACTGCTGAAATGCAGTGTGCTCTGTATAGAGTCTGATCTCAGTCACCAGGAGTCCATTGTGCCTTCCTGCTATCGTGCTTCCCCAAAATCTCAGGGAGGGGTGGTTTTTCTGTGCTGAGTCTCTCTGATGGGAGATATTTCCCTTTACTATGATTTTTTTAGACCTGCTGCTTCAAGAATGTGCTCACCTACTGATGTCTGATGGGTTTGAGCTGGGGGAGCATATGGTCTCCCAGTGACAGGCATTGGGTTTCCCTGACCTGAGAGCAACCCAAACTGCAATTCCCATAAACAAGCCCAGGTGCCAAGTCAAAATCTAACAGTGAGCTAATCCTGGTTAGTGCACTTAGTTGAAAGGAACTCTTAATTAGTCTAAATGTACCTTCCTGACTCAATTCTCTGATATTCTGTACACCCACTATAATTTTTCCCTCCTCTTTCCCACTCCCAATTTAATTCGTTGTTACCTCCTATAGTGGATGACACTTCTATAGCTCTTAAAAAAACTTTGATGCTTATGTGCTAAAGTGTTTAGCAAATTAAGGAACTAAAGCACTTTTGTATGTAGGAGTAATATTTAACAAACAAGATATTAAACTTGCAACTGATGACATATCACCATAATTGCTGGGATAGACTCTGCAAAACGAGGCTAGAATTGGCCCTTGAAATAATCATATGTTTTTCACTTAATTACAGTAACACTTTCAGGATCCAAGGGCAATTCTTTTCAGCAGTAAAATACTTATTGACTCTCAGCTTCAGGTGAACATGTACATTTTTGATAACATTCTCTTTTTATAGGCAGAAATCCCAGCAAAAGTGCTCTATGCTGAGCTGTGTGAAGAATGGGAGCTATGAAATAGAATGTTATTTCTTTCTGAATCTGATTGAAAACATACTTTTAAAAAATACCTAGAGAGGAAATGAGGTTTTCTTTTTGTCTGTTTTTAATGACAGTGAAGCTTTTATAATAATTTAAAAGTTTGTTTTGAATTGCTTTTACAATACCAATGATATGCAATGATAATTACAAAAATGTTTCAAATATAAAATAGTATTGAAATGAAACATACAAATGTTAAACCATTGGGTGATATTTTGCAGACCAAAGTCCTATTTTTGTAGGATACTGGTGTTCATTTATCTCCATAGCATGATATTTAAAAAACAAATTATTTTGAAAAGTCTCTGACAAATGGCTGCTCAGCACCCCAAAACAGAAGCATATGCTTCTTTTGTTCCTTTTGAAAGCTGGGTTTTAGCTAGGAAAACATCCAGTGGGATGCATTAGGCTTTCACACATCAGGTAGTTCATTTTAAGTCTGACCCTAATTGTAGGAGTTGAGTGTCTAAAATTATGTCTCTGAGCAAAGCTCCTCTCAGGTTATAATTTCACTTGCTCTACTGTTGCTTCATAGAGTAACATCTGCTCCTTTTATGGAAAATTTTCACCTAATTTTCCTTCTTCTTAGATGTGAAAGTTGATAAAATTCTCCAGAGTTTTGCATCTTTAAATTTTAAGCTTTAAAATAATAACCCACTTAACTTCTGAAAAACCTCTCTCTATAAGAATACTTCATTCATAACATTGAGATATAACAGTTTTCAAGAATAATCAACAAAAGTGAGGAATTTTAATTATGTTTCTGCACTATCTTCTTTCCTCTAGAGTCTTCTCAGACATGTCACTCCACACAGTGCTTTGCTGACACAAAGACGTTTGTAGTGATTTAGGAGCAGCTGTGCCTCTCTCTGAATTGAGCCAATGAGCTCAGGTTTTCAAGATAATAAATACTACAAAAACCTTTGCAAGGCAAAAATCCTATGTAGGGATTAAAGTCCAGAAACAGTCACTTAATGCAAAGGAAGATTTTTTTTCCCTTTAAAAAAATCTAAATTGGAACAGCAATAATTTATAAATAAATAAGTAATTTCTATCATAGTAAGCAAGTATGATACCTTTAATACAAAGACTAATATTGGGTTCCTGTGGGGCAGGTTGGAGTTAGAGGATCTATAATTTCCTTTCCAATGGAAACCGTAGCTCTATGATTAGTATTTGGTTTTCACAGAACCAGCAACCCAAATCCTGTTATTTAAAGGTAGTAAAACATATTCATTGAGAGGACAAAACAGCCTTTAGCTGTTAATCTTGCCATAGCCTAATCATTCACTTGCCTTGGTCTCTGGTGAAGCATGTCCTGATTTTTGGAGATGTGAGCTGGCATCAGCTTTTCAGAGGCTGCCGTTGCACCTGTTGCCTGAATAAACTCCCATTGAATTGGAAAGAAGATGTTGCTGTAGTGTATCTGCCAAGATATATAATTTTCTGGCCAGACTTCCTGCCTGCCTGCTAACTCCAGGAAATGTGTTTTGTGTTAAAAATCCATGGTTGGTCATAGTTTAGGGGCAGCACTGAAAGCCTGATTCAGTCAGGAGAAGACGCAGTTCGCCATCAGGGGATTTTCATAAATGTATTGCTTCAGGCTACATAAGCATCTTGTCTCTCCTCCTATGGCGCCTGAGTCCCTCCCTCATCAATGATTAAAATATTCAGGCCAACAGCCTCGTGGGTCTGGGCATGTTCAAAGCAATGAATCTCAGCACAAAAGGGGTAAAGGGATAAATGTTCCCATGGTAATGCCTTAACAGTGCATGGTGCAGAAGCAAAACTGGTCTTATTGTAACTGTCATGTCCAGTGCTGTCAAGACACATTCTGTCTTCTGTACAGTTATTGAAAAAGTTAATTAGTCCAAAGGGAAACTTCTTTCATGTGGACAAGGCTAATGAAAAGGTTGCTATTTATGCCCTCATTTATGAATAGTTTCATCACAGACATGGTTTTTGACTGCTCTTATTTAATATCTGGAGACATTCTCAAGAATTCCTTGAAAGAAAAGAAAACAAAACAAAAAAGTTTTTAATTACTTCTATCCTTAATTTTTTATAAAATAAAATGCCATTCCATCACAGAATCTAGCAGGGACTGCACTGGAGATCTTCAGCCTAATTCAATATTTAGAGTGAAAGGGCTTCTTTTGGTAATTTAAAGTAAAAGTAAAAAACAATTAAATGGAAAAGAACCTGTGACTAGTATAAGAGTTTTAGTTTGATTTATATTTACATAGAAAATATTGTTTATGGACAGCCCAGGAGGTATCTCTGTTCCAGTGCCTTTTCTTTGCTAGTTGCCAGTATTATAGCAATAACATAGGGACTAAGAAGTGCAGAGTTATATTTTTTTCTACTTTACATTCTCAGTCTGAAGTGCAGAAAGTTGTATATGAATTTTAGTAGCTCTTGATGGACTTCTTGATTGAGTTTTGAGGTAATATATTTTCATTTCCACATGTTCTCATTTATCCCTTTATAATTCCAACCTCTTGTGCACTGAATCTCACAATATAATTATGTCTTTTCTGAAATAAAAAGGATAAAAAAATCAGGATAAAACATTGGCACAAAAGCAAGTGGTTATAGAGTAGCATGAATATATTTCAGGTTAGAAACGTCCCAGTAGTGCCAGTCAGACATTTAGGGGCAGCCTGAAAAAGGAACATGAGAAGTTTGTCAGAAAAATTATAAAGTAAATTTTCAGATGACTGAACTTAATCACCCAGGTATTTTCATTCAATAAGTTCCTTTCCCCCTCTAACTTTTAAACCAGTGATGGTACATTTTTCTTTGTACAAATCGTGAAAAATTAGGGAGCACAACTCCTGTCAACATCAATTACAGCAGTTATAAAGTCAAGGGACTGTCAGGAAAAAGGCTCTTAAAAAACATTTGCAACTTGTAAAAGAAGGACTGATCTACTGTTGCCATTAAGAGTCTCATATTTTGGAACGCACTATAAATCTTGCAAGCTAAATGTAGGAAACATCATTTTGGCACCCTGGAATATTACCAGTGGAGTTTTAGTGTGCTCTCTTCAGTCTTTGGTTGTGGACACAAGAACAGAGGTCATAAAATACCTGAGGGCATTTTTATTTCCTGCCTCATCAGGATGACTACTCTGCTATATTTAGCCTTTTGGTTGCCTAATTTGTAAACACTTCCCACAAACTATAATTAATTGGCCAGCAAGACTACACCCTGGCTGGAAGTAATTGCAGATTACTCTTAATTGTAAGAGCACACTTTGGGTGGATTGTTTAAGACACATATGCAGATTAGAGGCAAATATAAGCCATAATAAACCTGTGAATGTAAACAGTGCCTTGGTTTGGAAGGTGTGTGCAGAATTCATTTGTTTGTCCAAATCTCCATGCACTCCTACTTTTAGGCTGGAATACAGTTCCAAGGCCCATACATCCATGCGAAGGCTCTGAGGAGGCGGAGAATATTGTCAGAGTTTTCATTAATAATGAGGTAACCACAAACTCAAGGCATTCCTCACCTGAGAGCCACCCAGCCCAATTCCACCCCTCCCAGGCACACTCTGTCTCCTCTTATTGCCAGCTGGAATAAATCAAAAGCTGCAATGAGTCAGCAGAGCTCAGTGAACATTTCTTTGTAGGATTGCAGTGACTGCTGAGCAGCCTGGGCCTGAGTAAAGCACCCGGCCTCTCATCAGGGAGATGGACTATTGTGTAGCTATAATGAGATTCTGGTTTAAACTGGTATAAATCAAGTCAGAATCAGCCCCGGTAAAGCTGACTGGTTGAAATTGTTGATTTTCATGCTCTCGTTCTTTACATGCTTTCCTGCAGCACCCCCCAAGATAGGTATGCACTGTCCTGTTTATTTGTTGGTTTATGGAGTAGCCTGCATCCTCAAAAATTTGTTTTGACTAAAATTCCTGGATAACTTCCTTCTATTTCAAGCTCTGAGCAGGGCTAGAAATTATTCATGCTGCACATTCAATTCGTTATTTCTGCAAGCGTGGCCATGTAGTGATGTTCTGCTTTAGTAATTTCCATGTTTATCCAAGTTTGATTCCCCAAGAAATTGCTTACAGAAATGATGGAAACTTTATCTAAGTAGTCATGTCGTAAATGTTTAAATGACACCCACTTAAAGAGAATGGTACTGTCAAATAGCTTTAAAGATGTTTCTGTGCAACCTCAGCAAAAATGAATAGCGGGTGTGATATTCCAGTTCTTGTGTGTGTTTTGTGATTTTTGGCTGAGTTCTTTCTATAAAACTACTTATGTTTTCTTGGAAGTGCACAGTCATATTTTAAGCTTGTGTTTGAGTAAAAACTCATGTTGATTTTTATGACTTATCTGTTGAGAATATAAAACAAAACCAGAATTATGGAAAAAATCATGCATTATAAAAGTCTATTACACATTGGGTAAATTTTCACAGCTTATTCTATAAAATTCATTTAAGCATTATTTTGGAGTTTTTTTCTGTGAGGTGATGGGTACTTTATAGGATGAAAATTTCAAGACTTCCAGTTTTTATGTTCTGGTTTTAGAGAAAGAATGAAAATAATTTTTTATGTAGCTTATTGGACAAAAAGTGTGCATTCTGACTGGAAATGAAACAGGACACAAAAATAAAAATATGGAACCATGCTGGTGGATCATATATTGTGACTTTAAAAATTCCACCAAAAAAACTTCCTTTGAAGAGTTTTGGAAGTAACTTTCTCTGCGCTATCAACACTGAGTCTGATTCTTGTTTAAAAGAAGGAAAGATGGAAGTATTGTAGCTTTCCTTTCTTTGGTTCCAAGAAAGTTTAAAAAGTGACCAGAATTATCTATAGCCTTCTAACTATGATTAGTGTGTTTATTATAGTGTCTATATTAGCCACGAAATTAGTCATTAAATTTGAAAATGTGGCTATGGACTCTTAATCACAAAGTGAATTTTAAAATTTGTATTCAATTGCAGGCCGCTATAATTGGATTATAAAAATCATGAGTCATTGCATTAAACACTGGGATTACCTTTGACAAGGTGCCCAATAAAAGCTGCTTTGTTACCAAATTTAATGACAAAATATCTGAAAATCTATAGTGGTGTATAGATGGACAATATCAAGACTGAAAGATAAATCACCTGAATTACTTGCTGGACTAAATGTAATAATTAGCTATTTATTAACTGGCTTTTTACTGTCTGCTCAGATACAAAAAGCTCAATTCTAATCACATTTATGGATGTTTTGTCATATTTAGTATAATTTTACTGCAGCTGTTAATTTGGGTTAATCCAGTAAAATATATTTTACCCAAACACATTTTCTGTCTGAGTTGGCTGTGAAACACAGGAACTCTTTCGAGTATTTGAGACCTGAGATACAAAATCCAGGCTAAATTGCATGAATCAAATTATTTCAGTTCTCTGATCTTTGTGTCACATCTCTTTAAATGCAGTAGCAGATAAATATACTTATAAATATTCAGTACCCAAAATGTACATAGTGCTCAACGGAGCTTAAAACTAAAGTGTTGTTATCTAAATAAAATCACATGAGAGATTCAAGACCAGAACAGGCTTGCTTTGAACCCAGTGGTGCAAGGGCTACAATGCCCACCTAGTAATTTATTTTCTGTTTGGTAATGTTTCATGACTGGAGTCTTTTTTCCCCCCTTGTTTCCCAGTTTCTGGAGGAAGGACACCTGCCCTGTAATGAGCTGTATATGTCAAACATTATACCTGTCCTGAAAGCTTTATTTGAGGTATCCTCTTCCCTTTATTTCACATGAAAGTGCCATGGCTTGTGTGGTTTATGTGTTATGCTCCCTGGTGGACTGCTTTTCCAACACAGGACATTTAATATGCTGCAAAATTCACTGGAGACTGTTTATCCAGGGGTCCTGTTTATCTCTTGGTAGATGGGCTTTCTAAATGTAGGAATAACATGTAGCTACATGCCTTGCTCTGAAAATGTATTCGGAGTTAAAAATGTATTCAGTAACCAGCAATGTTGATGAGTTAGAAGCTTCCTGCAAGTTTGCCAATCTGGCATTGGGGGATTGGTCTGCAAATTAGGGTGCTTGGGCATCCTATTTACAGTTCTGTTCCTTGCTGGCATTGGGGGATCGAGAATCTTCCTTACTGCCAATTTTTCACTTTATCTTTTCTTCCCTTTTTCTCATTATTTTCCTGTTTCCAGCCAGGGAATTGCTGTGTATTACATTTAGGCAGTATAATTTCAGCTGTCTTTGGTTGTGTCTTCTCTGGCCTATTCTCCCCTCACATGTAAGGCACAAATAATCATCTCAACTCCCTGTTGCACATGTTTTAACATTCAGAAATAGGCAGGTTATTTTACAGCGTTATTTCATTTTTTTATCTTAGTTTTAGCATGCATAGTACATTCTGTCAGGTTCACTTTGAGAATTGTTCCAAAACAAGATAAGATGGGATCCTGGCTGCAGGGCTAGGACTCAATAAAATGTTGGGTTCAAAACCTCCTTGTCAGCAGGAAATGAAAAGCACCCTTAGCTTGCTCAAGCCGTTTGCGTCAATGAGAGATGAATCAATCAATTGGCAGCAAAGCTGGCACAAGTCCTATTCTATATCAAGCAGCCTTATATTAATTTAAAAAAAATGGCCAGCCTCATTCCTACTGCTCAGGTATAAAACTTAGCAGGCTTAGCTCTGAGAAGCTTGGAATAGAGATACAATTTTTTTGTTCCCTTTTGTTTTCCTTTTTCTATTTTACTGAAGGTTCTTTATCTTTTTAAAATGACAATAAAGCAATACCGCCTCCTACAATATTATAAATTATTTTAAAAATTCATGTGTTTGCTTGTACTGTTAGGAGAGGAAGATTTCATCTCATGATCTAACTTAAAAATCTTTGTTTCTCTCTGAGGTGGCACCAGCACTCTTGGTATTTTCAGTATGCACAGTTCCAGGAAAAAATTACCGTATTTTCATAGCTTCAGAGATTCTGATAAGCAAGTCTTTTGTGGACTGCCCAGCACACTGTGATCTTCACTCCACAGATGGCAGTCGTGCTGTACTTCTCCTTTCAAAGTCAGCAGCAAAACTGGCGGCATGAAAATTGCAGGCAGGGTGGAAATGTTTCTACAGAAATAGATTTCCTGGTCAGAGTCCATGTAAAATAAAAACCAGAAAACATATGACCATAATTCAGAGGATTACATGGCTTTTGAGGAATAATTTACTGTATGGATTTCATTCACTGCTGATGTTTTTCCCCCCTCTGAGAAGGAGTTGCAAGTAGGTTTTTTTCCTTAGACTTCTTTGCAATTCAAAAAACTGGGCGGATAATTTTCTTTCATTTTAAAGAAAGAGTCATCAGGGAAGACTGGTTGACGTGAAGGGAATGAAAATTATGGGTGATATTCAGTACTCAGGAAAGCTGAAGTTCATAAACACAGGGTCAGTCTTTGTGTGCTCTTTGATGTTCCTGTGATGCCTGAATCTGCCTGGTGAAATCAGGATGTTCCTGGATCAGGTGAGCAGATGTTTAGTTACAGCTATTTACCTCTGCTGGCTTGCATAAAAAATTTATTGGATAATGGTCAATGGGAGAAAAAAAAAGTGGCTTAAGCAATTAATTATAATTTAGTTTATGAACATTTTGCAGTGAGGTTTATATTTTCATTTACTGCTTGTGAAGTATAGCATGGTAATATGTTTTTTTTTTTTTTAAGGATAATACCGATTTATATCTCTTTGAAAATGCTCTGTCCTTGGTTTCCCAAGGACAGTGCTGCAGATCTAAGGAGCAACTTTTTTCCCCCGTTTCCATTTTGAAATGCTCTTTACAATGTAGAATTCAGATTTAATCTTTAAAACCAAAGGATTCAGGCATTGGCACATATATAATGTTCCAGTTCTGATGATGGGATGTGTTTCCTGGTGGATACTCTGCAGACTGTATGGGGAAGCCTGGTTGGATTTCTGCTGTACTACTTCCACTGGCCCCTGGAGATTTTTTTTGGGGAGGGTGTGAGTATGTTTGTTTCTTTTAGTTTTCAAAAAAGAGATGCTTTAGCATCTTTAAAATCAGATGCTATTCATATTTTCATCCAATGTCTACACGAAACAGAAAGAATTTTTCAGTTACACCTCTAAATAGCTGCAGGTGAAATTTGAATAAAATTATTTAACATAAAATTCATGTGAAATCCTGCCCTAGCTTAATAACAAAATTGCCCCGTTCATCAGGGCCCGGCTTTAAGTACAAATTCATATCATATTTCCATTCTTCACCTATCTCTTACTTCTCCTCCCTCTTCAAAAACTTAACGTGTTAAAATATTTGATAAAATGTTGAGATACAAAAAATTGGTAAATATCTATTGAATAAACATTATTTTTTAGGTTGCCTAGGACAGTAAAAGAACTATGTCACATGTAGCCAACGAACTCTAAATCCTTTGTTTGAGAAGATGCATAAATAGTAAAAAGTTTTGATAGCCGGCATGCTTGATCTGTGGAATACCACTGAGCACCCAGGTTTGTGCAATTCTGAAATAAATAACCTATATCTCTCTTGTGTAATTGTTGGCTTGGTGCATGCTGGCTAATAAATCCAAGTTTTGTGAACAACACTAATAAGAGCATAGCATGAAAACACTCCCGAGGAGCTTTTGTCGGTCAAGAACCTGTTTCTTTTCTGCAACTGACAAATGTATAGCTGATAGCAAAGTTCAGGACCCAGGACGTCAGTGGATGTCTCTACTTGGTGGTAATTGAATTCATTTGATGTTCACATTCGCTTGAAGCCTTGTGTCTCGAATCTCCAAATGTATCTTCCCACATAGGTCCAGGAATGTGGGATTCAGCAGTATTTTCAGCACTGAAATTTCCTGGGAAATTTCTTCTCTCAACTCATAAAAAAATTGAAGGACAAAACAATTTAAAATAATGTATATTGTGGAGGCTGAAAGCCGCTCAGCAAGAGAGTCTTCCTCTCTCCTCTGGAGGCTACGCCCTTAGGCACTCCCTCGTCATAATGGTTACAAAAAGTTACTCCCAGCATGCCTCCCTGTTTCATGTAAATTGCCTGTACCCCATTGGCCCTTCCCCCTTTGTACTGCCCCTGAGCCCTCAGATGATTCGTTTGCTGCTCTACCCCACCCCCTGGCTTTCCTATATCAACCCTGCTCCCTCAGACCCCCTCGAGCTGGTTTGTCCCTGGACCCCTTCAAGGGAAGAAGAATAAAGCTTTGCCTTGGATCACCACACTTGGCTCCAGTCTGTTTCCTGCTGTGCCAGCTGAAGCAGAGAGCTCCTAGAAGAGCTGAAATCACTCTCCACCCAGGAGAGAGCAAGGAGGATGTGTCTGTGCCCAGAGAATGTGCTCCCCTGGACCCTTCTCTAGAAAGTTGCGGCACTCCACCACTGCCTCAGGGCCTGCCACGACAGTATACGACTACTAGTTTACCATTCAGTATCTGATTGGTGTTTATGAGAATAAATAATATGTTTTATGTCAATCAATGGTCTCCTGTTCTCCTTCTTAATGTCTTTTTCTGTGTGTCTGTCTTGAGAGTCCTCCACCTCTATAAGGTTTTTTGTTTGTCATTTTTGTAATTTCAGATTTTTGCCTCCTCCTCCTTGAGCTCTACATAAAAGGAGAAAAGAATAGTATGAAGATTGCAGCTGGGCAGCAATTTGGAAGTGTCCCCCTTTTCCAAGGATACCAGAGCCTTCCATTTAATTGTCTGCTATTGATTTTCCTTCTCATCCACATGCAGGATATGAAGATTTTCATCACAATCCTCTCTTTTAAATTGCTGATTTTAGGAAACTGTTTTGCCTTCTAATCTTTCTGTGTTAATCTATGTGGAAAGTAATTTTGACATCAGCCTTTTCAGTCTGTTTCTCTCTTTTTTGCTAACTATGTAAGATTAGAATGATGTTTCATCTCTAGCTGAACTACTTCAGTATTTGTTTGGAAATGAGAAGTGTTAGTTTTCCTCACCAAATTACATGGTTAAAACAGGCTTGAAAGACTGGATGGAGGCTTCTGAGAATGTGTTATGGATGTGACTATTTCATTTTACTTGGCATTCATTGTAGATAACCACTGAGATTAAGTGTTATGCACTAGTGATATTGCTGACTTGAATTATGAAGAGATATGATAGACTATGGAACTTGAGCTGTAGCTGTGGACATTACAACATAGATGGAAGATGTGCAGAGGTTCTGCAACCAACAGGAACAGGTAGAACAGATGGAATTTAAAAATTGTGACACAGGAAAGAACCTTTCTGTCTGGATTCTTCTTAAAATTAATGCAAGGTATTGAATTAGTGGTATGAAATAGAAGTCTCTGGCAGTTGGGTGCCTAAATTACACAGTTAGGATAATTTGTTTGGTCTGGTTTGTTACCTTTGCTTTTCATTTTTTAAAAATTTTTAACACAGTGCTGAAGATGGGAACAAGAAATAAAGTGATGGGGGAGGGAAACTGCAAGAATTGCCTTTGATGATTCCCCTATGTGTGACTATTTTAAAGTGATGACCAAAATTTGTTATATTTGTCTTGTCAAGGCTTTAGATGAAAAGCTTGTAGCAGCTCATATCTGGATATATAATTAATCTTCTATTTTATCTTTTAAACTGGGAGAAGCTAGGTCAGATTTTGAAGTGTTACGTGACCCCTATTCCCTCTCCCCCAAAACCCAACCAATCAAATCCTCTCTCAATGAGACCCTTTTTCTTCACCTCCATCCAAACACTTTCCCCCCTACTTTTCCACTTGCGTATGAGGACCTTGCAAGAAACACAAGGGTTTTCCTCTCACAGTTCTCTCTCTTCTGACACTAAAGGGGGTTCCAGGGTCCCATTAAAGTGTCACCTGAGTAGCAAGAAGAATTGGGCCTGTTTTTTGTCTAAAGTAATCCACTAAGGAGAAGGGTTAATGAACTGTGCAGGGATAAATAACGGTTGCCAAAAGGATGGTTTTATAATGCTAACACTTGAGTTAAGTGTTTTGAAAGGTTTTAAAATGCAGAAAACCACGTATTCAAAATGTATGATGAGTTAAACCAAACCTTTTCCTGGCATAATGATAGCTGTGTGGGAACCTCTGTACATCATCACTGAGCTGTGAGGAGCCTGCGCTGTGAGTCACACGAGAAATTACTTGGAAAATAGATGAAAAGGTAGCTTTGTTCCTTAATGTGCACTGTATATACAATCCTAGTAACTATCCAAACCACCATGACTAAAACAATCTTCTAAAGAGACACAATGGGCCATTTCATTCCTCATAGAAAGCAAAATTTTGGGGATTGTTAGATCCTGTCTAAGGGAACATTTGGTACAGTGCATGATTTGTATTAACTTGTTACCATCTCCGTCTTTGTGAGTCATGGTATTCATCCCCCATGACTAAGCAGCATATTTCTGAGATTTTTCTTCTTTAATTTATAAATACAGTGTATAAATATTTATATGCTGAAGAGAAAGTTAGAAAGTCGATTCTAAAATCTTCATTGTGAGGAAAGATACTTGAATTTGAAAATTCCTTTATGAAACAAGATAAAAGTATCAGCAAGGTAAGAGAAACAAAAAGCAAAAAATTATTTATTGCTCCCTGAGTAAAATCTTCAAATGGAACTGGATACTTCTTGACAGACATGTGTTCATACATCTGTGAATTATTTTGACTCAACATGGTTGAGCAGCAGCTCATCCAGACCATTTTAATTGAGCCTTTCTACCTCTAAAATCTAGAAGGAAAAGCTTGTTCTTACTAAGACGTGAAAGTTCCTGTCAGTGTCAGTGTAACTGGCACTGTGCCATATGAATTGGTCATATGGCATATGACATATTATTGGCATATTATATCATAATATACCTGTAAATATTATAGAAATGTGCTGTTTTGATGGGAAATGTTCTTTAAGGCATCTCAGAGGTTTAAAATTTTTGACCTTCACAGGTGATTTCCTGGGAAGCCTTGTAAATTTTTCTGGTGTATTTAGTTCCTTAGAATGCTGAAGAGGCTTGGTTTTTTCCTTCAAAAGACAGAAATGCAGCATTAACTGGCTGCAGTTTTGGAGAACTTTCTCCATATTGAAGTTTTCTCTGTAAGGCTGAGTTGTGGAAGCAAAGCAAGAAACTGCACTAGAAATCTTAGAGGAAGTGAAATACAATGCAAAGAAATATAAGCCATACTACAAATATGACACTCATTAAAATGTTGTTCTTACAGTTTATGCTGGAAATAAAGGCTGTTGGTGTAAAGAATTTTAGTGGCAGAAATAGAGTGCTTTAAATAACATCTTTTGTGAGTGTTGACATTGTCATCTTTGATCATTATGAAGCTTTAAATGTGTTTGGAATGTAGTATGTTAGCAGGACCGTGGTCTGGAGATCCTATTTGAATCAGACACCCCTTCAGGAGAGAGAGATGATGTGTCTGAGGGAAAGAATGGAAAGATGTTGATGGTAATATTTATTGTTGAGCTTAGTTCGATTTTATAAACTGCTTTATAAGTAGTTGAAATTGAACATCTTCTGGAATAACATTGCTGGAGTGTTAGTTCCTTCTGCAGGCTTCAACAATGTCTGTGTATAGTAAGAAGACATAAATCTGTGGGGAAAACTTGTATAGAGTCTACAGAGAATTGGTGCCTTCTGAGAGGAAGGGAAGAGAAATAGATAAGCAGGAGGCTTCAGAACAGCTCCCTGCATGATTCAGAGATGCCTTGTGCTGCTACAGGTACTTTCTGTGTCATAATTTACAAGCTGAAGTTACCACTCTGTGTATGTGGCAGCAGTTGTCTGTGCCTCCACCACTTCCATCCCACCAGGGCCCTTCAAACACGTACTAAATAGAACAAGAATTTGCTGGCTGAAGGGTGATGGAATTGCAAGTGATTTGAGGATTATTGTCTCTTCATAAATCTGCCTCAAACATGCCTCCCTACTCCCTTGGCAGAGATGGAAGGACAGCCTGTTACCCTGTAAAATACAGATCAAAATCAGCAGTGTTCAGGAAGGAATTGGGATGATGAAATATCCAGCTTCAGGAGCAGGATTGCCTGCTACTCTGCTCACCATGATTTGTTGATTCCTCTGCACTTTGCCAAAGTAATTAATGGAGAGAGCAGTTTATAAATGAAAGAAGGCATTTCTGGGTTGAGTATCAATGTGATGCAAAGTGGACAACTAGGTCTTGAGTTGTTGGGGTGGTTACTTTCTGGCATTTAATTTGGTATGCCTATTCTACTGCTAATTAAACAGCTGATGGACTGGTTCATATTTGGGCACGGTCACATTAAGTAGTGAGGCTTAGCCCTAGAAAGCAATAATGTTCCCAAGTTGTGGTTTAGCCAAAAAATGAAGGGTTCATAGATAATTCTGGGTTTGAATTTGGTTTACATTTTTGCAGATCAGGTGTGTTTGGCAATAGATTATCATCACTTGCTTTTATACCTTTGTCATTCACCAGCTTTTGCAGCAGAACAACTTTACCTAAGTTTTTGTAGGGGCTGTTTTGAAACCATCACTGTTACATCAAAGAGATCCTGGAAGATGCCCATTATTCTCTTATTTGGGTGTTTGGAGGTAGAGGGATATGTCAGACATTACACCAGTAGTAAAAGCAGAAGGCTTTTCTTGGTGTAGATGCTCTGCCTTGACTTTCTGGCAGCAAACCATAATCATATATTCATGTGAGAAAATTGTGAAATGTTGTGAGAGCATGAATATTTTTCAGGGCACAGAGGGATCCATGGCCAAGCTCCACTTTTCTGCATGCTGGCTGAGTAAAATCATAAAATATCCTGAGTTGGAAGGGACCCACAAGGATCATAAAAATCCAGCTCCTGGCCCTGCACAGGACAGCCCTGAGGATAACTCCATGTACCTGAGACACTGTTCTCCATTGCTCCACATGCCCTGACCAGGAAAACCAGCATCTGATTGCAGGTGGGCATGAGCAGAGAAGAAAGATAATTACTGTCCAGTCAGCACTGAATCTCCAGAGTTTGATGGCATATGTTGGTTTGGAAGAAGGTGCTTTGTTGCATGGCATCAGGAAGAGAATCACCACCAGTCTGGCATCATATTAACTGCTGCTAGGTCTTGAAGCAGTGATTCTATAGAGGGCTCTGATTACCAGATAATTCCAAATTAGAGTGGGTATTGGAGCCTGTGAAAGTATTAGGCAGTGAGGAGACACCTCTTTGTGTTACCTGTGTTATTTCTCACAAGAGGACAGGGCAGAGGGTTCCTAGGAGAGTGTTTGACCTGGTCTGAAGCAATGACAACAGCAGTTAAACAGCTGGAGATTATTAAAAAAGAGGAATAATTACCTTCTTCTGTGTGATTTCCTGCCAAGTCGTTTCCAGATGAGTTAATAATGTTGCAGTCTAACTAGAGAATGTCCCTTATATCTTGTCTGCCTTACTGGGTGGACAATAGGATGAGTTTATGCTATAGGGATTATGAAAAGGGTGAAAAAGTGTTCAGTAATTTCATTAACTCTTGGAGGTAAAGCCAGTGATCAAAAGTTGCAGTGTTAGCATAATAGAAGGCATAGAATGACTTATTAAAGGCCTATTTGATGTATTTTTGGCACTACTACATTTCTAGTTGAGAAATCTTTGAAGCTCTTGAAGCATTAGAGCTGTCAGCTGGACTAAATGACTGGTTAATACTTTTACAGAGTAGTGCTTTATCATAGAGATGGCTTTCCTCCCTCTTCTTAATGACAAGCAATTTGAGTTTCTGTAATAGTTTACAGAATAGTCTCATATTCTGTGCTATTTCAGAGTTTGTGTATTTTTTTATTTTTTGTTTATTTGTTTTTGTTTTGTTTGTTTGTTTTTTTGGTGATATCCTGTGAGTTAAATGTTGAGGTTTGCTGTTTAAAAAAGATCCTTCTTAGAGTGTTAGAAGTTGTCAGTGAGATCACTGCATTGTTTTATAGAAGTATTTGTATCCTCGTTGTTGTTCTGGCTTGAAAACAAAAGCTCTCACATTTCAACCGTTGTTTACCATTTTAAAAATTAATTCTGGCTATACAGAGAATTAAAAAATGTTACTGAAAATATTGATCAAACCATGACTTGAAAAGGGGTCCATAATCACCAGTTTTCAGAAATTAGAAGACAATAAGGCACATCTCATTTTTTAGTGGACAATATTCATTCCTATTCATGTGGAATAATTTTTAAATAATTCACAATCAGATCATGTATGTTCTGGAAAAGAAACTCAATACCTATAACTTTCAAGAAAAAAAATTATAAGAAAATTTAGAAAATGGGACACATTCTGTCAGAGTAATTATTAGGAATTTAAAATTTAGACACAATAAGGAATTTTGAACTAAGGATTCAATGCTTGAGCCAAGGATCCAAAATTTGGACAAAATGGGAATGCTCTTCAGTAACATCTACATAAATATCAGCTTACACAGGGATAAAGTTAATAGAAATATGAACAAGTCTTTAAATTGTTTTCATCTGGTAGGAGTGCCAGCAGCTGAGGTGCATTATAGCAGTGAAACCCATATAAATATGTTGATGATGCTTGGTCAGAGGTGGTTGGAAAATCTCCTGCATAACCGAGTTTTCAACAAATAAATGTGATGAATTTATTTTTATAATTCTAGATTTTTTTCCTTTAATTTTGGAAAAAAGCCTCCAAACCAAACCCAAACAAACCAACGCACAAACGTTTTCTATGATGAACAGCACACCAAATATTTAACTTTGTGTTTGATTACCTGAATAGAAATAGCTCAGTTTGCTTCATTAATTCAGAAGGGTTTGTGCTGCATCACTCCACCATTAAAATAAACCTTCCTGTGTAGTGGCAGCATATATACTATGGCAGATATATTTCAGATTCTTTTTTTTTCCCCCAGATATGCAAAGCTTCTTGCCAGATCTACAGTAAACATAAAAACATCCACTCTGACCAATTCTGCATAACAGAAATCCCATGTTTTTTATCTGTATTACCATGGATCGGGTTTTAAGCACAGTAAAAAAAAAATCCCAAACAGGTTTATGGGTTTACTAAATTTTAGTGTTTCCTGAGAAACACAGGGAAATACCTGCTGAAAGCCAAATATTAAAATTCCTTAGAGAGAAGTGAAACCTGTTCTTATTGCTTGTTTCCTATTCCAGTAGCACTAACGAAGAAAGGATTTGCAGTTAGGCCTCCAGACAGAAAGACCATAAACACATGTTCAGACACATGAATAGTCTAATCAAAGTCAAAACATTTAATTTTTATCCTCAAAACATGTGGGGTTTTATAATTGGCACTTGCAGACTAGACTGATGAATGAGCAGAAGATTTACAATTTAATAAAACCTTCTTACTTTCCATATTTACATGAATAGGAATTTGTTAGTATTTCACGCAGTCTGAAAACTTTGGCCAGATCTTCCACAAGTGGGTCGTCACTTTGTTGAAATGAAAGCAGAAAACCTGGCCTGTTTATGTAGCTATTTAGACAGCTTCCCTATCTGGGTTTGCTTTGTTTTGTTTTCTTCCCTGCTTGTCTTTTAACTGAATAGCTGTGTCATGTGTCTGTTCCGTTTTGAGGCTACAGTACTCAAGAATGTGATAATCAAGTTGTTGCATTTTCAAGCCTTCTTTGAATCTACAATTTAAGCCATTTAACTCACTTTCTGTCTCTTTGGGGGCAAAAAATCTGAGGTCGCCTTTGGTAACTCCCAGTCTGAATCGTCCCCCTGCCCACATACAGTATTCTACACACTGGTGACAGCTTCCTCCAGAGAGGCTTTTTCTGGTTGTCGTGATTTATTTGAAGTCTCCAGGCTTCCAAAATAGGATAAAGCACTTTATAAATATGATTGTGGCAATAGAAGGGTCATGATTGTGGCAATAGAAGGGTCAAGACTTTGTAACTGGGTGACTAAAATTTAAAAATTAAGCAAGTAACTTGGATTTCAATAGTTCATGAGGCGGCTCCTCCTGACTTTCTGATTTCCCATTCAATTTTAAGGGAGGAAAGTTGCGGTTCTTCAAGTTTTGGATACAGAAAGGTATGTGACACCTGTTACTGCTTTTCTTACAAGGAATTAAAAATAAAGCTTTCTTCCTTTTCCAGTTTCTGTGATGCCTGTTTCTCCTGCAGCTCTTTCCTTCTCTCTGTTCTGCTGCCACTCCTGGAAGCTTCAGGATGCTCAACCTCTGAGTTCTGCAAAATGAACTGTGGACTTCCCTGTTCTCCATCTGAATTTTGTTGTTCACTGTCAGTTTCTCTTTCCTCTTACATGCTGCTGCTAAGTAAAAACCCTGCCTTAGCAGTCCTCCTTTTAGAGTCTCCACACTGGGGCAGGACACTCACACATATCCTAAAATGAACTGTGTGCCCTCATCCTCAGGACAATCAAGGCATCTCCCTTGTGCGTGCTCTTACCCTCAGCATATGGAAAGGTCACTTGGAAAGGCTTGACCCACAATGCCAAAGTAGTTGCTTGTCAGTCCTGTGATGAACTTCAGCTTTACAGAAAGATATTTCAGTTAACAGCAGCAAAAAAAAAAAAAATAAAAAAAAAAAAAAAAAAAAAAAAAAAAAAAAAAAAAAAAAAAAAAAAAAAAAAAAGGGAAAAAAAAAAAAGGAAAAAGGCCATGGAGGTAGAGCTGCTAAGTGGAATTAGTATTGTTAAAATCTTGTAACTGAAAAGCAGTTCCAAGTTGTCAAATATGTTTGATATTCTCTGGGAGGATGCTTAAGGTGGTCAATTAAGATTTGGAGGATTTTAACACTCTGCTTGGAAGAAGCAGGGGAAAAAACTCCATGGTCGGGAAACCTTGGAACTCTGTTAGAAACCTAGCAGCTCTCCCACTCTGATCAGGAGCTGTGCTCTCAATGAAATGATCAACAGAAGATGCCAGCTTGTGTAGACTTTATTTCCGACAACACTGCAAGAGTGGGCTCTGTTTTCAGGCTTCTTTGTGAAGAAAACAATTGGATAGGAGAGGGGAAGGCCAGAGGGTTTGGGATTCTTTCTGCTGTGTGAGCCACGTTCAGTACTCTGCAGCCTGCCTTCCACTCAGGCGCTCCCCTTTCAAGATTATCGATGATTACTTGTTATCAGTTTCATTTTTGCCTTCGAAACGGAGCTTGTGTGGGCTTGACCAATCCTTCTAATGGCCCTTCAGAACGAGCCGTTCCAGTAGATGTCACTGTGGGCCCTCGAGTCGCAGCCATCCCAGCTGTGCGGTCTGGTGTCACACACCTGCTCTCGAACGCCTTTGGGATGATGGTACCCAATTACAGCTCTCTAATTCCGGCTCTTTCCTGAGCACCATGGGGGCAGAGCCCTGCCAGCTCAGCTTTCATCCCGGCCAAACCCACGAGGCCTGGAGGCAGTGCAGTTGGGATCAGAAGTGGCAGAATGGGGGAGGATGATGGGCATCCCTGTGTGATGTGAGAGATGCACGGCTATAATGAGCAGGGTTATGAGCTGTCCTCCCTCAGTGACAGGGATGCTACAGCAGGGAAACAACAGCTTTATGTAGTAGCAAAGCCTGGGCTCCACAGACAGTGAACTTAAAAACCCCAGGAAAACAAAAATAAAGAAACAAATAAAAAACCACTGTCTTTAAGACTTTTCTAAATACTGTGTTTGGGCGGTCCTGAAATGAATATTTTATTTGATTAGCTTATGCTGAGGATTTTCCTGGCACATTGCATACGAATGCTGGAAGCAGAATAAACCTGGCAGTTTTTTGTAGGCTTTGAGTTTCCCTAAATAAGATAAGAATTCATAACATGTGAGCCAAAACAAAAGAACAGAGAAGGATAGAGCTGGAAGCAACAGAGAAGTTACAGGCTGTAAGAGAAGTAACAGGTTGTGGAGACAGAGAAGGAGAAGGAGGAACAGGAAACAGATGTCAAGAAGCTCTAATGAAGTAAGAGGACAAGTGATGCCGAAATATCCTGATACTGGAAATGCTAAATGTGGCTTTGACCTGTACTTTTTAAAATTCATGCCTAAACAGCAAAGCTTTTAAAATTCAGACCCTTCTAAACCTCTCCACTGACTTATTTACATTGTTATTCTTCATGGCCTTTGCTCTTTTGCAAAGGCACCAGGAAGAGATTTCCGTGTGCTCGCAGCAGCCTTATCGACTCTTGTCTCATCTCGCCCCGAACTCCACCCATCCAGAACACAAAAGTGCTGTATTCAGACCAGATGTGCTGTCAAGGAGGGGTTTCCTTTTGGTATATGAGGAAAGTTGGCATGGTCCATGCAAGAGATTTCTGTTTATGGTGAAAACAGAGATCAGGAGAAAAACGGTAAAGTTTTCTTTCTTACTTTGATGGCTTAGTTCTGGTGATTCATATTTAGATATGTACAGCTTTTATGGTCATGAGTATGCTACTCCTTCACAGCATTATTTTCTTTAAATTATATTGATTTCAGATTGCAAAATCAGGCAACAAGCATTGGCAGAAAGGGAAATCCTCTTCTTGGACTTGATAGATAAGAAAAAGCAGAAGAATTATTCAAGTACCTGTTCTCCCTGTGCTTCTGAACCTACACATAACTCCTCAGGAGTCTCAGAATGTGATTATTACAAGGCTTGAGTCGATATTCAGTCAGAGCACTCCAATTTTCCTTTATAAATTTCTGTAATAGATTGATTTTTACCCACTCTATCCTGGTGTTAATACAGAAGTGAGAGAGCTCTGGTCCAAGGAAAAGCTGTGGCCTTTGATGGAGTTTTCAGCTAAGAATTTTTTCATTTGTTGGACCTCAAAGTGTTGATTTTGAAGGAGGCCTTATTACTCATACGAATTCCAAGGAGAAGGCACTTATTTGAACAAAAGAGTTTGAAGGCATAAGGTGAAGAACTTTGGTACAAATGTGATAATTTTACAATAAATAAGTTGGCCCAGGCAAGGTTGCTACAACAACACAAAAAATGAGACCCAGGGTGAAGTAAAGTTATGTTACTTTAATTTGTTACCCCTTGTTACTGATGTGCCCCTGGGGCGTGAGGTAAAAACATGAGTGGCTAATGAGAACATTTTGAGTTTTTCATGCCAGCATATATTTTTAACTTTTAGAGGTTTAGATCACAGAAAGGACAAGCAACAGCTAAATAAACACTCTTACAAATCAGTGACAGAGGAAATCACATACTGTATGTTGCAACTCACTATGCACTGCTTGCATCTAATTGTTAACATATCACAAAAAAAATCATTGGGATTTATAATAGTTCAGCTGGACATAGAATGTGTACTTGCACATTATCAACAGATAGTTTCAGCATTACCTCAGTTTCTGCACACAGAGCTTGCTTTTTGTAGCTTTTTGTAGCTAGGTGTGTATTGAGGAAGAAATCCGTATAATGCATACTCCTGAAGACAAGGAGTTTATTTTGCAGCTCCATCCTGGATTTCCACAGCAT
Organism: Rhabdornis inornatus; assembly: GCA_013397075.1. Lineage (NCBI taxonomy): Eukaryota > Metazoa > Chordata > Aves > Passeriformes > Rhabdornithidae > Rhabdornis > Rhabdornis inornatus. The sequence continues at coordinate 25,384 of VWZS01000166.1, forward strand.
GTGCCTGGAGGAGGATCATCTTTGCTGGGAAAATTTCTTTCTTTGGCAGAGCCTTCCTGGTAGAGAGATGTGCAGAGACAGGTAAGGGTTGTGTTTGCATGTATGGCTGTCCTCAAGGTACGAAAATACTTCATGACCTCCAGGGAATGGCTGGAGTTAAAGCTGTCTGACAGCAGAATTTATGTGTGCACAGACTGCAGGTGGAATTGAGTCAGGAAGGCGAGATGATTTCCTGATTTTCTTTCCTCTGTTCTTCTGTCACACAGCCCCATCAAGCTGTGGTCTCACAAGGGCTGTAGCTGAGTCTGAAGAAATCTATGAAAGCACAGGGTTAGTTGTGAGTTTCTTGTGCATAGGGGTCTATAAAGGTTTAACTTCACTTTAAGCATTCCAAATGACCAATTTGTGTCAGCTTTACCTTGAAAATCATAGCCTTTTATGACTCTCTATGGTGATTATCAGTAAAAGCACAAGAACACAAAGCTTGTTTCATCCTTAGCAGTAATACGCACTAGAGGCCCTGCAACTACCTCTGAGATGAGTGAGAGAAGGACAAAATCAGGGTCTTGAAACCTATGGCCTGTTCTGCACTTTCTACCTAAGTCCCTTAATTACTACAGTAACATATTGACTATTATTACCCCAGATCCTCAGCTGGTCTGAATCAGCAAAGCTGCCATGGCTCTAATGGAGAAAGCATGTTTGGCGGCAGCTAGAAATGAGGCTCAGGGTATTACTTAGGCCAGACCTTATCTTAATTGACTAGTTTATGCTTTTGGAAGTAGACTATGTACAAGGTGTCTGAGCTAATGATGAAGAAGTAATCATGACGCTTGAATTTCCGGAGATTTGAGTGCTTGGTTTCTCAGCTGATGTTGCTTTGATGTTTTTTCAATACTACCAATCTTATCCAGCTGTTTTATGGCTCCTACTCCCAGTATCTCATATCCTTTTGCCATTGCTGGACTTGGCTTACTCTAGAAGAGATCAGGGCTTCTGTAGGGTGCCAGATTTTCCTTTTTAAAAACACTGGCTTATGCTGATTTAGATAGTGCAATGCTAGGCACTTTGTCAGAGAAAGCTTATGCCAGAGATTCTGAAACAGAAAGCCCTTGAGTAAAGCTATAATCCTAGCTTGGAGCAAGAGGCAATAGACCTGTCAGTAACACAGTGGCATGGGAAATGCTGCTGTAATTAAAGTTCACTCAGCTTTTCCTTTATAAATCTCTGTAATAGAGGCTTTGTGTGTTAGTGCAGCCATTTCAATTTATGTTGTTTTGAAACTAGGTAATCAGATTGTCAACTTCAGTGGGATCATTTCTCCATGAAGGTATTTAGCAAAAGTATTCCTAAAATCATCATGACAAATTCTTCTGTGTGGTGCTGTAAAAATAACAAGAATGGTTTTTAAGCCTGTGAGACCAGGTTGTTTAGGAAGCCTGTAAGCTCAGGTGCAAGACTAGGGAGACTTACAAAATTATAAAAAAACTTGTAAACTTGTAATATTAATTTCTTTTAGTTGATCAAGATTTTGCCTAAAGTTTTGCAGAACATTTGTTTTTGATAGCTCATAAGCTTTTTAAAAAGTACATATACTGGTTCCTATGTCACAAAATACATAAATATCTTTATTTAGGAGGCTTAAACAGTACTGGGTTTTTTTAAATGAAAATATATGCTATAAATACTGGATTTTAAATACCTCTTTGTACATGGAATGGACTAAGATCCCATTGAAGTCAGACACTGGGTGCAATTAAATGTAAAGCTTTTAAACTTTTTAATCCCAGCATTATTATTCACTTTTTTAAAGGTTAGAGAAAAAACCCAGAGCATATATACCATGTCTTCATGTGAATGTTTGCTTTAATTGTTTGTAGAATAAAAACCCAAAGATAAATGAAAATCTGTGCAGTTTGCAGTGGCAGAAGTGGCAAAAATTGCCACAGGAGTCATTATAAGTGAGTAATTCTTCTGTCTAGAGGGTTGCCCCATTGAATTAGAATATAAAGACTTCACAGTATCTCTGAATTTTGCCTCTGGTAAGAAGTAGAGGAATGTTACTCCTTTTTTTTTTTTTTTTTTTAAATTTATCTCTGTTTTCTGCCTTTGCTTAATAAAGTCTGAGATTGTCCTACCTAATTTTGGGTGACATTGGTTAACTCATTCTGAATTAGCTGTAAACCCTTTCCAGATGTAACTTACAAATATAGAGCTCTGCAGTTGTGTCCAACTTCAGAAAAAGAAGTTTGGATTCTCTTGTTTGGCCATCAGTACAGTAAATACCAGATTCTTGACTTAGGTTATTTAATTTCAGTGAAAAAGGATTATTTGGATGAAAAGAATTTTCAGCATGGCTTGCAACTCAGACACTTCAGCACAATGCCCATACAGAAAAAGGAGGTAACCATCAATTCACACTTAGACTCTGCTTGAAGTGTCTATGGCTCTGCAACACAGAGTTTGGGAAATATTACTAAGCTCTGGTATCTGTAAACTCATGGCAAGCCACTGGTCCTTATTCATCTCCTCGGAAAGTGGGAACAAGTACAATCCCTGTTAAACCCTAACCAAATTTTGATTCTGGAGATAACGACACAGAGATCAGATACTTTCGTGATACCTTTTGCTGGAACCAAGGGATGGGAATGGATGGAAGGGAAAAGAAAGTTACTGATGAAACAGGTGGAAGAAAGGGAAACTATGGATTTATATCTTCTTTCAGTTCCTCTCTTATAACCACTACTCTTCTGAGGGTCACTATCAATACCAATCAGTGGGCAGCACTGCTGGCAAAATTAGAAAACAAAGAAATTTTTATGAACAAAGCTAACTTTGATGTACATGGACAAGCAAGAGCTCACCTTGGCACCTCCTCTGGTGGATCTGAGCATGGGGTATCCTTGCATAAAAGCAGGTTAACAGGGTGGATGAAACATTGGAAAAATCATTTCTACTACTCAGCTGTCTGTAGTTTTTTACATTCTGCATTACTCATGTGGCAATGTGTAGGGACCTCAAGGAAGGACCTCGTCTCCATGCCACTTTGTCCTCTGATTCTCTCCTCTTTCAGGGTGGCCTTGGCTTACCCCAGAGTGAGCTGATGGTTTCAAATTTGGTGCATTGACCTCAGTAATCTGACCTTGGACTAGCCTGAATGACATTATTAGCATGAGGTAGAACTCTGGTGCAGAAGGAATGCATTGAAGATTTCACATGGCAGAATGTGCAAGACAGGCTGGAAATTCAGTGCCCTGTTGTGCTTGTGAAATCGCACCACATTTTCAGCTCTTCAGCCATACATGAAGCAAGACCATTCTTTATTCCCCCCGTAGTCAAGACTTTTTTTTATGATAATAACCCAAACAGGCAGAATTTGTTGTTTTTTTAACACAACTTAGGAGTACCTTTGACTTCTTGTGTGTTCTCTCAAGACCCATCTTATTGCTGAAACCACATGAAATGTTCTGAAAAAAGTTTAAGTAGTCATGTCGTAAATTTTATTTTTGCAACTTTGTTGATAAGGTTTTCACAAATTTTATTGCAGTAGTAGCTATCATAGCCTTGTAGTTGAACAATGCTACTGCTATTTTCTGCTACTGCTTTTTTCTTTGATAGTTTATATAAATAAATCAACTTACTTTAAGAGATTAGGTAAATAAAAGTTCTGTTTATTACCATTGAATCAATAAAAGCCTCTTGCTGAATTTTGTGATCACCTTGGTACTTGATAAGTCTTGTTGTTTAAACATAGATATGAAAATGAATTCCTCAGTAATGGTCAATTTTAATCACACAAAGACTCGTCATAAAGAGATTTACTTTTAATTTAAAAGGAGTTGAAGCATCAGCTCTTTAAGGTTCTGCATTGTACTCCTCTTCCATCACCCAAGACTCAACCTATAATAGTAGTAGATATGGTTAAAAGCTACTGACTGCTTCTTTTGGATATCTGAAACGTTTTTAATTGATAGTTCCACTGGAGAAACAGACTGAATTTTAGAGCTGAGCTCCCTCACTTTTTATGGCTAAAAGGATGAACCTGAGGCTTTAGAAAATATATTAAAAAAAACCCATTGCATATATTTTATGTGTTGGTAGTGTTTGTAGTCCTATGGAATTACTATATGTGGATTTTTTTACTCACTATTGACTAAAGATGCTAAAAAAGAGCTCTTGGGAATACCTATGAAAGAAGGAGTTGCACTTGTTTATGACTGAGAGTGAGGCTGTGTACAAAGCTGATCCAACAGAGGTTTTTAATTGCATTTTTTCCAAGTTTCAAAGCATGTCCCTGATATTTACTGTGTAAATAGTTTATTTTACTACTGCAAGTGTATTACTCTCCATCATTCCTCTTCCTTTTGTCATAAAGATCAATATTTCCCCCCACTGGAAATCCCGTATCACCTCAGTGATTTCTGTAGGTTTTATGAAATTGCAATGTTAAAGTAATACTTGCACTTAGCAGCTGTAGATTTGGGGCAATCTTTAAGGAAAAAAAAATTCCATGGTCTCCATGAGACCATTTGTGTTTTATTCGAGATCAGTGGGAATCTGCCATGTTGGAGTCCCAGAGAGAAAATCAGCTGCTACTGGAAGTTCAATAACAGGTAAGTAAAACTGGTAATTTTGAAAGCTTGCAACCCACTTATTAAAAAGTGCAATTTTAAGCGTAGTGAAAACAGTAATTACTTTGTTTGAATGGTTGTAGAGTTTGTGGTCTGAACATTTTCTTCAAAGATTCTTTGAAATTTTAGTCAGAAAAGAGCTGATGCAATTAGTGGGAATATTATTTGAAAATACATTTATGTGTCAAACCATAAGAGCAGAATTTGAAAGAAATGAGTTGAAGTATGATGGTATATCCTGTGGTGTTCTTAAAAAAAATACTAACCACCTTTACCCTGTACAAGTGCAAATTATTATTCCAGAGTATATTATTACACTGCATTGCTCCTGTAGCTATAGCAGTATTCAGTGTACTTAAAATGACTGGGAAAATACTTTTCTACACAGTAAGAATCAAACTGTGGTCTTAATTAAGTGATTCATTTCAGTAGAATATGGATTTCAACTCAATAATAGTCCCTATCAGTAAGATAAATGCTAATTTATAGGTGGGAAATTATAGAAAATAAGCATCCAGGCAAAGTGGGAAACCATTAGCCAGTCCCAGTGTTCAGTACCACTGACATTACTGCTATTGCATCTAACAATTCACGTGGAAATAAGAACATAATAAGTAAGAGATGGCAGTGTCCGATGGACCCCACCTGGAGTAAAGGGCTTAGAGCAGCTGTGTGAGTGTAAAAAGACTTTTTTTTGTTTGCTCTCAAATTAAACACCTTTGGTCCAGAGGCAGCCTGAAACTACTTCCTCATACAATCCTACCAACTTCTGGTGGCCCAAGTATTGGCCACACACCTGAGATCAGCACAAATGCCTGAACCAGGTCCCTCCTCACCTTTCTGTAGTGGTAAAGAGGCAACAAACCAAGGCTCCAGCTTGGGAGAACACAGCTGGGCTGGGGATAGAAAGAAACCAAGAGGTGTTACAGGAGCAGGAAAGAAAAATTGAGTTGATATAATGCACACATCATGGAGAGGTGATAAGTTGCACAAGGAGCTGAAACTCTTCCATTTCTGAACATCTCTGGCTGACTTTGAGAGTGTGGAACATGTTTTGAATCTGGTGTTTGACAAGTAAACAAACTTCCAAGTTGGCTTTGGGGAAAAATGGTGCCAGGGTGGCTGAGGCATTGAAATGTGGCGTTTGGAGCCAGCCCAGAAGCTTTGCTCAGCCAGTCTGCAGGGAAGGAATAACTGTGCACAGGGAGTGGAAACAAGTGACTGCTGTTGTGGAGAGCTTTTAAATTTTGGGCGTATTTTCTGCTGCTTATTAGAAAATGACTAGATTATCTTTACTTCCTTATAATTTGAATAGTACCTGATTGCAGTGCTTGTACAGCGTATTTAGTAATGGATTCTAGAGAGTGCTGATGAAATAGTTTATTATGCAATAATCAGTTAAACACTTCCCTTGTTACCAAAATTCTATGAATTTGTTGGGATAAAGAAGACCCCCTAACACTGTGTTTTAATGTTGGTGAGTAAGTTGTCCAGGAGGTGTGTGTGGCGCACAAAATTATGGCCTCCACACAGATGCTGATATAAAACCTTTTTTACTTATTTATACATTTTTAGCAATCAAAGAAATTAGTGCTCATTGGTTCTAAATTATGTCATTCACTTAATTAATTAGTATTCTATCCCCTATTGGTTATTGATTTCTCACTTTTCATACTGATTAGTTAGGAAAGTGATATCATTTCCGGCACCCTGGAAATGGCTGAACTCCACAACGGATCTTCAGGTGTTACAAATATGTGCAATATTTTCTGCAGATATGAAAATTATAAAAGCAAATTAAACATATATGTTTAGTTCATAACTATGTAAAATGATTTCATTTCCATTTAGGTACTAAATCATCAGCACTGTTAAGCTTGGCATGGCACTGTGACTATTTATACATGTCAATATATCTTGTTCTTTGGAGTTAGACCTCAGTGGAAGTGTATGAACAGCATGTTAAACTTAAAAAAGAAATGTGATACCAGGAGCAGTAATTATATCTTGTTTCATGATTCAGGCAAAAAGAATTCTGCTCTGTGTAACAGTGAGAACTTTGATTCTTACTGAATCTACTATGGTCCAGTAAATGCCTTAAAGAAATAGTGTATTATTAGGTTTGCATCCTTGCTTTAGAGAACAACAGGTCTATTGAAATTTGTGAACTGCCCTTCAAGTCCATTTGTAGGATATTAAGTCAGCTGTGAGATTTCACTCTTTGTCCCCAGTTAAAGGTAATGTTTTTTATGCTTGACGTCTTGAAAAGGGAAGTTGTTTCTTTCATGTAAACAAACCCAAAGTCACTGAAGAGGTAGCTGTAAACATTAAAAGAAGTTGTAATAAGCAAAATGGAGGTAACTTTTTGGATAACAGCTATTTGTGTTAAAGTTTTATTAAATACTACAATTTGACACATTCAGATTTTTCTATCTGTCAGCATCTGGTTGTGAGATTTGCTTGGTTTTTTTCTTAATAACTGAAGCCACAAATTGTAACACAGTCTGAGATAACTCTTTAAAACCACTAATTGAAGTATATTATATTCTTTCAAATGAAAGAAATAATGACAGAGTCTAAAATATTCACTTCCTGAGAAAGGGTCTATTGCCTAAGATAAGACCCTTTGCTGGTGCAAGTTGACTCAACAAAACAAAATTCCATGAATATCACACAAGCCAAGACAAAGTCTAAAGTTATCAGGAATAAAATAAGCATCTTCAAGACCTGCATATCAGGTGTGTAACTGAGATATAAATTATCATTGAGTAATTGGCTCGTAGAGGTCTCATTTTAGTAAAGGGTGACACAGGGTAACAGTGACTCCTTAATAGGGCTCCTGTCTTCCTCCCCGGAAGTGTTCATTTTCACTCTCTGAATTTTATGAGGTGAGGGAAGAGTAAATTTGTCTGAAAAATATCTGATAATGGGGATTTGAGATCTCAGTGAATACAAAGTTCCAAGTCAGAAACACGCTGCTTACTTTAATTGAAATTCCTGTGGCCATGTGCTGCCCCAAACTCCGGAGGACCAAATCTCCATGAATCTGGCTAAGATTTTACCAGGCCTGTCAGAGCGTCAGTGATACTCATATCTAGAGATGTGCCCTTATTAAGGAGTCTCATTCTGCTTTGTATAGTTTGACTGCCTCTAAGCTCTATTTATGGTTTATTATAAATGTTTTCACATCAATTTGTCAGTCAGCAACAGTAAAATCAACGAACTCTGATTGCTATCAGCTCCCCATAAAAGCTGGTGGGTATTTTTTTAGTTTTGCTCTTAATTGCAATGATGCAAGGATTGAGTCTTCTTTAAAACCCTGTAGTAACAGATTATTTATGTCATCTTTCACATTGTTTATATGAATGAAGGCTTCTTTAATAAGAACTTCTAAGAAAAGCTGTAAGTCAAAGCCCATAAATTACTTTTAAATACTTTTGCATTTCAAATGACTTCCTACTTGTCAGCAAATATAACCAAGCTGTATTTTAAACATTACCAAGAAACTTTAAAATTTTATCCTGCTTTCTTACCCAATTGAAGCTTTATGTGTCTTAAATGTATCTATGATAAGTTTCACAGTCTTGTTATGGAAAGGTTTAATTTTCTTTGGAGTATTTTTCAGGCACTTAATTTAAAAAAGGAAACAACATTTTAGCTGTTTCATGTGGAGTTGTGGCCCTGATCAGTGATTTTTTTTTCTGTAGTAATTAAACTGAGGATTTAATTAAATTGTGGATGGAGTGAAAGGAGTATTTATTACAGAAATTTGTGCCACAGTTGCTGATAGCTTATTGGTGCGAGCAGTAGTCCTCTGCTCACTTCCTGTTGAAGCTGGGCTTTTGCTAGGCTGTTTCCAGGGATGGGTTGGATATCCTCCTCCTCAATAGCATTTTCCTCTACCAAAATATGAGTATCTGTGAGCACTGAATCCACAATAAGCAATGAATAGATGTGGAGCTGTCACGATCCGCTATTAATACAGAGCAGGGGTGTCACAGGGAGGGAAAGAGTCCGCAGAGCCAGATCGCTCACGTGAGTTCCCAAGAACTCTATCTATAATCTTTCTACAGGTGACATAGATGTGATAGTTTTCTGAAGGAGAATTGCGGTAGGTTTGAGTGTTTCTGGGAGACCACGAATTAAAGGGGTCATGATTTCAGGCATAACAGGTAGTTGCATAGGTGATTCATAGTTAATACTTAATTTTCTCTCATGTATCATTTGCAAGCAGGCAGCTTTGTGAATATTTTCCAAAAGTTGGTCGGGAGTACCGGTTAAAGTTACAGGGTCTCCCCTTTCCAAGGGGTTAAGCTCCACGGCCCAAAAAGCTGCACGTTGGGTTAAGGACCATGGGTAACTCATATCTCCAGTTGTTAAGAAAACACCATGTCCCCAATACCCACCAGCTTCTCTTTCTCTTAATTTGATTTGATCTCCCCCATTAAGAGACACTCGAAATACATATTCTGTCTCTGTCTCATGAGGGAGTCGCCCATATTCCTTTTTCAGTTTTGCCAATTCAGTAGCAGAATATGGGGTTTCTTTTGTAGATATGTTTGGTTCAAAATCATCAGGACCAAGACAAGTATATTGTATTTTAACCACAGGTCTCAATTTCGGACATCAGTGCTCCCCAGCATCTTTCATTATAGTTAATTCTTTTTGGAGATATATCTGTTTAATATGAACTATTTCCTTCTCATCTGTTTCTGTTGGTGTTACACCCTGCTTTGAATTTTTGGCACGTTCTTCTTTTAGGGCAGCTAATAGCGACTGGTTTTCATTCCTTTCTTCATCTAATTGTTTTTGCAAAATTTGTACAAGGTTTTGCAGGGACTCTATGATAACATTTTCATCACTTGCTCGCTTAGAGTGAGTTTCAATGGCAGCTACAAGACAAGCTCCCAGCACTGAGCAGAGTATGGTTTTATTTTTGCCCAGTTTGAACTTTGATTCATGTTGCAAAGAACATATTCTATCAATCACNAGGTGCAAACAGGCAAAATGCAGGGGACAAAATCAGTTTATTCAACAACAGCAATGCATTTTTACTAAATGCCAACAACTCAGTTGCGATAGAAGGGAGAGATATAGGAAACAAGGTATAGAGAGAAAAAGAAGAAGGGGATGGGATAATAGCTACCAACGAGATGAGACGGACGTCCTCGTGGTCCAGCCAATAGACGGGTCTTCGTCTGTGGGGAGATCTCAAGGGTCTTCTCCAGAGGGTCGCTCTTTTATAGTTCTTTTCCAAGGCAAGTGGCTTCTGGCCAAAAAGTGGGAAAGATTTATGGTCCATTGTGTGGTGCTCTAGGAGACAGGTGCGATCGTGTAGTACACGCAGTCTCCAGTTGGGACAACACAATCTCTGGCTGATGCCACAATCTCCGGTTGATGCCACAACAGCACAGTCCAGTGAACACAACACACAGTCACTTGACAAACATCCACCTAGGCCAGGAAACCATTGTTCAGAGTCAGCCTGGGTGGGGGTCCTCAAGGTCTCCTTGTGACGGTCGGGAGGCAAAGACAAGGGAAACTTTGGACCGACCCTTACAGGAGCTGGTGCAGATAAATAGTTTTCATTGCCAATTTACCTGATCTAATCAGAGTATGTTGGAAGCACCTAAACAGCAAATTCAAGTTTTGAAAATTTATTTTCTAGCAGTTTTATTATTAAAGCAATTTGTAGGAGGGTGAGAGGTCTTGATTACTTTTCTGTCTTCTAATTGCAGAAGTCCTGCTTTGTTTAAATGTTTGCTCAGGTTGCCCAGAATCACATTAGAATAAATGCAGTTTGTGACAAGAATGTGAGTGTTGGATGAACGTACTGTAATATCTGGAATGAAATTACAGTTCTGAAAGCAGTGGGATTTCATGTAAGATCCATGATAAGCAACCAGTGGAGTTCTTAAAGGTTTATGGGTGGGTAGTCCAGTATGTTTATTTATAGTGTAGGAATTTTTTTGAGGAGAGATGGATGATTTTTTGTTCGGATTTTTTTGATGATAATGAGAAGATCCATGCAAGAGGCTCCAGCTTCTCTCATGTATTGAGACTGCAAAAGGAGAGGTTTGACTTGTAATAGATTGTCCCACTCATTGACTAATAAATGGACTCATTAAGGGAATGAGAGGAAAATAGGATTAAACTACTGCAGGCTCAGTGCTTGCCTGACCACTGCTTTGAGATGACTGAAGGTGATTTATAAAGAAGTTAGAAGCACATCAGAGGGTACAGGGTCTGGAGGATTAAAGACTGCTATAAATTCTCATTTAACTGCATTTCACTAAACCTGACAAACAGCAGTGAAGTTTATTCACTTCTGGGAGAGCTTCTTGGGTTGTTTCCCACCAGATTGCCAAGACCTAGACAGACTTGTGACAGATCAGCCAATTGGTCCAACAGTTTAGGAGGAGACCTAGAGCAAAGCCCATTGAACAATTCTGACAGAAAACAGCCATCTTACAACTTTTAGATTGTAGGGCAGGCTTTTGGAGAGTGATGTTTTTCTGTGCCCTGTCTACCCTTATTTCATAATCAGAAATTGCTGCCTTGTGTATGTTTTTTCTACTCTGTCCAACTCTGCAATGACTAAAACCAGGGGCACTGAAACGTGGCTGAGCCAGCTGAGATTGAACTGAAGAACTTTTAGGAATATGGTGTGCCTCAGCATAGCCCTTGCTTGCAGCTAAGAACTGGGCCAACAGTAATGAGGCAGTTAAGTGACTAATTATGAAGATTAAGGACCTGCTGGGATTCTCAAAATGATTATGAGTTCTATCCCTAGCTTTAAGCACCTTTATAAATCAGGCCTGGTCCTGAAATTTACATCTAGACGCCTAAGTACCATGGGAATCAATGGAGTCTAAGTATGGATAACAATGCAGGCCTGCTGTTGGATTCTAGGGGGGGTTTGTTTGTTTGTTTATGTTTATGTTTTTGTTTTTTGTTTGTTTGTTTTTCTTCCATGGTTATTGCTATTAAAATTATGCATCTTAAAAATACAAATGAATGCTTGCAAGGTTCTGATATGAGCTGTTTTAGGTGACATGAAACATCCAACTCGTGCTTTGAGTAGCTCATAAATGTATTAAGGAAAATTTAATTGCTTGACTTTGGTCTGTTGATTCACACTAGTTGGTTACAAACAAAATGGGCTGGTGAACACAGTTGCTCTTTCTACCCCATTCCCCTGGGTGTTGACTCTTTCCATGGAAGACACCAGATATTCACCTGGAAAGGTGGATTTTTGCATTGTCTGGGTGTTCTTCCATAATAGATGATTCTTTTTGGGGGGCCCTCAGCTGGTGTGCAAAAATACTGAAGTATTTTGCTTTGTGCATCATAATGAGAGGAGAAAGCAGTTTTTGTGCTTTTTCTATTATGTGAAAATAACCTTTGTATGTCAGGCAGGCTTTATTAAAAAAGTGAGACAATCTCTATTTCAAAAGAAACCAGAAAAATGCTTTGCAATATTCTTATAACATTGAGTGAAACATTTTGCTTACAATGATGACTAAAGGAATTTTATATTATAGTCATGTTATAATGGGAACCTGAAGAGAGGTACAAGTGCAGTGTTGAAATCCATGGCATAGGAAGCACCAGGAGGGAAACCAGTCAAACTGTTGTTTTTTGTCATGCGTAAGTCAGTAAGTAAATGATCTCGAAAATCATTGAATCCCAAGTAGAGGTGAATCCCAACAAGAGAAATATAGTGTAACAGTACACAGCGCTGGCAGCAAATCACCAGACAGTTTTTAAGGAAAGCATCTATCTTAGATGTGTCCCTGATATATGGGAAAGTGTCCTCTTCTGGCACTGTAGGTGCCACACACTTGTGGAACACATTTTACCAGCACAAATGTCTCTGTGTCTTAAGGAAATGATTCATGAAAGTTGCTTAACTCTAAAAAAGAGTCAGTTTAAATTTGGAAAATTTTATATTAAACTGTCTCTCTGACATTCCTACCTTTTTAAAAAATAACCTTATCACATTTTGGGAATTCCAGAGAGAATGGTAATGTTAAAGTTTTGACACAGGATAAATGGACTTTCTGTCAGAAAATCTGTAATCCAAGGGAATGGTTATTGTGAGGCTTGAATGATACAGAGTTCAATGAGTGGGATGTAATGAATGCTAATGAACGCAGATTTGTGGGAAATAGACCTTAACAATTTAGACATCCCTGTTTTGAGACTCTGCATTTCATTGATAAAGGCATTGATATAAAGTCTGCTATAAATGTTGTCAGAGTCCAATATCCTCAGATTCTTTTAAATATTCCATGCATGAAAAGTATAATGTTTAATGTCAAACATACTTATTTAAAGATATTTAATGTTCCATGCAATTTTTGGTTTAGCATTGTGTTTTCCAAATATATGGAAAACACAATGCAAATGTGAATTACGCTTAGAAAAATGTAACAATTGCAATAATTTTGCCCATTTAAATCAATCAATAAATGAATCAAACACAATACCAATGTATTCATTTTACATGTCCTAACATTCTTATCCTCAGGATGCTTGGCATCTTCAGTGGCCAGGAAAGAATATTTGGGTTGAAGCCAGATCAAATCTGTTGCTCAGTTTGAGAGTATTTTGTTAGTTTTGGGTGAGCCTCATCATTGCTTTTGCCATTCTGGTCTGATCACTGCTGTGGTTCCACAAAATCATCTGCTTTGTGTTGTGCTCTGAGCTTCCTGGCCATTTCACCCTTGCCCATCTTTGAGTGTTGTTCATTTTGAGGGATTCATTCAGAGACTCCCATTCCACCCTTGGGGTTTAGTCAGTCACAGATATCTGTAGAGGTTTGAATTCAATAGACTGTGGCATTTTTCTTAAAAAATAGTACTTCCATGGGCCCTGGAGTAAATGGAATAAAACAGGTAAATATGTTTCAGAATATAATTGTAAGCAGACAGTAATATTTACACATCTGTGTTTCTCATGAACTGCCTAAAGGGACTGCTATTTAACCCTAAGTTATTTCATATTTTTGTTTTACTCTGGAAGTGAAAATGCAAAATCATCACAAATTTAGTTATGCAGACAATTCCAGTTTGGGAGAAACGTGTCACTTGCAGAGAGAGCAAACTGAAAGCTCTGAATAATGCTGAACTCCTTGGTGAGGCAGCACAAGGAGTAAATATTCAATATGGCCTCATGTAAAACAAGGTTTGTGGCAAGGAACACTAAACACATTTAAAGCATGGGAATCTCTGTCTTGTGGAAAAATGTAATGAAAGCTGAAAAGGACTTTGAAGGCTGATATTGCAGTTGGATTTAAGAGCAGATGAATGCAAGACAGAAGTGGAGAGAGTTGTGGTTCTTGTCATGCAGTAATAAAATGCATGAGCAACTCATCACTAGTGTGTTCTCCAGTGCCAGAAATTGTCATCAACAGTGGCTGTTTCTCTTAAAAAATACCTAGTTCAGATTAATTAGAACAAAGGTGCCTTCGCACACCAGCTGAGGCCCCACATCTCTCATCAGTCAGACCTGCTATGTGAAGGCAAATGTTTCTCTCACCCTTGGTTTGTGAAAGCAGTGGGCAAGGTAACCTTTGCCGTATGGGTGCAGAGCTATTTTTACTTACCAGGGCACTACAAAGCAATCAGAATGTCCCACTCTGTCTTCTGAGGATGTGACTGTACAATCAACATTTCCATGATATGTCAAATTAACTCTCTGTCTACAGTGGGGAGATTTAGTTAGGTTTTACACATTATTGTAGGGAAATCCTGGTTGTGTTGTTTCTCAGGTGGGTCATGTTTCCAGGCTTGACTTCTTTCTGCTCTTTTACCACACCAGGATCTTTTATAAGCTGTTTGATACCATGTAGATGTAAATTTTGTATCTGGGTTGAGGAGCTGTGTCCTGCCTTGTACAGCAAACTGATACTCTGCTTTCCCTCCTCCTCTTTCTAGTCTTTAAATTTTCCCCGTGTAGTTGTCTACACTAAATTATGTTCAACCAAAATAGCACATATTTGCTGCAAGTTCAGTTTGACTTTCAGTTCCTTGGTTGCCGGCTTATTTGACCAAATGTTTTGCCTCCTATTGATAATATTTTAGCTTTAAAACGAAATGCTGCAAACATTTTAGCAATTTAGGATTATTATCTTTGACCCCTCTCTTCTGGTCAGATAATGGGTGAACCTTGAATTAGATTTTAGAGGGCTTTAAAATCTGCTTTTTCTTGTACAAAATTGATGAGAATCTCTTTGTCTCACTTCCACAATTATGTTCAGAATGAGTGTGTGTGTATATATATGAATGAAGGTTGATAATGCTTGATAACTCCTAAGTGGGGATTTATATTCACGGAAGGATATAATCACAGGAGTATCTGCACATAAATATGCACCTGTGAGAATGGAATTTGTTAAATAAATCAAGCAGCAGTGCTATCTGATGAGGCTAATGGCTTCAGCACTGTTTTGTTAACACCTTTCTTCTTTTCTGAGCTTCTTAAGAAAGGAAAAATAAGCATCTGATCTCACATATTTCATGAGAGGAATGTATTGATTTCTTTTTATTTAGATTATTTTCACAGTTTTTGGACAGTGGATAAAATATTGGTGAAAGCAGAATCTTTCAACCTGCCTCTGTATCTCTCAGCACCTTATGCTAACCAAACCACCTCATCATGATAGTATATTATGGTGCATTTTATATATATATATAAAAATTTTATATGTAAACCCACATTATACTTACATAAAACGTTGCTAACTGTTGGTGACTGGCATAAGTGACCAGGAAAAGTGAAGGTAAGGAGTTTTTTATTAGTTAGTCTTTTCAATCTAGGTCATGTGGAAAGCTTATCTTCCTGCCTTCAGAGTGTGTAAGAATTACTGAACAGGCATCTTTCAAATTTCAGTAAAGACATATAATAAAATCTGGGTTCTTAATGTGGAAACGGTAATAATTGGAAAAGAATAATCGAGAAAAGGCTACATGAAGTACTCATTTAGAAATACGTTGCTGTTTTCTGTACAGTGATAATGAGAAAGTTAAGGTGGGAATTGTCTGAATGGAAATTCAAACTTGTTCACTATACTGGTTAAAGCAAAGAAATTTAAATTGCTGTGGACAGACTTAGTTAAGAAAGGCTGTTCCTAATTGAATTTAGCTATACTGAAAATCAGGCTTTAATGGAAATAAGAAGTTACACATACTTATTTGTAGCAATTTAGCTTATGGAGTTTAAAATTTAACAGAGCAAATTACAGTGTAGATGGCCTTTAATAGATTTGAACTACAAACATGGGAGTAGACTCTCAGCTGGTGAATATGTGCCTGCTGAAGTTCCCTTCACATTCACAGCAGGATCTACAGGCTCTGCCTCCTTGCCAGGTATGTTGTGCTGCTTTTTCTGAGAGCAAACACGAAATTTCCTGTGAAGCTGAGGTTTGACTTTGTCCCTAGGGAGTTCTAAATGCCATTCAAGAGCCGTGTTTCAAAGGTTTCAGCACTGTGACTCTTCCTGATGAGAACAGATGGGTACCAGAATATTGCCCAGTGGGTTGGGAACCCTTATGTAATAACACTTTTTTGCATCTGCTCATGTGAATAAGTAACCACAAAACTGGTTTGTTTAATTAAAAGCAATTCCCAGTCTTCCAAAACAGCCACCCTTTCAGAAGTCTTTAACAGAAAGGCAGATGTATGAATGTACCAAATTTCATGAATACTGCAAGCCTTGGAGACTTATGAAAAAGAGTTTGTGTGTATGTATTTACAGAGGTGCTAAGAAATGTAGCTGTTGCTACTTTCCACAACAGCTATGGGAGCAATAGAAATTCAGATATTTGCACTAAAATACTGCTGCTGCTAACTTCATGCATGTAGGAGCCATCCTGGGTATCAGCAGAGGATCCTGGAGATACAGAGGACACAAAGAGGGAAGCAGACTCTCAAGACTAGAAGTGTGCACTTGTAAATGTGGACAAAAATACAATACAAAGGTTTTTTTTGTTTTGTTTTTTTATTTTAATGAATGGAGAACACAGGACATTTAATTAGATTCAGACAGTATTTGAGTATGCACAATATAAAATATAAATACCAGAAAGTCAGTAGCATCATATACTTTATAGAATAATATATCCTCATACTGCTGAAGGCACCCACGACAGTGCACCTTCACACAGAGGGAGGAGAAACCATGAAAGGAGCAGTTTAGGCATCTGCTCAAATGTTTCAATCAGTTCCTTAGTTGAGATTGCAGCTGTCAGTGGCCTAATTTAAACATACATTACTGGGGCTGCAATGCCCTCCTTATTTTTAATCATTTCCACCAAAGCAAATCCCACTCCAGAGGTCTGGGTGTTCTAACAATGCATTTGATACAAACCTCCCTAAGATATAAAGCAGGATGGGCAAACAATTTGGAAATTATTATAATCCAGTGGAGGTTAAGGTTGCCTTGTTCTTCTGGGATGTAATAAAATTTGAACCTTATACATACATCTGAAATAAATTAGCTGTCGGTGGTTCCTGGAGTTTTATTACTCTAGGGTACTCTTTATTTAAATTTGAGATACATGGGAGCTTCCTACTATCTGGAAATGCATTAATTTCACTGGCATATATTTCTAGACTAATGTTGGCTCCAAATTTTTTTGAGTATTTGGGATAAAATGGGATCATAAGAGGCTATTTCGAAAGGCAGAAAATATTATTATTTTAGAGTCTGTGACTACTGGTCAGGATGTACTTTGCAGCTCCCCTTTGTTTAAAATATCTGGTTTAGTGCGAAGGATGCTACAGAAAAGTACCACTTAGCTGGTTGAATGTACTGACAACTTTTAAAGGTGGGAGAGGGAAAAAAATGAGAGCAAGTCAGCACAGACATGAAGAAAAAGGTGCATCTCTTATGAAAATCAGATACAAAACCAGAAAATGAAACCTTAGGTAGGTGCAAAAATGATTACTTTTGAGGCAATATACCCTAATGAAGGGCTGTGGAGCATGGGAGGGATTTGATGATGGAGAGGGATGAAGTGTAGGCAGGAGTCAGTGGGGTTAATGACCTGAGAAACAGCAGAGAGGTGAAGCAGAAGATATTTAGAAGCAGAAGAGACAGGATGAGGTATGAGATGAAGAACTCAAAAGGAGTTGGTGTGGGTGTGGATCTTCCCAGGAAGTGCCCAGTGGCTGTGTGAGGGACAGGAGGCAGCAGGACCCAATGAGAGGTGAAGGGTGGCTCAGGCCCTGGGTGTGTGCTCAGGGTATGAGTGATAAATTGCCTTCATTTGCCCAACCAACCCTCTTGAAAAGGGCAGCACAGTCCTTCCCTCTCGCTGTTACTTCTTCATTTCTCACTGCGGTGTGTCAGAGGAAGGGAGTCACTATGGCCTCCTCAAGCTCTCCAAATAACCAACAAATCCATTGTAATCAGCCTAATCCACTCCACTAAAAACTGTAACAGGCCTTTGTGGCAAATTTTCAAGTAGCCTCTTTGGTCACAACATAAGTTTTTAGAATATAATGAGGATATTTTTGCATGTTTACTATCATTTCTCCTTTTTTTGTGGTGTTTTGTGACCTCTAGAACAAGGCAGTTTAAGATAAACAATAAGTTGCTTATAAATCTCTTCCCAGCTATCTCTTCCTAAGCTCCTATGCATAATATGATTTCTGACAATTCTTGAGGAACTGTTGTTTTCTCTTTCTTAATGATCTCAGTCTGCGTATGAAGTGAATGTAATTAAACAAGCAAACCTGGCCCACGTAGCTGGTTATCATAAAGGTTTGTGCATCCTTCAGTTAGCGTGTGTTTGAATTTTGTGTTTCTTATCTGTCTTCATTTCCTAATTCAGAGCTGAGTATTCTAGAGCCTCAGGCACTTGGGCCAAGGTACATATACTCTATTTTTTCCCACATGCTCACTGATGAGCTTGTGTAACTCTGAGGAGCACTTCCTCAAGAAGGTGCCTTTAATATAAAGTCCCAGTGCACTGAATTTAAATAAAGCCTTGCCCTTGGAATGCACATCAACCCTTGCTGACAGGAGCGCTCCATAATGTGCAGCCGCTGTAGCAATATGGTCAGATGGGAAACAGCATAAAAGTCATAAAAACAGTCAATAAATAAAGCTAACAGTAGCCTTAAAGTATTTTTCACACTGCAGTATATTAGAGACTAGAGCCTTTATATGACCATTTTTGCAGAGTGAAGTGAGAACTTCTCTCCCAAGTTAATTGGCTGGCAGACAAGAGTGTGAGTGTGCAAAGAGGGAGAGATACAAAGCATTCAGCCTCATCATGTTTATTACCCCCTGGGAGTGTAAAAGAGTTTGTGTGGATCCCACTGGAAATGAAACTGTACAGCGGCATTTACACAATATAATCAGTATATATTGTAAGGCAAATTCAATTCCACTTCATAAAGCTCTCACTGTGTGCTGCCATAATCAATACGAATAGTACTTACAGGAGATATTATCTCAAAGTAGTTTTCTGTTTCCTTCAACTGGCTGTGGGTATCCTGCATCTTGCTGATTCAGTTCTTTGTGTGAGTACTTTAAGTTTTAACTATATTTATAAATGAAACTCTCAGGTTCTTGGAGGGAGTGAAGTTCCCATTCAGCAGTTCCCATGTATTGGTTTTGGCCCCAAGCATCCCACCTTTTTCTAAGCAGCAAAATCAGCTCTGCTCCAAGACCAGTCTCAGGCTTGGCTCTTCTGTATACAGAACTTGTTAAGTCCAAAAGCTGGCCTGATCTTTGAGATGAAAGGGAAATCTATAAAAACCATCATGCTTGGTGTGGTTTCATGCACTAGGAGAAACCTGCTTGGAGATTATCCCGTTTTCTTAATTGTGGAGAATTATAACAACACAGTTTAACGTAGAACAGACTTTGAATGTGGTGTTCATCCTTCTTTATGCCAGAGTAATAAACTGTGAGTCAAAATGGTTCACTAAACAGAGAACATAGACTGGCTGGATTATGGAAACTGCATGCACAGAAAGTGAAGAGATCATGTTGAGAAGGGAGGTCAGGTAGAGGGACTACAGAGAAGAGAATAACAAGGTGTCCAGGGAATAGCTAAGGTAAATCAGGTGTCCTTCTTGGTAATGCAGGACAAAAATCAAAAAGTCTTAAAATTGTGTCTGCATACAACCTCCAGTTTTAAAGAATGAGTTGGATGCTTTAATATTTTAGGAGCGGATCTCTTCTTGCCTTCCAAGGACATGTCATTATAAAAATGCCACTGGAACTTGAAGCTTTAGGTTATACATCATTAATTTGCAGCTGATTTCAGTGACAGGTGCATGAGGTTGGTAGGGCTTTTCTTTTTCCCAGAGATCTTGGGCACCAGTCATTTCAAATGACATCAATAACATCAATAAAAATGATCAGGGACTGTTTTCCCTGAGAAGTGAATGGTTTTTTTTGTTTTTTTTGTTTTTTTTTTTTTAATCGCATGGTTTTCTACTCTGGAAGACAATTAAATAATAGAATGGACTTTTTTTATTTACATGATAAGGTAAAGGATGAGGCTTAATGTATTGCTAATGGCATGATTATTGAGCATAGTTTAACAAAATAATACTTACTTTTTTATGTTTATTTTTTTCAAAAACATCCTTTTAAAACAACATGGACAGCAGTGCTGAATTTTGTGCCAGGACATGTATTTTGAAGAAGATTGGACAGGGTTGATTGACCCTTTAACTGGATAGTTCATTTCTTTATAAAGAAACTCAGAAAAAGAGGAAGAAAGAAGAAGAAATAAATAGGTGGGGAAGATGTAGGCAGTGGTGCCTGTATGGGTTCTGAACCTTCAAAAACCCCTTCCACCTTATTCTGTTGTTCTGTTCTGGAGTTAAACCTTTTAAAATACACATTCTATTTCTTTACCACTGTAAATCCCAAGTGCTCAGCTGCAGGTCTGTTTAAAACAAATCTTATTTTTACAGTGGAGACTGAATGTTTTCCTTTAGGGATAATTTTTGCATTTTATCCCTGCTGCAATCCATGAGAAACAACCCCATAACAGCAGTGTTGCTGGAGCAAATCAATACTTTTTAAAGGCTGTCTGGGTTTATCATTCAATATCTCTGGTAGGTTTTTTGCTATTTATATGTACTTATAATAGATAAAAATATTAATGATTAAAAGGCTTTTTATGTGTGGTACAGAAAAGCATTGAAATCTTCTCAAATACATGCAGAGTATTTTTATCCAACACATTTGCAGAATGATTTTTCATCTCACTATTCAAAAAATAGGTTAGGTGTGCATGTGTTTCTGGATATGTAGAGTTTATATACTAAAGTATTATGAAAGCAAAGAATATTTTGGATATCCTTGTTTGTGATAAGAGAGGGTGGTTGTGATTTTCCCGGATGCCACTGTAATAGTGCTGGGAAGTAGTTGGAGCTAGGAACTGTGGCCAGATACCTTCAGCTGAATGTCCCCGCCTTGGATGCAAAGCCCATCTTCCTCTCTAATTGAAAGGTTTTGTTGCTGTTGTTGGTTTTGTTGTTTATTTTTGTTTTGAAATTATTTATAGTATGGTTTCAGACAGGCCCAGTTTGAAAGGAGTTTTATAGTTCCCTCCTGCTATTTGAGAAATACCTGGTGAGCATCTTCCTTGGTTTAGGAGGAGTCCTGAACTTGAGGAGCTCTGGCACTTCCAGAGCAGCTTCAGATCTTGTCTTGAACTGAAGAAATCTTTGTTACTGAAGGAAATAAATCTAGTTTGTGTCATAACAGAATGACAGTATAAAAGGAACACATTCTCCAAGCAGTTTTGCATAAAGTGCTGAAGAACTGAGCTCTTGGCCTGACAAATGCATTTGAGGTTCTAGAGAGATGTGCTTGCTTTTATTCCTCACTTCTCTGGGGGCCTATATCTGGTTTTCTGCAAGCTACATTTTAAGCGATTTTGTTCAGAAATTATTTTACCTATCCTGCTCCTTTGTATTTGAACAGAAATCAAAGCACCCAGATACCAGACAATGAAAGATATTTACCAGTGACAGGACTTTATTTCTTCACAGAACCTGCGGGCAAATGGGGTAATTGCTGTGGTGGCTTCTAGAGCTGCCTTTGGAGTGTGTCAGACAATTGAAGTAAGGGTGAGATGAACGGATTATCTTTCCACCTGGACATGCTTTGTATTTGATTCTCCATCAGTTCTGTGGGAAATCAAGCTGCTTGCCAGTTCCACTCAGTGAGGGACTGTCGCAGATGCCTGCTCATTATCAGGATGAAATGGTATTTTCTCATGGCCATATGTTCTCTGGGATTCCCCTCTGCAACTCTCCAGAAACCTGCTTGTCACCATCAGAATTGGTGTATGTACAGAACTTGAACACTGGACTTGTAAAGGCACTGAGAAACTAATAAAAGTGTGACAAAAGAAGTACTTACCCTAAAAGGAAACGGACTTGCATACTGATAACCCTGAAATGAAATAATCAAAAATTCATGATGGTGCATTGCGGATTAAGTGCATGCCTTCATGACTAAACCAAATGTGAAATTGGAGCTTAGAATATTCTGCTACCAACATAAGTAGTTTTTTCCTCCATCTGTTTTACTGGTAGCAGAAACTTATTCTGGTGTCTGCATAGCACTTAAAATTATTTTAGAGCTGTTATTAATATTTTATTATCAAAATGCTCAGATTAATAAAAAGCAATGCAATGACAATCAACAATGCAAAAAAGGAAAGGTAATTTGTGGTTGCAGTATAAAGGTAGTGTTGTGTAAAGGACAGGATCTGCTTTCCCAGGTATGAATCTCCCTTACATCCTTGTACGTGGTGCTAGTATTGGAATTTACTCAATAGGCAGAGTAGGTGACACGGAGCTGAATGCTTTGTGGAACTTTTTAATTTCAAGGGAGTTCAAATGGAGTTTTGACACTGACCTTAAGTGCTGTTCATGCAAAACTCTGAGGTCATGGAAATACATGGTAAAATGAGAGTACCAAGACAGAAATGGCAAGAATTTGATGCTTTACAACAGAACATTTTGGCACACCCTAGCCCCACCCACCCCCCTCCCATTTCTGAAAAAAAAAAATGCACAATTTGGTCATGGTTATTTTTTGAAGGCTTGCAGTAAGCACATGCTTTGTGGCTCATGAGATATCTCTCTGATAGCTCAGTGAAATACACTTAAGTGTAACATTTCATTATGACCATCATCCTGGCTGGCCTCAGTCTGCAAGCCAACAAAACACCTGGGCAAATAATTAAAGAATCCATTAAAATAATTTGACATTAATTAAAACACACCGAGTGACCTGGTAACATTTAGAAAAATGATTCATGGTTGCCAGTGATGCATTTTGTGAATTCTAGCCTGAGAAAGTGGGAGATTTTAGCTCTCTCTTTAATCCCTTCATTAAAAGTGGCCCCTTCTGGTGTTTAACAGTGCATGGGCAGTTTAGAGCAGACTGAAGGTTGTCTGACCTAAGGGAATCACAAAGAGAATTTGGGGAGGCAGGAGGCAATTACCTGAACTGGAATTTGGCCAGGAGACGGGAGCTAACATTGCAGTGCTTATTAAGCCTTGTGAGTAATGAAGAGCCATCTTTTAGTACCAGGTAGAAATGAAAGCTGTTGATCTTGGAATGACTTGGCAGGATTCACTTTTCCTGGGAGCAGTTAAATGACTGACATTGTCAGGAACTAGGAAGTACTCACTAGATAAAGCATTTCTTTTGTCTAGTGGGCTTCTTTCTGGCAAATTCATTTTCCTTGGCGAAAGATGTGGTTAGAGGATCAAGGAGCCCGTAAAGAGCATTCTTCTTGACTTTATATGTGAGCAGCCCTGTTCTTTGTTGCCAAAAACATGTTGGGCATTGCAAGATGTTTCTGATAACTGCCAAAAAGGGGGTTTTCATGTTATATTTTCTTTTTCTGGATATTCCAAATGGTCATCCTTTGTGTTTCATGACAGAATCTTTGTATTTGATGATAGAGTGTATTTATCAAAATTATTCCACAATTTCTATAAATATCCTATTATTATTACTATATTATATTTTTTCTTTTCAGTGTGAAATCATGGTTTTCAAATATTTAATCAAGATTCTGAGTCCTGCATTTAGCATAAGTATTTAACTTACAGGTTAATGTGGTTTCTTTTGGTTCATCTGTCTCCTTTAGCTGAATATTCTTTAAAAAAAAATTGCAAAACTCTTGCCTAGAGTATAAAGTAGAATCATGTTTCTAAGTTGATATGAAATAGAATTATTTCAAAGGCTTACATTTCTCAGAGGAACATTGAGACCCAACTGATTTCAAGGAATTCTTTAGGAGATTGTGAGGAATCTAAATTAGCGTTGTCTGTATGTTGTGCCTACCCAGAAACTGTCAGAATAACCAGCAAAATTTGCCTGAGGAGGAAATACAGTTTTACTGATAATCTAAAGATCACAAATCTTGGTTTTTATCCCACTTTAACTTCCCACTCTATATCTGTTTTCTTTCTTTTTTTTTCCCCTCTGCTTTTGTTTAATTAGGTTGCCAGACCTTTGGTCAGGGACTGTTTGACTGTTTTTATACACCGTAATTATAATAAGAGTATGTGAGATTGTCAGCACTGTGTAGAATAAATTTTAAGTACTTTAAACCAATTTGAAATTACCAATTTCACCTAGATTCTCATTCAGCAAGGCACTTTACTGCGGAGTTCTCTTTTAGCATATGAATGCCACTCTTGATTATTTTAAGGGATGAATTCAAACACCTGCTGAAGTGCTTTGTAAAGAAATAAATTCCAGAGTAAAGCTGCTCAGAAGTTTAACTCATTCTAGTTCTATCTTACTTCTAAGACAGACTGACATGCTTATGAGGAGGAGCTCAAAGCTCTGGCTCATGTGAAAAGGGGAGATTTCCTCGACCCTTAGTGTTTGATTTGTCTGTCATCATCCCAGGGAAACCAGGACCCTCATGCCCCACCATTCTGTCAGTGTCCCATTACAGGGATCCTTCACTGAACAGTCCTGCTGGATCAGAGGTGATTCAAGTGACTTATTCAGGGACACACACCAGCAGCATAAGGGAGACCCCTCAATGTCTCTTGCTCCTTTCTGGCCCCTCAATAGGTCACCCACTTTATTCGGGTGTTTATTATCGTGTTCCCTGTTGCTGGTGACTGCCAGTGCCTGGGAAGGACTTACACTGACAGTTCTTGGAACAACATTCCTTATTAACAGAAAATCGTGACAGGTTAAGGTTCAAGGACTGCTAGTGAAAGTCTCTGACTGCAAAAACATATTCAAAGCAATTCAGGGAAGCTCTAATTCCCAGTAAAAGTATCCACCGTGCAGAGTAAGTTTCTTACCCACAGGGGAAGAAGATGGGTTCAGCCTGTTGACTGATCTCAGTAGTTACGATGGCGTCTTCCCTGACTTCTACTCTCAGCTTACTTTTATACTATATGTTTAGGTGGAGCTTGAGGGACTCTTAGTCATACATGCCTTTGTTACTGATTGGTGTAAAATTCTCTCACTTTGCTCAGAGGTGGAGTCAATAGAGCACAGAGTGCATGCCCGGTGAGGGGTGGTCACACGCTGGGGTGGGTGACTTTGGGAAGGGGGTGTGTGTTAATAAAATCGTGTTACAATGAACTGAGTTCACCCCTGGAAGGTGATTTTGCCTTGGGGACCTGCGTTAATACAATTGTGTTACATGCACCGAGTTCATCCCAGGAGGGTGATTTCTGCACAGCTCTTGGCTCAGCCACAAGACACCTCCTGTCTCCTGTGGCTGACAGGCCCTGTGCAGTTTATCAGCTGCAAAGCGCCATCAAGATCGCTTCTTTGCCAGGACTTCCATGGAACTTGGCCACAATGTTTCTACTCTTCTCCACCTCTGTTCCATCCCCCTCAGCTGGGCCGTGGCTGCAGTTTGTGTCTATGGGGAACCATCCTGGAGCAGGCTTTGAGCAAGCCAACAGCATTCCATCCAGGGAGCAGCAGCTGCATTTTACCCCTGTAATTCCTGTACTGTTACACCTTCTGTTAGGATGTGAATATAACTTCTCAGTGTCCTCTAATTTTGCCCCCAGCCATTTTTCCACAGACTTGAGAAATCTGTATAAAAATGAATGAGGATAATCTTCCTTGAACGTTGGAGAAGTTTTTCTCTTCTGTAAATGCATGAGAAATTAATTTAGTTAGTCTATGAGAGATGTATTTTGTTGCAGTGAATTTCACTAGCCCAGAGAAAGACCTCTAAGAGATAAAATAAGGCAGTCTTGCTGTGTTTTAGTCTACTAGACTGTCAGGTGTTTGCACGCAGTGTTTGAATGCTGAGCCTTTTACATATTTAAATGCAGGTAGAAGATCTGGTTAGTAAAGAAAAAAGAAAAAAAAGTGAAATTTTGGGCCACTTTCCCTGACAATCTAGCCAGTTATGGCCTAAGATCTTTTAAATTTAAAGGCTTTCTCCCCCCCTCCCCCTTTCCTTTTATCAATTTTATTTTTATTGTAAGTTGCTCAGGGCACAAGTCTTTATGAGAAGCATCTGAGGGTACCAGGATTCTTTAACCTAGAAAAAAGAGGCTCCGAGGGGACTTTGTCAGTCTCTACAGTCACCTGAAAGGCTCTCTTTGCAACTACCTGGAAGGAGTTTGTAGCAAGGCAGGTGTCGGTCTCTTCTCCCAAGTAACAAGAAAAATGGCATCAGGTTATGCTGGGGGACATTTTGATTAAATATTAGGAAATATTTCTTCAATGAAAGTGTTGTCAAGCATTGTAACAGGCTGCCCAGGGAAGTAGTTGAGTCACCATTCCTGATGGTATTTAAAACACGCATAGATGTGGCACTCAGGGGCATGATTTAATAGTGGACTTGGCAGTTCTGGGTTAACTGTTGGACTCAATGATCTTAGAGATCATTTCCAGTTTAAGTGATTCTTGATTTATCTTGAATAAAGCTCCATTCTACACAACTTTCTTTGGATGTAGAATGCTATCAGGAAGATGTGTTAAGTTTTATTGCAGCATTTCATAAATGGATGCTGCTTATTCAAGAAAACCCATTTCAGCAGGCTAAGTGAAAATAAATAGAAAGATATGCATTATTTATGGACCATAATGTGAGTAAGAAGGCTGCATGCACAAATAGCAGATGAAAACCCAGCAGATGTTGCAAGGAAAATTACTGCTCAACAAAAAAGCTTGTCTTCAGGCCTACATGCCATATATATACACACTGTGTTAAAAACCAAAGGTAAATCTGTGTTTCGCAAGAATTGTCAACCCCAGATTTTACTCTGAGGACTGGAAACCCTGGCATTTGCTTCCTTCAGCAGCAGGATGCTATCTTGATTGCCATCTTCTTTCTTTATGTAAAAAGGAGGAAGAGATTAACCTGTGTAATTAGGAGATTGTTTTTGCTTGATTTTCCTAACTGGTATTTCAACCAGACCTGGAAAATAATCAGTAGCTTGCACAGTGTACATAATGCTGCCGAGTAGGAGCCAGCCAGGCAAACTTTTCCTCACACGCATGTATGGTACACCTGGGACAGTTTGTCCACCTAAACTGCTCTATTCCTCCCCTCATTATCTGAGTAGGGGAGGGAAAATATAATGAAGGCCCATGGGTTGAGATAGGGTAAGGAAAGATCCCTCACCAGCTGGTCTCATGGGCAAACCAGATTTGACTTGGGGAAATTAGTTGAGTTTATTACCAATCTCAGTCAGAACAAGATAATAAGAATTGAAACAAATCCTAAAAAAACTTTCCTCCCATCCTTACCTCCTTCCAGGGCTCTACTTCCTCCCCCTCACTGGTACAGAGAGATGGGGAATGGGAGTCAAAGTCAGTTTATAACATGTTGTTTGTGCTGCTGCTTTCTCCTCAAGGAGAGGGCTCCTTTCCCTGCTCCAGTGAGTGTCCCTACCGTAGGAGACAGTGCTCTGTGAACATCTCCAATGTGAGTTCTTCCCACAAGCTACAGTTCTCCATAAACTGCTCAAGCATGGGTCTTTTTTCCTTGGTTTAATTCTGCTCACGGTTATATTTTTCTTCTTCATGTGTAATTTAGCAGCTCAAAAAATCTCCCTCACAAAATATCTCCTCTGTCAGAGACGACTTTGGATGTAGAGTGTGTTATGTCATTGTCAGGTGTCTCAAGTTAATTAGGGAGGATAGGACATGGCATAAGAAATGACCAATGTTCTTGAGAAGTCAAAGACCAAGAGTCAGGGAGAAAAGGACAGAACTGTTCTGCAAAAGAAATCAAGATGGGAGCAAGGGTGGCAACTCTGCATGCAGGGAAATCCTTCTAACAGGACATCTCCTGGCAGTCTAAGCCCAGGTTGCACAATGTCATAGCAGAGCAGCCTTGAAGGCAGTCTCCAAGTATTTGAGTTTTCCTAAGCTTTTCTGACCTTACAAGAACTTTCTCCATCAGCAGAAAGTGGCCAAAACCTTGCAGACACAAATCACAAGACAAGGGGAGTGATCTCAGGACTCCTGCATGGTTCAGGATGGCAGACTTTGTATTATTGTCTGGTTTAGGCTTTCTATGAGAAGTTACTGAACACAAAATTAAGAACATGGGATAAAAATATTAAAAAGACATAATGAAATATTAGGCTGATTTTTATTCTGCCAAGTACCATTTTTCCCATGGTGCAGCAACAGGACAGATTTATATCTGTACCTCATGGTCATAAAGCTTATTCAAGGATCCTCCTGAGGAAGATATGAGCTCTTGATAGTTGCATGTTTGTCTCAGTAAATGATTTGTGAATGGACCTCTATTTACAATAGGAAAGTTCAAAACAGGCACCTCATGGAATCGTAGAGTGGATCATTTAATTCCAGCCCTGAACTCTGCCTCCAACTCTACAGCTCTAAAAATGCAGAACATTTCAAATGGAGACAGCTTCTTTTAATCAGCATTGCAAAATAAAGCAAGCTTTCCACAAGGAAAATATTGACTTGCCTCCTTTTTTGACATTGGATTTAGTGTTGAAGGGTCAGAGATTCCCCTGTGACTGAAATTCTGTTTTCTACATGACTCTAAGTGGATCTGCTTTACTTGCTGTACTGGTTTAATTTCTTAATTTTTAATGCAATTACTCTTGATTTATATCACTAAATGAGAAGGTGTTTTTCAAACCAACAAACATGAGCCACCTGGGTTTTTTTAATTACCAGAATTAGTTGTTCACATATGCCTGCTTTTTATGTGATGGCATTATCTTATTTAAAGCCCAAGTTTCCATTCAAGAGGAGAAGCAGCTCCTATTTGCAGTGCTTGTGCCAGGTGAAGTGATTTATCAGTGCACTGCTGTGCAATATTGTGTGGGTTTTCTAAGTCTGCTCAGAAACCAGGGCTTTCTTTAAAAGTCAGAATCTTTGTGCTTTTCTTTCCAATTTCCAGACCAGTGTCAACCCCAGCATAGCACTCAGAGTATTTGTTTTATAGATAATTCTTACTCAACTCTGTCTTGCTTGAACTGGTACTTTATGTTGTAGGTTTGGGACAGGTCCATGCCACAGTGGAGACACAAGTGACTGAAAGAAACGTCTTGAACGTTTTCCTTTGCAAAGTTCAGTATGTTCATGTTAATCCAGCATGTCTGGGAGGCAAGAGTTTCAAATGAGACATTTCTGTTTTAATTTTTTGCATCTTTCAAGGAGCATTATGCATACATTTGGAATGGCTCTGCCTGGAAGATGAGAAGTAAATCTGAGTCCTATGAGGGCATTCTGAGTGTTCATTACTATTTTATTATTACTAAAAGGGGGCCTAATTAAAACAATGTTTGTAGATTATTTCACTGACTTCCATTGTCTTTATTTTTATAATTACACCCTGAATGAATATAAGATTAGATAGGGGTTCTTTGTCCCACTTACCTTATGTTACTAAGAAATACAAGGTAGAAAGAGTTTCCTTCTTGCTAGTCCTTGCCTTTCTGGTCCTTTTTCACTGTCATTAAGAACTTTTTGATGACACATGAATAGTGCAGCCAAATATTTGTAAATTCACAGGTGAAAAAGGACATATTTTACACAAAACTTCACACTGTTTACTTCCTATATAGCTAGATTTAATAAGCAGACTATTTGTACATTTATACTGATGTGTTCAATGACTGAATTGGCCAAAAGGATGAGCCCAGCTTCTGTTGAGGATGGTAGTAGTAGTGACATATTTATAGGGATATATATAGTGATGTAGTTATGTAGAAAGAGATATACTTTCCCTCTTCCTTTTGCATATAACTTGTCTGTTGACACTTTCTAATATTCCTGTTGGATAGCATCAAAGAATAGCTATTTCTGGACAAATTAAATGTTAATAAGTCCTTGTTGGAGGTGTCAAGAAAAGTAGCACTAATTGAATAATACATGATAGTTCACTGATAAGAATCAATCATCCAGTCCATAAAGCCTAAAAAATTTGCATTTAGGTACTTGCTTAGGATAGATTACCATGGAATCCATGTTACAGACCCAGTCTTGCAGGTTTTTAAGTTTCTGCTTTAGTTGCTTAAAGGATACCTTGGTGCAGTTTCTTTCTCATTTCAGCTTAAGAGTTTGCTTTCTTTTAACAAAGAAATACCTCTTTTAAAAGGTGCTACCTATTCAATTCCACTGAAAGCATGGGAGAATATTTACATTTTTTACCAGAGTCCTAGAGAAAAAATTGGGATGTGAAATGTGTTTCTTAGAGAATTTTTTAATGAGGAGGGCTATATTCATTAAGCTAGGGAGGAAGGCTTGGATAAGATGGATTTAGAGTTTTCTTTGTAACGTTTAAGTCTATCCTTTTCCTCATACTGCAGAGGAAAATGCAGTATTCATAGATAAGTGCACAATATGGAATGAGTCAGCTCTCAGTAGTATTCTTAGTAAAGAGAGAATGTGCCTGTCATGTTTGTATCTTGATAAAAATATTCTATGAATCTGAGGGGAGAAACATGCAGAATAGTTTTATTAGTTTGCATATATGTGAAAAATAGCCCCATTTTGGAAAGCCACTTAGCATGCCTTGTAAAATGTTATTTTAGTGGCTGTACTGTCAGATTGATACCATTCTGGGTTTTTTTTCCCCCCGGTTTCTTACTTGTAAAAATACAAATATTTTTAGTCTATGAGTTAAAAGTGTACACACATTTTTGTACGACTGCTGGGATTTTTATAACACCTTCTTAATAGCATTTTATGTTGTGTGATAGATGTAACTGGAGTTGCTGCAAAATAACTACGGAAAGGTCAGGAGAATTTGTTCTCTGCATAATTCCACAGTTTATCTCAGTTTCTGCTGAAAGAAATGTGATGTATTTGAAATTTGAAGGGGAAATCAATGCATGTTTTACATATTATCCCTCAAAACATTTGTTTTCAGGAATAATATAAAATATATTATAAATTTATATAAAAATCTATTTGTACATTTATATATAAAAATATATATTTATATATTATATGTTTATAATATATATATGTTATAATTATAATATGTATTATATATATAATATATAGAAATATATATTATATATAAGTATGTAACATATATTATAAATATATTATATATTAGAAATAGAATATATATTTATATTTATGTATAAAGAATATAAAAAATTGCTCCACCTTTTGTGTTTCATTTCAATGAAAGATCTCTGCAGAACAAAATTCCCCCTTTTTAATCTGTTTTCATCAGTGTGAGTTGGAAATAAAGGAGGGTAGAGAGGAGCAATTTCTCCCCTCCTTGTCTCTTGGAATTTTACTACTGGAAAATGCTGTCTGGGGAGAGATCAAGATAAAGAGTTGAGCTCAGAGCAAGGTGGTCAGGAGCTGGAACCTGTGGGACCTGAGCACACCAGAAACAGTCAAGTGTCTCTCCAGAGGTACCTGTTGTGTCCATGGGGGCTGGAGCTTGGGACTTCATCTGGAATCCACCAGATCAACCGTATTTAAATTTACAACATAAATCTACTGGCCTTTATCCTTGAGTGCAGTTACTGGAGTAGAGTCTGTACTATATTTTCTGTACTGAACAGAGGAGATATTGCCTAACAAAAGAAAGAAATGGAAGTTTGTGATTTATGAAGTTCCCTCCCTCCGGTGTCTCACTTGACCATGACAATGGTCTCATATATCTGTTTGCTTGGTTTACAGCACCTGGCAGCAGAACATCGACATGTCATGCTTTCCTTCCCTGCAGATAGTGAACAAAAAGGTCTTTTTTCTGTGCTCCAGTCCATGCTGCTGCTGTTATTTTGTTTTAATTGTGTGATAGGGAACAAGTTAAATTGAATCTATAGTTAAAAACTGTTGGGTTGGCAACAGATTTATTTAGAATGCATTTAAAAAACATTAGTGGGGAGAAAGATAAGCTGGATTTGACGGCTAGAAAACTTTAAATGGCCTTGAGATTTTCAGTGTTTCTATCAGTGACAGCTTGATGGAAGACTGCTTAGCGCTTATCAATAAGCTTTTTCTTGCAGTTTGGATGAAACTTTTTTTTCCCCCCACATTGAATCCCTCATACTAGTGGTGGCTTTCTGTCCCACCTGCACCATCCACATTTTTACCCTGTTGACCCAGTTGTTCTTTCCACAGTCCATTCCTTCATTCTGTTTCAATATTTTAATATTTTAATATTAATATATCTCCAATATTCTTAATATTTTTATCTTAATACTTTTAATACTTTAAATTTTTTTAACCCTCTTTTACTCTTGACAAATGAAGCACCTCAGCTACACTGATCTGTTTTGGAACTCGTTTGAACATCTAAATTTTCCATGCATCTTTGAGATGTTGGTACAAGTGTGGTCTACTCAGTTACTTTGAAAGTAATGGGTCAAAACCATCCAAAGAGTTGTCCTGAAATTGTTGAACCTCCTGATAGAATAAAACTGGATTTAAATCTTTGTGAAACACAAGAAGCTTATCTTCCACAGTAAAAACTACCAAATTATGATGACACAAGTTGGGTTTTTGTTTTTGTTCGTTTTTTGTTTGTTTGTTTGTTTGTTTTTGTTTTTGTTTATTATTGTTTGTTATTGTTTGTTATTGTTTTTGTTGTTTTTTGTTGTTTATTTTTTTAGCTATGTCTATGAAAACCAAATTATTCGGGTAAGTGTGATTACAATGAGGCATTTGCAGAATGAAGCTCTTGGTGAACTTGCAATAAACTGGAGAAAAGTATAAAAGCATCTCCAGATAAAATAGGATTTTGTGGAATATTATTAGCAACTCCTATTTTTAAATGACAGTATATTCAGTAATCCTATATGTATCATAAATATAAAAGCTGATTTTTTTATACCAGTAGAAAAAAAATCTGGAAGTATCACTGGGTATTTCTGTGTGATTTGGAAGAAAAGAATCACCTAAGCATTGCATGTGCATCAGTTTTTATACATTCAACTCTGCTAAAATAAGGATAATATTGCAAGTGGGACAAATTACTCAAGTAATTTCTGATAGCTGAATCACCACAAGTAATACTTTAAATGAGAATAGGTTAAAATAGCATCTGAAGAACCCTGGCCTGATTTTGTAGATCTATTGATCTTTCCTTCAGTAATCTGCAAACAAAAGGCCATATTGACTTTCTTTAGTCTTGGCTCTTGTGGCAACCCCTGTTCTGATCCTCTCCTACATCTTTTGAAAGAAAGTATTCCTGTTATTCCTTTAAGCACAATCTCATTGTTATCTGTAATGTGCTTGTGTGAATGCTTTCTGCATAATAACTTTCCAGTGAATTTTGAGTTATTTCTTATATATCCCCATGGCAATAGTCCGTTAATTTTTCTTGGTACAGAGAAAAAGATCCTATTTGGGGCAAGCAGGTTGAGCATTGGCAGGGAATGGCTGTGAAATAGCACTGAGTAACTGCATTTTGGTTTTGTGTGCTTGACAAAATGTTGGGAGATAATTCAAAAATCTATTTAAAATGAGCCCCAGACCTCAAGACACCAGTTTAACTTTTATTCCTGTTTCTGAGATGAGTCCTGATTCTCTGAATAAGTCTGAACTACTTAAGAAGTACAATGGTAGAAGTCAAACCTCTGGTAAACTATCAAATTAGATTAAATTAGGTTAAATTTCCCTTGTGGGTTATTTTACACGTCATAAATGTCCATACTATATTTGGAGTTAGAGCTGACCAGAGTGGGGATTTTTCTGCCAGGAGAAAACAAAATAATTTTTTGAAACCTTTCCTTCAATAACAGTAAAGCAAAAAAATTCCAAGTGCACCTGAATGGTGGGGATACATGACACTGACAAGCAGGTCTTAATGGGAAAGCAGAATGAGATACAGCAAAGAACAACAGAAAAATCACTGTTTATGTATTTTCTGGACTATCTATTATGGTATGATCCTTTCACAGCACAGAAATGAGTGTTGCTTAGGAATCATCCATTGAGTGTTTTGTTCTCTCACTGAACGCCTCACGTCCTGCACACTGATCTGACTGAAATGCTGACTTCTCCCTCCTTCTTTCAGAAATTTCTGTTGGATTAAAGAGAAATATAGGAAGTCAGGATGTTATTTCAAGAAGCAGGACCTGCTAGAACTCTGGGAGGTTATGGGGACTATGGGGACTGAGGTACAGTTTCCTGCAGTGAAGTAGTGCAGAGGCTTTCAGATGGACATCAGGAGCTGTCCTGAGTGACTTCAGTATTTTCCAGCTCTTGGACTGCAGAAGGCTTAGTTTCCCTTCCAACAATGCCTTTAAACTGACTTTTTATCCTCCTGAATTGCACAGTATTTTATAATTAATGGATAAAAAGAGGTGAACGGCTACAACAAAGCCCACACAGGATCTTTTTAAATGCTCTTTTTTAGGATTATTGACTTCTGCAGGGCTGGAATCAATGGAAAATACAGTCTTGATTTCCTCAGTGCACAAACTCATGGAAATCTATAATAACCTCTAGAGAGAGAAAATCAAAGTTCATGGGTTCAGCAGCTGTGAGAAGACTCATCAGCTCCAGAGCTGAGCATGCATGTTGTCAAAACAGTTTGGTACTAAACAAAAGTACACTTTTTGAAATATTTTTGTTTGGCTTATTTCTGCAGTGACTGCACTGGCTAATCCTTATTAAACTGCAGGAAGGAAGGGAAATAATTCCTTCCTGTAAATTAATATAAAACAGTAAAGAGCACCTGCAGGAGTACAAGGACGTATCCCTGATGGACTACTTTATGAACAATGCAAAAAATACAGCAAAGTGGCCATGTGGTAGTAACTAGTGGTTCCTTTTTGCATTTCACTAGGAAAAGGAATGCCTAAGATCCATACCCAAGGAAAGGACAATACTGAAAATTAGAGGAACTGCCTTGAACTGGTTTTATACCTAATTATTTTGTCTATTCTTTTGTATATGTTTAACTTCAGTTGAAGAATCAAATTGAGATTAGCAGATTGAAATAAACATGATTATATTGAAAAGGGAAATGTGGAACTGGTAAAGTATTTTTCAGTACAATTTTTTATTTAACTGTAGAACTTTCAGACACAGGAAGCTACTGACCTCATGAACACAATATTTACAAAATGATAAAGTAAGTATGTATATTGGATATCCATAGCTGCTCTAATTAATGGCCAGTACTTGTGGAAGGATTTCACGCAGGTATTTCTTGGAGATGAGGTTTGGGAGCACATTTTTCTGCATATTTTACTTTGTTGGTGTTGCACTGAAGGCCAACTGTAGATGCTAGTTTGCTCAGACAAATGGCAGATCTTATTACCATTTACAAACACCTAATCTGGAAATTCGTTTTCAGTGAGGTTTTTTTTTTTTTTTCTCTCTTATTTCTTTAACCATGAATGTGTCAAACACGCCCTGACATGTGAGAGTGGAATAACACGTTTGGAGAGGCTATGGGATCTCCGTTCTTAGATGTATTGAAAAAGTGCTAAGAGAAGCCCATGAGCCATACAAACTGGCTACAATTCATAGTTAAATAAGAGTCCTAAGAAAAGCTTCAAAAATATTTTCTTGTCAGAAACTAACCTGCTGTGACATTTATCTTCATGCTTAGTATTTGTTACTTAGGTACAACAGGACAAATGTCAAATGTTTCCAGTAGTCCCATACATTTTCAGGGGATTTTATATCTGGAAAGGGTTTTTTAGCTGTTATTTTAATGCAGTTGTTTGCTTTTATTTTCTCTGTGTTTTTTCATTGAGCACTTAAGACCAAGAAGTGGGGTGAGTGCTGGCTGATACAGTATTTGCAATATGAATGTCTCTAAAGCTCAATGCTAGTTTATTTGAAAGGTCTGTATGTGACTCTTTTTGAGTTGGACTGTCCTGCAGTGCTTCAAAGATCATACAATGATGTCAGCATTGCTCTTGTGCATCATACTGTAATTTCTTAACTAATATCTTTTCGAAAAATTACTTCTGTATTAAGAAGTTGCATTCATCTGGTACCTAGTTGCACAGTGGTTGTATTAAGTACTGCCAAAACAAATCTATAATTCTGAAACTGTGTCAAAATGACATCTTATTCAGTTTCATAACAC
Organism: Rhabdornis inornatus; assembly: GCA_013397075.1. Classification (NCBI taxonomy): domain Eukaryota; kingdom Metazoa; phylum Chordata; class Aves; order Passeriformes; family Rhabdornithidae; genus Rhabdornis; species Rhabdornis inornatus. The sequence goes on from VWZS01000166.1 coordinate 61,522, forward strand.
TTTCAGCTAATTTTTAAATGTAATCTTTCAATGATTCTGTCAAACAGTTGTCTAACAAGTTGCTCATGGCATAATGAAGATTATTCTTAGACAGTGAAAGACAGAACAAAGCCACCTTCATGGGATTTATATCTCCTTTCTTTGGAGATTCATTTTTGTTAGGGAAGAATGTATGTTTGATGCTTTGGGAAGCTGATTCTGGAGTAGTGTTTTGGAAACATAGCAGAGGGGTAAATGAGAGTTATGGATAATGGGATACTGTGGGATTGAAGGCAAGGAACGTTCCAGGGTATTCCTGAGCTTGTTAGCAGAGGGGGAGGAGAGATTTTAGCAGCACTGGAAAGATGAGAGTGAGACCATTAATGGACTTGTGGATTCAATGCAGAAGGGGAAGTGAAAACCAAAGGTCATGGAATGGTTTGGTTTGAATGGGATCATTAAAGGCCATTTAGTCCAAACCCCCTGCAATGAGCAGGGGTACCTTCAACTAGATCAGGTTGCTCAGAGTCCCACCCAGCCTCACCTCGAATGGAAACATAGGGCATCTACAGCCTCTCTAGGCAACCTGTTCCAGTGTTTGACCACCCTGTTGATGAAATATTTCTTCTTCATATCTATGCTGAATCTAGCCTCTTAGTTTAAAAGACCCTTGTCCTGTTGCTGTAGGCCCTATTAAAATGTCTATCACCATCTTGTAAGACCTCTTTAAGTACTGAAAGGTCTCAATAAGGTGTCCATAAAGCCTTCTCATCTCCAGGGTGAACAATCCCAACTCAGCCTTTCTTCCTAGGAGAGGTGTTCCATCCCTCTGATCATTTCTGTGTCCCTCCTCTGGACCTGCCTGAGCAGGTCCCTGTCTTTCCTGTGCTGAGGACCCCAGAACTGAACACAGTACAGCTTCACCAGACCAAAACAGAGAAGCAGAACCACCTCCCTCACCCTGCTGGCCATGCTGCACTTTTGTGCAGCCCAGGAGACAGTTGTTTTTCTGAGCTGTGAATGCACACCAATGGATCTTGTCTAGCTTTTCATCCACCAGTCCTGTCAAGTCCATCTTGGCGGGTCTGCTTTCAACTCATTCATCTTCTCAGCCTGGATGGGTAAAAGGGATTGTCCTGAAAGTAAGCAATCAGAAAAATCTGAAGTTTTTTTTTTTTTTGTGGAATTAATTCAGTTGTGACCTAAGCTGCTATCAAAACTCAGACATGGACAGAAATGTGGAACACTTCAAGCAGCATGGAACTTGTAAACACCAAATATTTTCCCTATGCCTGTTTGCATTTCTAGCACATTTCTGCCTGCTGGTTCTATTTCCATTTGATAAGAATGCCAAATGAAGCATTAGTGTAGTTGCAGCTCTATGAAATGCTCTGTGTTCATTTGTGTTGCTGCATTAAACTGTAAAGTCATTAATGACTAATATGGTATGAACAGAGAATGATGTAATTAAACAGAGATCTAAAGAGACAGAAGAAGGAGGTACAAACTTTAGGGACAATTTACCACCATTCATATCTTATGAGCTACCACCATAGGTGACAGAGCCACCAGCCAATCTCACTTTTCTCACAGAAATTGGCCCCGCAGGTTTGGAACTGCTCTGGATGCAGTCAGTTCCCTGCATTTGCTGCCAGAAGTTTTCTGTACACTCTCACCTTCCTGTTTTTCTTTTCCAGGGGGAAGGTTGAGCTGAGAGGGGCTTTCCCTGCCATGTGGTTTCCTTTGTTACTGGGGAGTCCATGGCATTCAGCATCTTTCTGTCGTGCACTTGTTATGGTATCTTGGTTATTGCTGTCTTATGTTTTAGTAAACTGTTATTTTTTCACTTATATCTTCTCACATTCACCTCTCCTTATGGGTGAAAGGGAAAGGGGTTAAAAATACAAGGGTAGGTAACTAATTTTGGAGTATCTGCCCCGTAAATTATCTTAAACCAAGAAAAAAGAGTAACTCCAAATTCCCAGAAATACACAAGACACATCCTGGAAAGACTTTCATTTCTATCTCAGAATCCATCTTGGCTTGCTTGGTCTGGTGTTGCCTGGTCATGTAAATACACCTCAAACTCAGACTAAGATGAAACTCACTAAGCAGGCTCCTAGTCAAGGCCCCTCATTTGCTGATGCAAATAATAAGAGAATAAGGATCTTTAGACAAGGCTAAGAGCCAGCCCTGGAGCAGGGAGACTCATGGGGCCAGAAGAGATGTGAGACTTTATAAAGCTGGTCCAGGGACCAGACTGTTCAGCAAATCTCAGCTGGTGAGCCAAGGGGGATGTGATCCATCCTGTACTGCATGCTGGAGAGGATCAGTTTTGAAAATGTGAGGTAGTTGCTTTACTTGCCCATTTAGTGTACCTATCATCACATTGCAGCCAGCTATTTCAGCTCTGCTTCTGTTGCTTGAGTAATCCTTTAATGTGGTCAGAGCCAAACACATCTGGGAAGGAAGCAGAGGAGACTCACAACAGTGGCTTGTGGTAACCACAGAATGAAGACAATAGAAGAGGACTGGCTTGAGGCCAGCATGCTCTAAGGTACAGGGTACCCTGCTGTCATGCTGTCACCTGGGCAGCTGGGGTTTGAAGCCGAGGGTTGAGAGACCCAACGGCCAGAGGTCAACTTGAGCAGTTTAAATGTGGGACAGGCTAGTTTCTGACCTGGGTATGGCAAACACTGGGGACAGACTTGTGTGGAAGCAGATGTGCCTGGAATGCCTACATCTCTAGAGCTCTAGAAAGTGGGACTGTCTGGAAGGTGAAAACTTAATTTTTGCTTTTTGAATAATAGAATCACTTAGGTTGGAAAAGACTTCTAAGATCATCAAATCCAACCATTAACCCAGTACTGACGACTAAGCCATGCACCTAAATGCCTCACACCATATTTGCTTGTAAATTTTCATTGTCCTTGCAATGATTCTTCTAGAAGGCAGATGAAGTAAAATTCCTGATAATTTTTCTTCCCAACGACAGTTCCTTCAGTACCTCTCAGGTGGCATGGAAACATGATGCTGAAGCTGTGACAGGTCATCTGCAAGGCCCAGTGTTTCCAGCAGGACCTGCACCTCTCCTAACTGTCTCCAGCTGATCTGTTGTCTTCAGCTAAATTCTAATTGGAAACTGAGCACAAATTGGGGCAGTGTTCAGAGGCAAGGAGAAAGAACACTTTCAGGTCTTAAATAATGAATATAGCAGGCTGTAAAGAAAAAACGGGGTAGTGGAGGAAACCATAATTGGAAATATGGAATGCTATCTGATTTTCCCAGTATAATTTCCTTGGCTCAGTCAGTGACAGATTTTGCCCTGTTTTAACACTTCTATGGCAGTAGCACACATTGAGCAACATTTGCTTTTTGATCCGCTCATGTGACTGTGGTTATAATAATGCCCAGGTTAAGAATAAATGTCTGCCTTTTGGATTAGAGTACATTGGCATATTTATACTTTTTAGGAAAAATGAGTCTGCAGTTATTAAGAATTATATTGACATGCTCTTATTGTATTTATTAGGTCAATTTCTTGGACTAGATGTATGTTTTACATCTCATTGTAGAAATATTTGTGAATGCTGGTCTCTGCTACTAATGAAATGACCCCCATACTTATGCATAAGATAAATGTAATTTGTAGGTATTTGCTGCCCCTAAGCACAGAAAAGGAAAATGATATAAAAATTATGGAGAACGTGTTAAAGATTTCTCTTAGTTGTTCTTTGAGCTGATGCATTCTATTTTTTTTCCCTGTGAAATAATAGTGAAGACCTGCTGGAGCAACACTTTTGTTCTGCTTTCCCTGGAGCCTTTTTCAACCACGTCATTTACATGAGATCTTCAGCACAATTGTGTGACACTGTCGACCAAATATTTCAGCACGACTTTGTTGAAGTACTTTGTCATAGAGGTTCATTTAATGGGAAGACTTGAAGGGGGTATCACTCACATCTTTTATTGCACTGAACATTTGACACAAATCCACAAAATTGACAGTCACAGCTTCAAAGTGTCCCACAGTAGCACAAAGAGCCTCTCATTGTGTTGGACTATTGTTTTAACATATCAGAGTGTATTTGAGAAACAGTATGATTGCCTGTGGATAATGTGCTTGGCCTCATTGTGCTGATTAAATAGATGCTTGGTTTGCAGGGAGTTCTGTAGCTCTCTGCCTGACCTTTTCTCCTGGCTGCAATGAACTGGGGCCGATTAGCATTTGTTCTGCTTGTTAGAGTGAGAGACAATTGCCATCCTGAAAAACACCAAATCGCCCAGTTAGTACATGAGCTGCTTTTCTTTTTCCTTGGCCTCCGCCCGCTGCCACTGAATATCCTGAACAAATGCTGGAGACAGTTGGCAACATTGTAGAATAATTGGTCTCTGCATCTGGCACAATCTGTTTGGCACAAGCTGACACTTCAAGAGTGAGTTGCGCTTCTATTTGTCCCTTTGTCACCTTTTGTCTTACATAAATATTCATATCTTTAGTACTGAATCTTCCATGTAATTGGAGGAACACAGTGCTTAGGTGCCATAAGTGGGGTTCAGAATAATCCTGGCATAAAAAGCAGCAAAAACCTAATCATATATATTCAGAAAAAATGAAGTGCAAAAATCTTGCTTTACAGTTTGAAGCACATTTCTTAACTGTTCTAGCTAATATTTTTGGTGTTCTTGCTCTTTGGTGGCATGGGGATCAGTCATGGCAGGGAATTGGTATGACTATGCCACAAGTAATGATGGAGACCGACCTTGGTAAATACAAATGAACTTCTTTGATTGTAGTGAAGATGTTTCAAACAAACACTAATAGAATGAAGTCTGAATCTCATTATAAAGTTGTGTAGTGTGCAGCAACTTAAAAAAACTATATTGTTGACATGGGTGGGGCAGTGAGATGGGTCTGTGCTGCCTCAGCCCTTCCTGCTTTGGTTGATGCTCTTCAGGCCATCTCATTCTGTGCTTACAGGGTTCAATACATGCTGCTACACACTGTAGTGTTGGGTATCACCTTTTGCACTCCCCTGGGTGGAACTGGAAATGACTGGAGATGTAATGAAAGAGCTGAACATTTTAACAAGACATGCTTTGTCATTTAAGAAGGAAATGGTGGGCAAAAAGTGGTTTCATGAGATCAGAAACAGTTGGATAATCTGATGTTTTGTAGCTGTTCTAATTGTCTTCCTGCTGTGAAGCAAAGTATGGTCTCAGACCTTGTTATTTCATTTGGAGAGACTTGAGTCATTTCACTGAATATAGAGCTCATATCCTCAGGTTGTATATATTATAATTAATAGCCGTATTTTTTTCTGACCTGGGAGCACATCCCACACTGTCTCATAAACTTGTTGTATATATGGAAATAGATAAAAGCAACTTAGTGGGAAGAGATGATTTCCATAGGTAATGAGGTGGATGTGCTCGGTTTCTGTTAAAATCTTCAGAATGATCTCTAGTGCAACATTATTCACTCTAGTGAATAATGCACCAGAGCTCCTGTTTTGGCAATGTGTTAATGCTTTATCAACCTTTGAAGCTTAAAGGTTTTAAACATAATGCTGAAAACAACTTCAGCTAGGAGGTGAACCAGAAACTTTGATATTCAGGTCTATCATCCAGGTAGAGAAGATATGCTTCCTATAATCCCTGCAAGTTAAGAGAAATTGGCATTCCTTGATAAGAAATTAATATTTTCTTTAAAGAAAAATAAAAATAGGTTGAATACAGAGCTCAGAGATAAGAAGTGAATGACTGTATTTTTGCTGCAGTGCAGCTGTGAAGAATGAGCTGTGTACTGAAGCAGTGAATACGTGCGAACAGTTAAGTTAATATTGCCTCTTTCAGTAACTCTTTCCCTTTAGCTGCATATCCTTCACCGTATTTTCCGTATTTTACTGTTTGAATAGCATGCCTTTGCCACAAATGGCTGAAAGCAAATGGATAAATGAAAGCTCTCTGAGAACTGATATTCCTCTAGTCCTGCAATAGCCCCATTAGTTATTGTGTGGACAGCCAATACTGTATTTCATTGCATAGTGATGCTCTTTCCTTCTGCCTACAGGAGCATCTCAAAGTGGGACTTTTAAAATTATGTGGAGAAATAAAAGTTCTGCCTTGTTTTCTATCTCTTTTCTTTAAATGCTTTAAAAACATTTTTGGAGAGAAGAGGATGAAAGCCTGTGATTTCTTGGAAAGGTAGTGTGCCTTTTGAGTTTTGATCTGCGTTAGTGGTTTTAACCCCCAGGTCTTCTAGCTGTCCATTTAGCTTAGAAGACGAAATGATGGCTTAGATTTGTACGGCACATCTCATCAGAGATTTGCTGTTCCTACAGCAAAGCTGTTTTTCCTCTGCAATTCAGTTCCAGCCATTTGGGTATTAGCTGGGCAATGATGTGACAATAGGGTGATGTTTGCTGTTCGTTTTTAGCTGTGTTGTTTAGCTTGGGATGACAGATCCTTCTGCTGTCACAACTAATTGCAGACATCAGAAAATACGGTGTGATGTCTAGGAGGGAGAGAGAGATCTGACTTCTGGCCCAGTTGTATGATTTATGAACAGGTTCATTTCTGCAGCTATAACTCTTTCATTTATTTGCATCACCTGAGTGAGATGTGCTGTAAAGCAGAATGTTGTTGATAACTTAGAGTGAACTTTTGGACTTTACCATGACTAAGAGACTACTGAAGTGCCAGACTGCAGCCTGAGGCTTGAATCAAGGCTGGGTTTTGTTTCCCTGAGGAAGTTACTGAATCTCTCCTTGCTTCAGTGGGTGAGAATTAATTCATTCAGTTTTAAAAATGCTTCAAGATTGTCACCTGGATGGAGTCAGAGCAGTGCAGAGTGTGAACACCACAGGATGGCTCAGCGAACCAGGGAAGCACTGTGGCATGTACAGAGATGAACAATATCCAGGTATTGCTCAATCATATTTATGTCCTAAGGGATTGGAGTGCTGAAGTGTAAATGTGGGTTCTTTCCTTTGAAACACATGGAACAAAATGAATAATTTGTTTACTTGCAAGCTGACTGTCTCTTTGATAGTCTTCATACCCACAAGTTAAATGTGGCAAGTGAAGTGTGGTGTTACATTATCCACATGTGGCTCCTGACTTTTTTTTTTTTGAGAGAGTAAAAATAAATTGTGCTTAACATATTGTTTGCAAAGCAAGCCCCCTGAATTAAAATTCTGAGAGGACATCTTGCTTGAATAGGAAAACATACAAATACAATTGCATATCATTCCTTCTCATGCCCACTGCTACACTGGTATAAATAGCACAGATCTGTTGATTCCTGCCATTTTTGGTTGGTTTAAAAGAGTGATGTCAAATGTCAAAGTTCTCCTAAATGTCCCCTCTTTTAAGACCTATATATTCATTATTGTTTTCTAACTAGGATTTTCTTTCATGACCTAAAAAGAAATATTAAATTCAGAACATTTCTGTTATTTACGGCAAGATTTAAGCAACTTAAATACATAGTTGGAAAGGAATTAATACTTTGCAAAGAACAGCACTTTGAAGAATTTTCCTTTTAGCATTAGCCGTAAATTTGTCAGCAGACTTTGGTTTACTCAGGTTTTTGATTTTTTTTTCAGCAAATTCTTTTAAATGTTTGCTCTCTTGATTGTTTGTGAATATTCAGTGTTTGAGCTCTGTGCCTATGAGCTCTGTGCCTACAGACTATTGATCAGAAGTATTTTATAATGCTTTTCCTGCTCCTTGATTAGACAAACATATAAGCACTCTGGCTCAAATAATTGTGTGGGTGAAGCTGAAGGTTGGTTGCCATGAACACTTTCTTGGGTTTTTAAAATTTATCCAAAGCCCTTGGTCAGAAAAACAAGGTCACTCAAACATTTCTGGAGAACCAAACAAAAGGATTCAAGAGGCTCTGAAACAGGACTTAAAATAGCCTAAGAAATAGTGATGGATATCCTTCTTCCAGCATTTTCCTTGCTGTATTCAGACTAGAGAATAAGGTCACAGATTGTGTAGATTCAAATGATCACATCTGTAAATACCAGTAGCATAAAAAATGATTCCCTGGACTGAACTAGTTCTGTTGAGTCTCATCCTTTACCTGTAACCTACAAAAATTCCACTGAGTTGGATCCCCCCCAGTGCCAGTGGGGATATGGGCAGCAGTGTGCTCTCTGTGACTGAGCCTGCAGCTAGTTGGTGTCTGGATGCTCTAGGCAGCCGCTGAGATAAACCTGCAAAAAGGATATGGTCTCCCTTTCCAACAAGGCCACTGAGATCCCTGCCCTACTAGGAGCTGGGAATAAGGAATAGGAGAAAACTATTAACTAGAGGAAGAAATGCTGCACCATTCCTGGGCAGTGAAAGACCCCAGTAGAAAATAAAGCTACAGAAAACACCGTTCGAACTCGGATCTGCATCCTTTGAACTTGCCAGCTTTATCTCATAAGCCCTCTGTCATTCCTGCAGGGTGTCAGGGAGAAGAGCAGGAATTGTACTTTTCATCCATCGGGCTGTTGGGAAATGTCAAGCTGTCAGGCTCTGGTGGTGGGAGCCAGCACAGGCACTGGAGTCAGGGAGTGCGAGATGGTGTCTCTTCAGTCTGTGGCACTGCTCTAGACATGACCTCAGCCACATGCCTCAGCTGAGGCACACACATACAGCATGTCAGGAGAGGGGTGGATGCCAGTAAAATACTTCTCACATTCAGTGGTGCAGCAGTGAAAGTCAGTTCACCCTAGCCCAGGTTTCATGTATTTAACTGTTTCTAGGCATGTGCTGTTTGTGTATCTTCACCAGGGTTCATGAGGTGGCTTGTACTGGGACTGATGGAAACTGAATTATTTACTTCATTTAGTGCAGATATTCATAAACCACTTGAATCTGTGAGAGTGTTTGTCCTTACACTCTGTCAAACACTGAGATTTGCAAAACATATGATCTTCTTTGAGGTCTTCCCTTTCATAGGGAAGTGAAAACAAAGATTTGGTGAAACGAAAATGAGAATTTTGCTCCTGAAACTTGTAGGTCCAGGACTTTCAAGGTATTAATTAATCACCCCTATTGGGCTACTCAAAAATTTGAAGCAGGCAAATCACAAATGAATTGCAAATAAAAGAGTTTTCTTAATTAAAATCATACAATGCTTTTTTTGGTGTGCTGAGCAGCCCAGCTGACCAATATGACACTCCTTTTATTGCTTTCCATGTAGTGAATTTCTTTGTTTGCAGGGCTGATCATTTTGGACTATTTTGAAAGTATCAGTTCATGTGAATTCTCTTAAAAAAAAAAAAATAATTGGGAATACTGTGCTGCTGGCTCCCTGCGGTGAACAGGGAATAAGAAGGCTGATAGAGCTGGACAAACTGAGCTGCCCTGCCGAATAACAAGGAGATGGGCAGATTCCTTTTTGTCCATTTGATTTACTGCTATCCTGGTTTCTCTCTCATTTGTTCAGCTGCGTTTGCTCTCCAGCACATCCGTGCTGCAGCCATTTCTCACCTCTGTTTGTTTGCCAATATAAGGTGTGTGTATATGATATTCCTCTTGCTCAAACTGAGAGTAGCATTCAAAACTTTTCTTTTGTGTAGCAGAATATACAGGGTGCTTTGAAGGCCCTTCAGTGAGACAGCTGTAGTGATCCAAGACTTCAAGGCGCACAGGACACTCGAGGACACAGGTTGAACTTCTGCTCTTGGCCCTGAGCTTTGCTTTTACACATTCTTATCAGCTGTTTTTTTGCTGTCTTCCAGTTTTGAAGTTGCTGATATAAGATGATCTAATATGATGTTCTGTCTGTAGTGGCAAAAATTGCCAGACTTTCCACAGAGAAGAAGCGCAAACAAAACTCAGAACACCAAGAAAAGCCCCAAACCAAAACTGCAAAACCCAACCAACAAACCAAACAAACCCCCAAATCTCTGAGATGTTGGTGTTCCCCATAATATCAGTTGTGGAGCTGGTTCAGTTCTTAAAAAGGTGGCCAGTTCTGGTTTACTGGGAGGAGAAGCCTCTGGGCCTTCTCCAGCAACCCACCTGGGAGAAGGGTCGCGAGTGGAGGTGAATCAGTTCTGTGAAATGAAGACCAAGTTATTTTAAACCTGGCTGCAGCAAGCATCAACATAGTTAATGGGAGCTTTGGAAAGGGCTTTTATGGAAATGTGAGGGTGATTATTTTTTCTTTGACTTGTAAGCTTGCACACTCCTCTGATTTAACACTGCTATTCCTGGTTCTCACTTGTTACTTCTCTTTCCATCTTGTACCTTATATTACAGTTCTTGAACTTTTAACCTTTTCAAGAATGTAACTAATGTGCTTCTGGCAAGCATTTGTTTATCATTATTGTCATATTTCAAAGTAAGCTCATTTCTCATCTTCTCATTGTTTCTTCAAATCTTTTTTTTCCCTATGAAATGAGAATATTAGGCTAAAGTCCTGAAGGATGTAACCTAGATACTGAGGGCACACATTTATCTGTTGTTTGTCTATTCAAAGCTCTAATTCTAAATATAAATACTCATCTGCTGGTTATTCGCATGCATGAAAGATGGTGGATGTATACACAAAGTTGTTTTTTTTTTTTTTTTTTTTGCTTTCCCTGTTTGTGTTAGGGAAGAGCTCTGAATTACCATGGAGGAGAAAAGGAATGCTTTTGTGTCAGGAAGAACAATAACAGCTGAAAAAAACCATAATTCATTTAGGACAATTGTACACTGATTTCATGTATTGTTTGTATATTATCCACTGATTTTTTATATTACTTATACAATAAATAGCATGAGAGAGCACGAGGACTGTCAGGTTATAAATGTAAGGACCGTAGCAGTAATGTAAGTTAAAATCCAATTAGAGATGCTTCTGCCTGAATGAAGGTGCAAATAAGACCATTTGGCCAAAGACAATAGTACGGATTTTATTTAACAGTAAATGTGAGGTGGAGAGAGAGAGAGAAATAGAAAAGTTCCCATCAGGTGGCTTAGTTCACAGTCCAAATTCCAGGAATCCAGAGACATATTCAGGGGGGTGGGCTTCCGTGGTCGCAGACGAGCACTGTGTGGGGAAGAACCAAAATCGAAGTGGGATTTACAACCTCTTCTGTTCCAGTCATTACCTTTGTTTTGATGTCTCAGCCTCTAGGAGAAGTGACCTTTGCAAATGAAGAAATAAGGCACAAACACAAGAGGAGAGACAGTAAAAGATTTATGGTGGTACATGCCTTTTCAAAGCTTTAAAGGTTTCTTCATTCATTATCTTCTCAAGTTTCTCCTTCCAAGGGACAGACATTTAAAGTGAGGCTTGTTTCTCTCTTCAAATTTAATGACAGCTAGAGACTGCATGGTGAAATACATGCTTGCAATAACAAGATAACAATACCAAGGAGCTCATTGAGTCAGCGCTTGTGTCACATGTGAAAAACACATTGTAACTGGCAAGTAAGACCTTTTGTACAAAGCATAAGAGTATTATTTTAAAACAAAATAAGTAAAGAGGAAAAAAGCAGCTGAGTGTAACCAGTGCAATAGAGAAATTCTTGGGGAGTACTGAATCTGCATGACAACATTTGCTGACATCAATTGACAATAATTATTGACAACATTGTTGACAACAATAACCATAGGGTTGTGTTCTACATGTGAAAGGCCTTACTTATTCTATGTGAGAAAAGCCTTGCGCACCCGGATGATGTTTTTGCACTGGCCACTTGATTTGGTGTCCACATTCCTAAGTATTCCTATTTCTGGATGTCGTGGATTCAACAGACTGTCTCTGACTCAGCTCTGTTGGTGTTAGACTTGATAGACTTGGCATTGAGAGGCAACCTGGGATGGGGATAGAACATTAATTAGTGGGAATTGAAACTGAGATGCTTGTGGTATGCCTTAAAAAAATATATTCTGAAAGAGCAACAACAGAACGTGATATTCCAGCTCTGAATATTTGTGTTCTTTGTGTGATTTAGACTCTGTGTGATAATGGACTGGGAAGGGGGCAGTGTTATTTCTAATGAGATGTCAGTCCTAAAATGCTGCGTGCAGTATTGGAAAGAAGTGGTATCCAGCTGAGGAGCTCTGCTGATGTTTTTTCATTTCATTAAGCCTTGATTAAGTAACATGTATGTTACTTCATAAATACGTGGTAATTTACTTCTGCTTGACCCCACTTGTGGCTGGCTGGTGCAATACAGGAAATTCTATTCACTTAATCCCTTTTTCTCCCATCTCTTCTGCCCCACACAGCCACACGTTGCTCTCCAGCATTTCCACTCCAGAATATGAGTGGTTCTCTCCTCTCCCATGTAGTTTCTTCCCCTTTTGATGGGATGTGTGAGTGTACCCCAAGATATTCACTATCCACAATTCTTTCACCTGCCAGGAATGTTTTCTGCCTGTCTTGGATATAATTTCTCTCTTGAAAGGATTCTATGTGTCCAGTGATAACATATATACATTGCTCCACCATGGTGTACTTTCATAGTGGGATAAGCATTCCAGATGGCTGTTTTGTGTCAAAATCCCAGCTGAAATTAGGTGATCCTTACCTTGACATAGATGAAGTTAATCTATTGTTTTCTCAACTGCAGTTGACCTTGGCCGGCTATGTTAAGATGATGTCTATATAGCTGCTTTTCTTACTTCATGTCCTAGCTAAACCAGGTTTGTTGTTGTGCTATCAAATAGCCAGCCTTTTCTTTGGCAATGGAAATATAATCTTTGACAGTAGAACTCCATCAGGTGGAGTGAGGGTGGTAAAGGTAGAAGCTTGTGTTCCTAAGGAGGGAACAGAAAATACCCCATAGAATTCTGTGTGTTGAAGGTTGGATGGCTTGGGGTATATATTTCTTTCCTTTTCTTCCCCCCACCATCCCCAAGCTGAATCTGGTTTCATGAAAGATTTCTTGTCATTTCTATTTCTATACATATTTGTTCAGATATCCTGACAGGTGTTATGCATGAGGATGATTCTGGAGAAGGTAGATACTGAGAACCTTTAGTAGACATTTGCTTGTCATCTTTATTATCCCTCCAAAAGTGTTCCAAAAAGTCTCCTCATTTTACTCTCTTTGTGTGAGAAATTTGAGAAATTCCTTTTTTTGGTTTGCATCTCTACAGTAGCTTGCAGCCAGCTAATCTCTGGTTAGAACAGTAAAATACTGTGGCAGTACTCTTCATGTTTATAAAAATAATAATGATTCATAGAGAGAATAAAACCTTCAAAACCATAAAACCCCCAAACCAACAATACTTTACCATATTATGCAAATACAAAATAGAAAGATTTGGATTAGGATAAAAGATTTGGGTTTGGATAAAATAAGATGTTTGCATAATGTAATTGTTAATGGTACTTAATTTTTATCATGGGAAGTCCTTGGTGTTTCTACTCAAAAATCACATAAAAGATATAGAAAATATAGCAGAAAGCACCTGTTGAAATTCTTGCCTAATACCTGCATGCAATATCAAAACCATGACTTAAAATGTGACATTTTTAAACAAATCAAAATAATTCACTTGGAGTTCACTTGACTTCAGTTATACAGTAAGAAGCCAGTTTTAGAAAATTTACCTTTTTTTGCATATTGCCGATTCTTACCTAAGGAAAAAAAAAATGTATAAGATCTCTTGCTGGTGATGATGTAAAGAATGTTAGTAAGAGCTGGCTTACAGATATCATTCTGAGATACCTTATCCTGCCAAAAAACAATGATGTGTTTAATCAGCACTTTGCAGATGGCATGCAAAACCATCTTCACTTAGGACAGAAGTTCTTCCTCTCTTTTTTTTTTTATTTGACAAACTAGTTTTGAGAGCTGATTTTGAAAACATGGCTTGTGGTGCTGCTCAGGATACACTCAGATGTAGCTGGGAATGTGTTCTCCATGTGGTTCTGTGTGGGAATAGCCCTGTAGCTTTGGGGCCCTGGTCCATGTGCAGAGTGTGTTGACACAACCCAAGTAATAATGACACATATTTAGAGATCACGTTAGACTAATAAAAGTATTGCTGACTTGTAAAGAGAGGAAGTTGAGGCAAGGAAGTGGAATCACTCAACTTTGATTCCTCTGAATTTAGTGAATTGTCAGATATTTCTAAGCATGCAATACATTCGTAGTCCAAATGTTCCTTTCAGCACAAAATGTACCTGCATTTTCCTAGTGGACTTAATTGCCATTTCTGCTTTTTTTAAAGTGTTTTTTTGCACCCAGTTATTGGCAAAAGAAACAAGCAAAGAATAGATTTCAATGACCTCTTGTTGTAATGATGTTGCTGCTGCTCAAGGCCACAGGTTAGCACATGCAGCTGCCTTACAGTCTGCAAGGAAACAGGAAATTGGTGCTTTGTTATCTCAGTGTCTGACTTTATTTGGTTATATTGCTGCTGAGGAGAATATACCGTTTAGAGGGAAGGTGTCATAAGGAACAGAGAGAAGACAAATGGAAAGATGCTAATTCAAAAAACCGCAGCAAATAAATGATGGTGGGAAAGGCCATAAGCACAATTAGGACTGAAAATCGTCTTTCAATAGCTAATAGAAGATTTTGGGGAAGAGGTAATGAAATACCTTAAAAGTGAAGGAGGAAAATGAGTTTATGACTTTTGTGAGAGAGAAAGGAGCCCATAGAAGAATACAAAGTGAAAAAGCTAGAGTAGATGAAGGGATTGGGTAGCAATAGGATACCTCCTGCCATGATTGAAATCACTATGAACCATTATTTTTATTTTTAAAAGCCAAATTACAGTGAGCAAGATGGAAGTGGGAGTCTAAAAGTTAATTTTAGTAGCATGACAGTAGCCAGACAGGAAAGTTTTTCACTAAAAAGTTATTCACAAGGTAGCTCTACAGAACCTGGACGTGCACTCAGAATTGAAGATGAAGCAGGGTTTTATCATCCTAAACAACCAGTGAAATGGTGAGTTATAATTATCAGAAAAAGAGAAAGGGCCTGTGAAAAGGAGGGATTTGGAATTCTTTTTAGGTTTACTTGTGCTTCCCTTCATGGCAAAGAATCACTGAGGTGTTGGTCAAGATATGAATTTCCCAGAAGACAAATATGAAGTATACACAGGTCCTTGGGGTGATGGCAAAGTGAAGATATCTGTATTTCTGATCTCGTGTTACCCTGGGCTGTCCTGGAAGTGGCAACCCTTTGCAAAAACAAAAGGAGTTAGATGGATTTGCTCAGGGATAATTTGAGTCAAGAGAATGAGAAAATAAAATCACAGAAACCAGAAAGGCTCATATAGTGATAAAACACAGGAAAGTAGGAAAGCAAATTTTATTCAGAGTGATAGAACAAGGGGGAATGGTGTTAAACCCATGCTGTGAGGGTAGGAAGACACTGGAACAGATTGCTCAGAAAAGCTGTGGATGCTCCATCTCTGGAAGTGTTCAAAGCCAGTCTGGATGGGGTTTTGAGCAATCTGGATCCCAGAAAGTCCACCTGATCCATTTGTGCTCTGATTAAACATAAATACCTACATGCAACAGCAGCAAAGCAGTCCATACCCATGGCAATATGGGATTTAATTCAATGGAAAGGAGAGATTTTCTTAATGAACTGAACACTGAGAGGATAAACCTGTAGCAGACATCTGATCTTATTTTTTCCTTCAGAAATTCTGAGGAGGCAAAAAAGGGGATTTATGAGGATTATCTGGGGTTGACAGATTAGGAGGTGAAGAAAAGGAGGAGAGAAGTGATAATCAAGCAAATAGCAGTAGGTGAGACTAAAGAAGAAACAGTCATCATGATGGAGGAGGAGCTGGTAGTGATGGTGCATAGCAATTAGTGCTACTCACAGTAAGAGACCCTGAAACCTTCCGGATACTCAGGTAAGAAGAGCAGTGTTGGGTAAAACTGCAACTTTTGTAAACTATTGGTTGTTTGCTGCTAAATACCTGTATTGTATTACAGACCTCAAAAATCTGCAGCCATGTTTGCTCCTTGTTATCCTCTTCCACACCATCCTTGTTTTCTATCATTTCAGCAGCAGTGAAATTGATTTTGGAAACAAAGTTTTGAAAAGAGAGATGGGTCAAGGTGGATGATGTGACTCAGGTCAACGTGTGCTTACAGAGGCCCTCAGTGGCAAAAACCCAGGGAAAAAGCTGGCAGATAGCAAAGAGCAGGTCACCCAGTTTGGAAGACTTGAAGAACCTTAGGAAGAGCCACCTGAAAAGCTGTGTTGGAACAGCATACATCAGGAGAGGAGGTATGGTTCTTTAGGAAAGTGGGATTCAGATTACAGCAGCCTGTTTCCAGCAACATGTTCAACAAGGCAGATTTATCCACTTCCATCCAGCCCAGCGTGCAGCCAGACCTGTATTTTAATACTCCTTCGTAGCTGCAGTTATTCTTAATCCCAAGATGACATCAGCTGGATTTATTGCTTATTGAGAGTGACACAAACACTTGGAGATGTAAAAATTTTTTCTTTTTTAATGAGAAGGTCTATTGCGCACAACTTTTCTGCTGTTATTCCTAGTGAGGATGAATATACTTCAGTTGACTTTGGCATTTAGTGCCACTTTCAGAGAGCTGTCAGAGCAGCACACCCAGAGAGAAATCTCTCAGTTCTCTTATACTCAGGTATTCTGTAACACCTCATGTCATTCATGTCAATAAAAATCAGCTTTTCTTCAGCCAGATGGCACCTGTTGCTTATCCTTTCCCTTGAATTCAAATGGACAGTTTTGGTGATTTCTGGTCTGACTTCAGGACCACATGTGAATGGGATCTGCACTGCTGTTTACAATGGATTTACTTTGAGTTGTGAGCAGAATTAATGAGGGACCTGAAAATTGCCAAGGATCTACAGGAAAGGCTTAAATGAATTTGTGTAATACACTCTTGAGATTTACCCAGTGTTTTTTTCCCCAGAGTCTGTGGTGCATAACTAACAGAGTGATAAACCATACACCTCTCAATGTTCCTTGAGTTGCATTAAATATATTGGGCTACTGCAGCTGAACAGAGGGAGCTTATCTATTTCTAGAATTCTAGTCCCTGCTTGCAGGTGATCCATTTAAAGGGGGCTGTCAATGGACTGAAGTCAGGATGTGGCTACTCTGACTGGTTTTCCTTTCCTTTCAGCAGTCCTAGCTCCTCTCTATATTACTCCATAGTTAATATGGAAAGGAATTCCTTCGACTTCTGTGGAGCTTTTCTGGATATGAATTGCTGAAAGAGGGAAGTCTTATATACATAAACCATGCTATGCCTGGGATCCTTGGGATTTCTTTTGCGTTGTCATATCTGTCAATCTTCATAGTTTCTTCTTTTCACCTGGCAAGAGCCACTCCAGGTAATCCTTTTGTGTGTTCTGATATTATGCCACAAATGCATGGGTTTCATTATTTGTTTCTGTATTACTTCACTTTTTCTTAGTGCTTGGTTATAATGTACAACAACAGTCAGGATTCACACTCCAAAGAATGAAAGTAAAGATTTGAGGACAATCCTTACACAGCAAAAGGGAAAGAATTCTCTCTGTAAACCAGATTAGACAAGAAGTCAAGGAATACAGGAATAAAATGACAATTACCACAAGCCAGACTGAGAGAGACCTTGAAAGAAATATTAATAGGAAATGGCAAAATATTCTTCAGCCTTAGAAACCAAAAAGAGCAATGACTGAACAGTTTGATGTATGATGAAGGAGAGGGGAGCATAATCCAAGCATAGATAGGAGTTGGACTGAATGGTTGGTGCTGGATTGAGCAGTCCTAGGATGGTGACCATTGAGCAAAGGCAAGCAGTTGTGAGGTTATGGAAATAGAAATTACCACTTTCTAGATGAGAACACGAAGAACTTAATCCTATCAAGTAAGGAGACCAGCTAATTTCCATCACATAATGCTGAAAGAGCTGGCACATGAAACTGCAGGACTTTGGCTGAGTATCTTTAATAAACCTTTGGGGAGAATGGATATGACTATGGAATAGCAAATGCAGTACCTGTATTAGGGAAGGGAGAAGAAGTGATGTGGGAAAGGACAGGCCATTAATCTCACCTCAGCTGCATCCATGGCTTAGAACAAAGTCTGAAGGAAGGACTAATTAAGACACATGAGAAAACGGGCAATGGGATAAAGAGTGGCATGGATTTACTATAAGTAAGCTAAAGGAAAGGCAAGCACAGCTTTTTTTTTTGTCTTGAAGGAAAGTGCTCAAAAATTTGAAAGAGGGCTTCCAAGCTTCTGCTCTTTGGAGAATATCCTTAGATATCACTCCTTTGTGGCTCAGACTTTACAGTGGCTTTGCTCAGAATTTCCCTCCAGACGTCCCTTAAGTTTCCTGCTGAATAAAACGATCTTCAGCAGTCATTTAAAATATAGTTGTGGTTTCTTCCCCGCACACCAAAAGCTAGATGTCATGCTGAGCCTTACTTTGATATTGCAATAATTTATATGATTGTTTCTGCAGTATTTTATCTTTAATGCTCGCTATTGATTTGTGTGCCTGCAGATAAATGTCCTTGTTTTGAAAATAACGGACAGCATGTACTGACCCAGCCAAAACATCAAAGAGAAATTTAATGGGGTGTAATTTTGCTTCTAAATAAAACCAAAACAGTCAACATTTTAAAATGTTTTTAGAGCAATCTTTAATCTACATTGTTATGAACAATCAGTTGGCCAAGTAAACAAAGTGAGATCATTTAAATGTGAATTTTATTCAATTTAATTGTAGTATCTTAGAATTATGTAGAATATCTTCACACTTGGGGTACTTTTATGATTCTTGTGCAGTGCAAAGAAACACCAGGGAAAGCTGGGTTGTGTCAGGTGAAGTGCTGACTCAGCCTGCTTCCACTCTCCAGTTCAGCTCAGATTTTTGCCACTTTGACTGGAGCATGGGTGAGTGTACAGGATGTCCCACCAAATCAGACCAGACTTTTCTGTTTCTTTAAATTGCTAGACCTGCATGCAACAGTCACCACACACACTGATATATATAAAGTGGAAGAACTAAACGCTCCTTTAAAACTGCTGCAATCAGCAAGAAATGCTTAAGATGTGTTTACTCTAAATGTCATTTTACAATTTTTGCTCTATAAATGTGATCTCTGTGCATTTTGAACTGCTTAGGATATTGCTTCCTCAGAGAATTTTAAGTGCACAATTCTCAGAGCCATTAAAGTTTTTGATGCTGAAGACATCTCTGATTAGCAGACCACCAAGAAACAGAATGGGTGTTGCTTGTAGGTAGGGGAAAATGTAATTGGTGACTTTCATTTACTGTCTACCTCACGAAACAGCAAGATTTCCTGGGAGGCTTCCATAATGATTCAAAGTGATGCTCATAGGTTTTAGGTAGGCCTGGCTTTTACATCTACATCCTCTCTCTGGAGATGAAGTTTGTCAGAAAATGTTGGACACCAAGGAACAGGAGCAGAATTAAGGCAATGATCTGTGTGTCCCTTGCTTAAACAATGTTGCCACGAGGGAGAGAGGAACATGAAGTAAATATTAGCTTGTTCTCAGTGGAAGGCTACAGTCATACAGAAATTAGGTGGTAATTTAAGCGTCCTGGTCATGCAGAATCTACTAACAGGAAAGTTGTGATCTACACGTGGTAGGGGATTTTTCCTTTTGTTGAGCTTCAGTGAACTGGTGGCAAATATTTTTATTTTTTATTATCCTTTACAGCCTCCTGAAACATATTTCTACTGTTCCTGAACTCATATTTTGAGTCCCATCTGTTTCTTATTATCAAATGCCTGCAGCAAAGCAAAAAAAGAATGACCCAAATTTAGCCTTCAATAATTTCTCTCCACAGTACATCTTTGTTACATTTCTCCTGTCTTTTAGTCTCTCTACTCTTATAGGCCTCATTCTGCTTCTGTCAAGATTGAATTTTGCTTAAGAAAAGAATTAAAAAAACAATGGGATACTTCCGTATCTTCCAAAACTAGAAGAGGACAGAATCCTCTTCATACTTAGCGCTGTATGTATGTGAGAACTTTGGAAAACAGTTATTTTCCATATCTAGCACAGCTGACTGTGTGCTTCCAAATATTAATCTGCTGCTCCTTTTTTTCCCTTTAGGTGGGCATGTTTAGAAAATTTACTTCCTGGAAAGTTAGTACATTCCAATTTATTTAGCCTATGGAAATGTGTAATCATTCAGTTTGCATTCATTGATTTTTTTATTGTCTTCTTATTAAGGTTTAATTGTATTAACCTCAGAAGTCAATCTCAACACTTTCATTAAATTCAGATGTATGAAGATCTCTGAGACTGATGTAAATTTCGAGTCACTGTTTGCTGGGTGAAAATTTGTGAGTGAATGAACTTTGTAGATATTCACATATGAACCAAGTCTTGCCTTGAGCTAAATTCTGACCAGACTTTTAAAAAACATAGAGTAGTAACTAATGCTGTCTGTCATTACAACTTACATACTGATAACCTGAATATTGCCAGCTGGCTTCCAAATTAATTCTGACCTTAGAGATATTACTGATTTCAGCAAAATTTAAAGAGCAGTATATCAAGTATTTAGGGTGAAAAAGGGATGAAGATACAATATCACCTTTTGTAGTATGTTAACCCTGGCACTCACAAGGCTGCTTGCTCACTTCGCTCCCTCTCCCAGCCCATCCCTGCAAGATGTGTGAGAGAATAGGGAGATTGAAAGTAAGAAAAACCATTGGACAAGATAAAGAAAATTTTATAAGGGAAGGAAAGAGGGGAAAACCCCAAAAAGTCATGCGAGGGCAAGCATTCTGTACCTACTGGGTACCTGTTGTCAAGGGCAGCCTTGAGAAGCAGGTATTTATGTAGTTCACATTTGTAACACTTTCGTCTCTTCAAGAATTCTCCTATCATGTCAGAAAACACAGACTAGACTCCTAAACCCAGTGAGCAATACAAAATGCCATTGCATGTTTTTGTTTTCACATTGTGATTTTCCTTCCTGTGCATCTACTAACTTACTTTAGGCAGCATTTCAGGTGTGCATGCTTAAAACATTAAGGCCTCCTCAACAAAACAAGCTCTGATTCACCTCACGATGAACCTAATTAATTAACTCTCTGCTGTGAGGCAGCTGGGAGAAAGATTGAGGTCTGTAGAATTCAAAATAGCCCAAACCTTCATGAAATGCTGTTAAAAATACCCCTGTATCCCACACATGTACTTGACATTCTGTGTCTGTAACCAGGCATTAGCATAATTTTCAGCATGACTTTACAGAAGATCATCAGCTGAAAAGTAAAGGGGCATTTAAATGCTCCACATAATGAGTTTACAATTCAGTGCTAGATTGAGTTTTATTAAATTACAGCTTTGCATACAGTCTACAGACTAAATAAGCCATCAAATTTAAGCAGTGAAGGAGACACAAGGATGAAAGTCCCTGGGTGGAGATTATTTCCCTGGGTGGTCCAGGATCTCATTGATGTGTCTGCCTGGGTGTGACAATCCACTGGTTTGAGTTTCAAGCAATTAATCCAAAGTCACTATTGGAAGGACTTGTATAAATAATTCTCATTGTAAGAGAGCAACTGGCCTTCCTATTCAGGAGACCAGAGACAGCTGTCTTATCCTTCATGTTGGCATTACCACATGTGAAATTCTCAGTAAAGTAGGGTTTGTTTTTTTAAAAAAATGCTCTGCCTGTGATTGCTTATATTACTGATCAATATTGTGTCATAATCCATCACAATGAAATCAAGGATTTTTTTGCTAAGATACTGAATGATCTGTTACTTAGAAATCTTTATCCATGGTAGTATTGACCACTTGACTGTGTAGGCCCAGTATCAGTGGAGGAATGGGGACTACTTTGTGAATCCCCATGGTCCCAATGGCTGCACTGAAACCAAATCACCCAACAGGATGTGCTGAATAAAAGTTATCTTATTCCATTCTGAAAACCTTGTTCCACCCTCCTTCAGGTTTCCTAGTGAGTGGATGTAAAGTGAATGGTAGAACCAAAGGACTGCAAATTCAGAGCAGCCCCATGGATTTACAGAACTTGTCAAAGAAGTTGAACTAAATTCTTTCATGTGCTGTAATGAAAATTCTTCGTCTGCTTCATGCCTAACAAAACAGAATGTTTGCTTACTCACAGGCATTAATTCTATTGAGTTACTATAAATGACACCCGAGGGGGAAGTTTTTATTACTGTAGTAAAGAGGTTAATCAGGAAGTAGCAAGTGAGGAAAGTTTGAGAAGTGTCAAATAGCTCTAACATTGGCATAACCTGTTGCCAAAAGACTGATACCTCAGAGATGAATCACATTCAGAGCTTGCAAGTTTCTCAAATCTGAAACATGACCTGCATTTAGACAAAAAAAATTAAGAATGATAGCTCAGAACTGGTTAGAAATATTCAGTAAATGTCTACAAAAACTAGTCTGTACTTCTCTTTGGTTCTCTGCTTGTTCACATAATCTAAGAAGTTCAGTGAAGCATAACTTGCTCCATCCGGCTCATCCCTTGGCATTCCTTAGGGAATAGCAGGGACCTAAAAGAATGTAGATAAAACTCGAGTTACAGTCCTTCAGTCCAATTTCTCATGGGCTCACACAGCATTATGTGCATGGAGCCCTGTGCTTTATTGAGTCTGTCTTCAAATGGGTTCTGAAGCCCCGTCCCTTACAATAGAGGAGCAGGTCAAAAGGTCCCTCAACAGCAACTGTTAATATTCCGTGTTCTACAGATCTAAATAATTTGCAAAAATCTTTCCAGGGTCATGGATAGGTTTTCAAATTCATGACAAACTTCCCTGAAATGAAAGAAAACAAGTTTGCAACATTGAAATATGTGAAAGAGATTGTTCTTGGTAGTTCTTGACCAATCAGTCTGGCATCTGTCCCGGACAAAAGAGTCTGTTACTATTGATTAATGGCAATGTAATTAAACTTTGATAAGACTTGCATTAATTCTGCACAGTTTTCTCATCAGGAATAGAAATATCACAAAATCAAATTTTTATGCAATCTATGGATGAAAAACAGCTAAGTGGTGTGCCCCAAACCTGACTTGGAAACAGGAAGACATGAATCCTGTCTGAAATCTTTCCTTTCTTTCTAGAATTAGCTTAGGAAAGGGTATGTAGCATGGGTGAAGTTTAAAGCAGTGCAAGTACAGGCAATATGATGATTGCTGAAGGAGAGAAGATGGCTGATATGGAATTACCTGGTTTGGTTTGGCATACTGAAAAGAGCAAAGAAGACTGTCTTTCAGTGGGGAATTCTTCTGTGCACCTAATGACAGTAAAGAGGGAGGATTCTCTTCCAGCAAGTGACATTGGAGAAATCTTGAAACTCTTGTGGTTTACCACCCAGGTGAGAAATGAGGATGATGTTGTGACCACAAGACTTTGGCTGATACCTGAGGAATTATGACACCTTTGGGGTACAGAAGGTACCTCATCTCTACATTTGGTACCTGTGGTCACTAATGAACTGGAGAGCAAATTAATATTGACCCAGCCAAGTCCTGGAAGCAGCTTAGATTTTCAGGATGTGACTTTCAGGGAAGACTTACTGGATTTGGCTTTGGTGCCACATGTCCTTCTCTGGGAGGTATAGATGCAGAAAATGATGCATGAACAGTTGTCACTGTAGGGCTGTTTAGTCAGGCAGGGAGGAAAATACCTAAGTCAGAAGGCTAGGAGCTGAAGGTGACAAGTAAAATACATGAACAGGGAATATAATTAATTTTAGCTTGACAACATGGTGGTTGTCTTCGCACTCTCTGGGATTTTAAAAAGAAAGAATGGGTTTGCTCCTGAGAGTGCACAAACCTCAAAAAATTTAAAAAAAAAAAAAAAAGAAAAAATTGAAAAAGAAAAAGCCAACCAAAGCATCCTACAGTTGTATTGCTTTATATGACAACAGAGTTGGGTTGAAACACACCTTTGTGATTGTCCCAGGAAGCAGAACAAGCTGTAGCATATCAGAAAACTTTCAAAATGATCTACACATAAAAAAGAAAGCTTCCAGCTCTTGATTGGCCTCAGAAATTTATCAATGGTGAATTATCAAGAGGTAAAAGTACAGCAAGAGGGCTTGCCTAATTTACATTCTTCTAATGGGTTCAGTTTAGAATGTTAACATACAATATTAATCCCTGCCAGGCACAGTGTCCTATCAGGGCACATTACCAAATGTCAGAGGGGAACGCTCATGAGAGGAAGGTCGAGAATTTATCATCCTTTCATTAAATAATTTGAATGGAAATCGAAGAACAAGGAAAAGGTAGAAAATCAGAAGCTGAAATGGCAGCAAGATTAAAACTCACTCTTTCAGAAGGATTAGTGTTAAGTTTTCACAGTAAATGGCAAGCTGGTGTGTTTTGTTGGTCTTAAAAACCCTCAGCTGCTTTCCTCAGTGTGATGACCTTTCCATTGTAATTTTCCTTTGAGTAAACTGATAATAGGAAAATAAGAGGGAAAATAACCCTGCCCTGATGTGCTCTGCCCAGTCACTGGCTTGTAGGTGCTCAAAATTCTGTTTGCAAACGAGACAAAAAAGTGCCTTTATTTCACGAGCTATTTAGCTTTAAATCTAGAGTTACAGCAAATTCCATGATTTCAGAACTTTGCATTGTGTGAATAATTATGTTTTTCCTATGCGACTATGAAGTTATTACTTGGTTAAGTGTTGCTTCTTAATTCAAGGAGAGGTTTTCCTTTTTAAGCTTTATTGCAAATAATGTTTCCCACATTTATTCTTGTCTTCCCCTTTCTTCCCTTCCATCTCCCCTTTCTCCTCATTGATCTCACTTGGCTTTTTATTATGTAATTAAGAGAGTTGGATATTTGTCTGACATGGGCTTAAATAGTCTAAGAAAAAAGAAGGTACCTTCATTATTTGAATTCTATGATGACCAAAATAAACAGATAAATTTCATCTGCCTGTAGACTTTCAGTGGTGTTTAGAGATTAAAAAAATATTAAATCCCTTCCCTTTGGAAATCAAGAAGTGTCCATTTTCCATATGAGCTGCCCTGGGTTTGAGCATATACACTGATTATGGTCTTAAATTGATAATGCAACTGTGCCTAAAATATAGGCCTAGTCCTAGCAATTCTGGCAACAAACTCAGTCTCATAATAATTACATTATTTTATATAGTCTTCTTTTTTTAGACTTTGATTCTATTTAAAGGGAAATAATTCCTCTTTTCTTCTGCACAGCCTCAGAGGAAGCTGGGGGTGACAGAATGTTCTATTAAGTGAACTAATGGAGCAGCTCTTTCTGCTAAACTTGTGTAACTCTGGAAATGCCATGTGCTGCTTGTTCACTTCCAATGTCTTCCTAATAATTTTAACAAGTCAAGAAAGGTCCCTCCCTTCTTTTAGGATGTTTTTCTATGTCACAATCTTGAAGCCTCACTTGCTGCTAATTGCAGTGATTTCAAATATAGTTGACACTAAGGCCTGATGGGTGCTGAAAAGAATTCTGCAAATATTTCCTTGACTTGGTATCATGTTTGCTTTGGCAGTGTTCACTCTCCTTGGAGATTTTCTTTTGCCAGCAGGCTTTTAATGGCATGAATGGATGCAAAGCAATGTATTTTGGATAAATACTGCAAACTTCCAGGAAGTAAATTTTGAAATAAAAAAGGTAAATATTATTGCTGCAAAAGTAGTTTAGGCAGACTGCTGGGCCTGTTGAAGTTGATGTGGGTGAAATAGCTTGCGAGTCTTCAACAGCAACAGCGGGGAGTTCAGGGAAACCGCCAGTTTATACCAAGAAGCTTGACTGCTAAGCCATATCCTTGGAGCATCTGGGCATCATTACTTGAGATGTGCACACTTTGTCCTTGGGGAAGTGAGGAATTTAAGTGCCAAAATAAATGTACCATGCTGCAGTTTAAAATACATACTGAACTGCTTTACCATTCTCATCTCTCTTTTCTTTTGGAAGTTGCACAGCCCTGCAATGATCAGTTCATTAGTGAATTTTGTGAAAAATAGTTTTCAAAGGATTCTCATAACCTTGTGTCTTCCAAAAATCTTCTGATGTTTCCCATGCAAGATTTTTACTGCCAGCCCTACACACTGGAGAAGGTAACAGTATGAAAATACACTAATAGGTTTAAAAAAGAAGACAGACACAGGTGAGGTGATAACAGGAAAGGAAAGAAATGATTCTTATTTCTGAAGATCCTTTGTTTTAAAGAGGAAGGGGAATAGATGGATTTGTAATTTTTGGCTGGTAAATTTCAAACTTTTACATATATACCATGAAATGTTGGTAAATTTGAATGTTATAAAACTGTGAAACCTACTCTTTTAACTGCCTTTCCACCCCTGATCTCCATTAAGCCAAGTGGAGGAACAAGCATAGTAAATAAAATTACTTTTTTCTTCCAATTCATCTTTAATATATATTGCAATGTTGGGGAGAAATGAGAATATTCATCTTCTGCAGCATTTCATCTTGCACTGCTCTTTAGGCTCAATTTACTGAGCCCTACTTTGATGAAGTTACGTAGAAAGAAATCAAAGGATAAAAATGTGCCAATAGACAACCTTAGAGAAATTGTATTTCAAACTCAAGGAAAGAGAAAACTACTTTCTTATGGGTGTAAAATGTAAGATGTTGACAAAAATCTATAAAGAATTCAAGGCAGAAGGAAGAGTTACATTCCTTTAGAATAGAATGGTTGGCATTTAATGTTTCTTTAGATGCCTCCCTTTGCCTCAATCCCTGCTATTTAAAGTTTCCATGTGGTATTAGACAAAAATCTTAGATCAGTTTATTTCCAGTGTATACAGCTTTCCCCAAAGTATAAAAAGAAATCAAACCACAATGTTTGCAAGCAATTTAGTGTTGCGCTGTGTGTATTCAGTGCCTTACAAGATGCAGTTAATTGTTTTAATCATTTATTTAGCATTACCTGATTAAACATGCAGACATATCACCATAATTAAGCTGGTTCTGCTTTGAACTTGTCTCAGATCAGCAGTTTTTACCATGCTTGTAGGAAACTATCACTCTGGCATTAAATGGTGTGAAACCCAGTCTGCAGTTTCTTTAGAGAACTCTCAAACTAAGAATGTTTCTGTTCTTTTTTCCTCTTCTCTAAGTGAGGTAGAAAATTTTAGCCAGAACCTCTTTTTTCTGGAGACCATACCTTTAAAAGATACACGACAGACAAAGCGCGGCAGAAGGAAAGACCTGTTATAAGTAATTTAAGAGAAACTGGAGCTCAAAGATGTTAACTTTTCCCAAGATCAGACAGGAGACCAAAACTATGAATCAAGGAACGGACCTTAAGGGCAAGATGTTCCATCTGGATCTGTTTCCTTAAATATCCAAAGGAAAACGTTTGTGATCTCCAGATTTCACATAGCAGGGGTAGTTACTTCTTCACAAATCTCCATGGAAACTCACAGTACAGGTTGGAATGGAGGCTGCAAAGCAAAGGCAGTGCAGCTCTGGTGTTGCCCTTCGGCTCTGCGCGACCCCGGGACTGAGCCAGCTAGGAGTAGTGACAAATAAAAGGGATGGGCACAATTGGGTTACCCGAAAAGTAAAGCAGCTTTAATGGTAAAACAACAGACAACAAAAGGCAAACATGTGGTATAGGATCAACCACAAAAGGCCTCGAATGGGTATGTTCAACAATATACATATTGCAGAACTGGGGTGGATCTGAGGGCAGGGATCCAATGATAAACTGAGATTAGGAATATGCAAAATAATGTGGCTACAACCACACTGTGTGGTAACACAATAGTTTTACTACAACACTGGTTGTAGTAAAAACTACAACCAATCAGGGGAGAGTACTTGGGAACATTCTGGAAGTGCAACCTTATACAGGCAGGCCTGTTAGCATATCCACTCCCTTGGGTCCTTGCTTCCCTAACTTTGCTCACACTAACTTGAACATCAGTCCCTCTACCTACAGGCCCAATTCCCATGGCCTTAGGTTGATGCCTTCTGTGTAAAAAGGCGAAACTATCCCACCATCCATCCCAGTCAGCTCCATTCCCACACTCTGGGATGTCTCACCATGGCGAAGAATTTTTTGTGTGGTAACAATTCCTTAAAGGTGGATTAAGAACTATGAGTAAAGGAAGTGTTTTTGTCAAGGGCCAAAGCCAGAACTTTTGCTATTAGTGAAATGCTGGAGCAGCATGGCAGCTCTATTCTAGGGTTATCAGATTGTAAAGGTGAAAAGTAGGACAAATCCAGAAGAAAAACCACTCCCAGAACAACCCAAGTTTGCTTACCTCACCTGTTGAGTAGAACTGCTATTGCATATGTCATTTATTTTGTATTTTTCTGCAGAAAAAGCAGAGGAAGTCTTGACTGATACACTTGTCAAATGGGTACAGCATTTCCTACACAGAATGAAAGTTCTGAATGATAAAGGGGGTCTGGCAAACTTTCAAATTTTTTCTGGAGTTCTGAGATTTAAGGAACAGATTTAGTGTATTCTAGGCGCAGTAACACAGAAAATAAACATTGTAGTTCTTCTATGTCTAAGATTTCAAGAAGGCATTGAGCATTGTGGTACTTTTTTTAAGAGACTGATGTTGGTTTTGTCTGCCCATGAATATCTTGATTTGGATAATAATTTTTAGGTCCCAGGAAATATAGATTGGGGCCTTATCTGTTCCAAAGTGAGTGCTGAAACTTAATTTCAGTTGATGGTGCTACGTTATCAGCTCTACCATGACTCAAAAAAAATTTTATTTTTTACTCCTATAAACTGCATTTTTTTCTTCATTGTTTTACTATTACTCTTATATTCTGACCATAAAATAATTGGCTAATGAAGTTTAATTAATACATTTTGATTTAATTTTTGTAACTAATTTAAGATATTTAGGTTTCTTATTTGCTTATGTTTATTTGCTTTCTATAAATTTACAGTTATGCTCTTTTACTGAGAAACATTAACTATAAATGACAATTTACTTTCTGATAGGCTCTTTTGTATTTTGAGTTGTGCCTAAGTGTGCTCAGAGTAACAGTTCTGAATTTCCCCTCAAAGGTAGACTTGATATTTATGCAATGGTCCTGATTCTGCCATTATCTCTGTGTTAAGTGCTTAATATTCCTGAATTTAAACTCCATACCTTCAAGTGGTGCTTTTTTGAGGAATGGTGACTTTGTACACAACAAAGCATCCACAAAATTTGACCTCTTATATAGGAAAGGTTTTTTTTTTAGAAGTCAAGAAATATGAAAATTTTAGGTGGAAATCGTGATTTCCTTCTACTGAGAACGCTTTTGGCAACACAACATTACTAAGTGGTAAATATGTCAGAAAAAAAAAAAAGCAGAATCTTGACTCTTAACGGCCAAACCTGTAGGCATTTGCCAGAAGAAGTGTTTTCCAGCCTGTAGGTAAACTTTCTCCTGTCTCCTTCCTCTGGTCTTCCTGTCTCGAGACCTCTTACTCTACAGCTACTCGTTTCCAACAGAGAAGATTCCATTTGGAGCAGCTTCTTATTTTACTCTGTGGACTTCAAAATCCCCTTTATGAAAATCTTCTCCTTTTCTTTACAGCTGGTTTAGAGTGGTTTTGTTCAGCATTGCAGCTGTTCATATTTCTCTTTATGAGACGTTTCTTTGGCTTTGTTTTTCTGTCTTGTGTTGTTTTTGTGGTAACTTGCCCAGAGTGGGAGTTGAAACAAATTAATTTTCCTGAAATGCAATTCTGGGAGGGCTCGCACCAGATGAGAGAGAATATGAGAGGGTCTCCATTACTGTGTTTATAGGTACCTGTCACTATTGATCACTAACTAATCTTCTTAGAAGTATCATTTCAAATTTCTTTTATCAGTGTGGACTAAGCAGTGTTGCCAAAACACATTATTCTCTGTCAGACATCACAGTAAGTATGTGGCAGACAAAAAGTTTAAAAGCCATCTCCTCAGACTGCTGTTTAAAAAAGACTTTTGAATTGCAACATTGGCAGTGTCATGCTTACTGGCATTGAAAAATTAGAATTTTTGAAAGAAAGGGAGTTGGATATTTTCTACCAATCTGTGCTGAGTGCCTACACATCCTGAAGGGAAAATAGGTGAAAATTAAGTCATAAAAAATAGGCAAATATATAGAGAGACTTGAGATTTGGAAGTGACACGTGAACAGTCTGCATTAAATGCCTAAAAGCAAAGGGCAACACTTTAAAAATCAGTGGGAGAAAGAATGTGTGTCCATGTTTTGCCAGGGCCAACTGTGGGACTTTCTGTACTCTGAATGTCTCTTCTGGTTTTGGTCCATGGGACATTTTTATCTATGTTTCTAGTGCTACAGGGAAATACCATCTGAGCATTGTTGGTGGAAGTTCAGTGGCCTCCTTTGTAGGACTGTCCCTCCTGATCCTCACAAAAGTGGAGGAACTTACTGGGACATGGTTTATCACTGGCAGGGAGAGCTGAGCTCTCAAGTGCTGGGGTGTTCACAGCCAGTTTGTTTGCACTGACTTATCAAGATTTTAGCAAACCTGGTTGGGTGGTATTCCAGAGATGAGTTATGGCACAAATAATTCTGTAGGAAGGCATGGGAAGGAAAAAGTACTTCATCCAAGAAGCTGCTTGGGAGGGACTTGAAGAGCTATGGGAGCAGGAGACTGCACTGAAATCTGTCTTGGAGGCTGCAGCAGGCTCCAGGCAGTGCAGCTCTCTGTTTTCATGTGTGAAAACCACAGAAAATCCTCAGTTCTTCCTTATATTCCCCCTGCTGTTAGAGCTTTCTGTGACTGGTTTTTGTGGCATCACCAGCTTGGATTTGCGAGGCTCTGTGGGGAAAGAGTAAAGGTGTCAGATAGGCATGCAGGAGGCACATTTACTCTACAGGGCTTCCTACAGGAAGAGCTGCCCCATCTGCTCTGCTCTCTCTGTAAGTAAAATGAAACAAAATAGGAACTTTGATGATACTGGGAGCCTCCAGGCAATGAAATGAGAATCATTTGGTAAATAACAGTAAATGCTACTTCAGCAGTAGCATTTCAAGAGGATGGTGAATGTTCACCACAAAGTAAGAACATTTGGTTAACGGAGATATATGTCACTTTTGCACCTTCCTTCAGCTGGTATTTAGGTGAGAAGTGCATGTACAGCATCTGCAGTCCAGCTAAGAGGTTCCAGGTTCCAAACCAAACACTCCAGCTGCCTTCCAATAAATAAGAATTAATGTATAGAAGTAAAAGAAATGCTAGCAATTTTTCCAGATATCTCATACATACATACATATATATCCCAGTGTAGCAAATGTAAGAACAAAGTAAGTCATACGTTGGAAAAACCTGCCCTCACAAAGGAAATAATGCTGCAGATGAAAGAAAATAAACTGAAGCCTGTAGACACAAAACAAATAACTTCTCAAACTGTTAGAAGTTATAGTAGATGTAGAAGTTATTTCAAAAGGAGAGGTCCACCTGTAAATTTGGAAATAAAAATTTGGAATAGGCAGTTTCTTTCCTAGTGCAAGAATGAAAGAGGGAGATGAGTGACATGAGATCAAAGGGCACTTACAGGATGTACAGAATGGATGAGGGAGAGGCAGGCAGGACAGAAAGCAGGATCAAAAGACACTAATGATGAATAAGCTCTGCTTGCTATATCCCATAAAGAAACACAATGAGTCATCAGAAGTTCAGAGGGTGTTAAAAGGAAAAATCTAAAAGGAGATCGCATTAGAAGCAAGCTCTGTGTATTTCTTTCCCATCAGGGGATATATTAATAAAGGAACATGGGCAACATTCATGCACAAGCTTTTTAAGTGCAGGGGCCTTTGGCTTTCAAACTGGATTAAAAAGCCTTGAAGAGAGCAGTCTGAAAAAAGGTAAAGCAGCCAGCACATTAATTGACAGTCCCATTACAGGGCTTGGTGGAGCCTTGTCTGGAGTGCTTTGAGTTCAATTCTCTTCCCCGTTGCCATTAAATACAAATGGTGCATATGTTTATTTTCTGTTCTTTCATTTTCCTCTGAGGCAATGACAGAAATATTACTCTTGTCTACTTATGGGTAGTAAAGCTACTTCCCACAGGTTTATTGATGAGCTAGGGGATGTGCCAGGGAAAAGGAGCTTCAGACTGTACTCTAGAAACACAATTAAGGATATCAAAGACACAATTAAAATACTTAGGAAATTGCTCAATATAATATTTAGCACTGAAGCAATCCATGATTGTCATCCATTGGCCCCAGAGGACTTCCAGCATAGTATAGGCAATCTCCTTATTGCTGTTTTTGAGAAGCTTGTTTAAGTTTGAGTCAGTGAGTGACATGTGCAGAGCTGTGCCGCAAATCCAGCAGAAAGCTGGGAGCTCAATGCACGCCTAAGACTGGAAGGAGAGGAGGGAAATGAGCCATTTCAGAAAAATCACAGTTGAACCTTATATGAAGTCTAGAAGGAACATTGTAGGGAAGTATTAATTGTTACCTCTAGAATGGGGAAAGGAAAAAACCAACGTGACATCAATTTCCACCTCCATCTACAGGCCCTACAAGCAGCATTGTGTGGCAGGAGAAAGGACACTTCCCAGGAAATTCATTGCACTGTTCCTTGAAATAAAATGTGTTTTCCAAAGCCTTGGGAGATCGATGGGAGAGGTGCTTCTGCAAACATATGTAAAAAGCCCTGTACAGGATTTTCTTTTTTCAGTGTGTGTAGGTCACAAATTGTCACCGAGCAGGCAGTAACAGCAATTTGGGGAACTTACATTGCAAGGTGCTGGGTCAGTTTGTGTAGCTGAGGATCTGCTTGTCTCTCTTGTACTAAATCCCCCTAAATCTTTTTAGATTCGCTTAAATGAGTGAAACTTGCTCTTTGTCTAGCTATTTGTGGAATAGGTGTGGTTAATTAAGAGTGCATTCTTCACAGTCCCACATCTTTGTGCTGCTGTTTCTCTGTGCATGCCTTGAGGAATTTCTCCAATATGCTGAATATAATCATTGGGCCTTCTGTCTTTATTGATTTCTGTTCAATTTCTCCTAGCTGGTTTGCTTTTTGCTACTATCCCAGATTTTTGCTTGGTCTCTATTTCTTGTTGAATAAAATATGGAATGAAAACAGTTTAAAGAAGACCTAGAAATACAGAACTTCCTTAGCAATTATTCTGCTCTTTTATCTCACTCAATTTTAATGCAATTGGGCTCCCTCCTTTTATCCCTGATGAGTGTTCTGCTGCTCTTACATCTCATTTTCTGTATCTGCTTAAATGAATTACTTTCTGATTTCCTGATTGTACTGTGTCTTTATGCTAGTAAATTCTGCAACTATTTCAGTGAACTTTTCTGCTACAAGATTATATTCCATTTTACCATTTCTTTTCATAGTCATGAAAGAAACTTCTTCCTCTGTTTTCTGTATCAAGCCTAATATTGTCTCTCTATCATCCAAGTCTCCCATACCTAGGATCCTTGGCAGAAGGTTGGAAGTCCCAAAACTGCCAAATTGTACAGAACCATTTTTATTTAATGATTCAGATTTATAAAAGCATATGCTGAAACTGAGAAATTTTTAGTAACTTAAAAACTTAATTTATTTTTCTGTTGAATCATGTTGTCCTGCTTGTTGATCCAAGTTGTGTGGTGATCCTTGAAAGATGGCAGGATGCAGTTTGCATGTTTATGGTTCCATATTTTTAAGTGAACTAAACTTTATGAACAAAAAGTTTTAGTTTGGATTGAAATTTAATTTTAAGGTCTTGAAATTTTAGCACATTTTTAGCACCATGAGACATGGCAGTAATGAGAAGGAAGACAAAAACCTGAAAGATATTAACGTGTCCAGCCTAATCATGGATGATGCCCTCGGTCCATTTCTGCTGGACAGAACTGTGTGTGGAAGAAAAATCAGTCAAGTAAAAGAAAATCACTCCAGTTGTTTTAACAGAGAAATATTTATTGCTGCTATGATAAAAGAAAACTTAACACATGATCTGATGAAATTAGAAAAATACATTTAGCCAGGTTCTGTGCTGGAAGGCCAAAAGGAAATGGGGATAGGCCAGTTGACGCTGCCTGAGGATCCAGCCTTGGAATGAGGCAACATAAAAGAAAAAAAATGTACACACTGCAGCTAAAGTAGTGGTTGATAAAGTGAGAACAGAGGGAAAGTAACAGTGCCAGCACTACAAAAGAGATTTAATAGGGGTTTGAAACTGAACTGCACAGTTATTGACAGCACATCATCAGCCCGAGGTGCTTTTTCATTACAGCCCAGCTGGTTAGAGAAAAGAGCATGAAGAGGTTGAGGAAGGCATTTTTAGCAGTGGCCGATGAAAAATAGGGCTAATGCAGCATTCCCTGAAGAAGCAATGGCTTTCTAGATACAAAAAAATAAGTTGGAATGGAAGAAACTTCACCTTGATAAGATGCATTTCAAACCAAACCAAACACTGAGAAATAATGATAATAAGCCACACATTTATCTAAGGTATAAATCTGAACCCTTTGGGTAAATTTTGCTCCTTTCATGTTTAATTTCCCTCTTTAGCCTTTATTCCCACATTTTTACTTAGTTCACAAACAGCTGGTGTAGAAAAGGTATATTTGAGTAATACTAGAAACAACCAAGGTCATAAAAATAATTTAAAATTTAGGAAAAAATCTCCAAGCACGTGTGCCTTGAAACTGGAAACAAGTAATGCCTTAGCCAGTTGCTTCTTCTTATCTATTTGTAAGAGCTATTAAATCATGTGACTCCCAGGGCAGAAAGAATAAATGGGTTTATCTTGGTGGAAGCCTCACAGACTGATATTTTAGAGCTCTAGTGACTGAACACAGGGGTATCCATTTAGAGTATCAGTGTTTTCCATCTTTTCCAGAGCTTCTCCTGGAGAAACAAACCTCTTAGCAATGAAGAGACTTTTACCTTTTTAAAATCATTGAGTGGGGGGGACTTTCCTCCCTTCTTGGTTTTAGTCTCAAAGTTAAATATTTCAGAATTCACAGCTATAGGAAGTGATATTGCAAACTGGATTATTTCAAATTCTTGAAGCTGGATGATGTCAAAGTGCACTGATAGACTCGACCACCTCCACCTTCTAGTCCAGTTTGAATGGAATTTGTGAGGTCCTAGATTACATCTAAAACCAGCACAGACACTCTAATTAAACCTGCCCAAGTTAGTTGGGGACCAGAAACAGTGGGAAGCATCTTTTCTACCTGGTTTCCAAAATGCTGATTGGTTTACAGCTGATTCTGGTACCTTAATATAATATTGCAGTTTTTAAGATGAGTCACTGATCAATCAAACAGAATTGTTTGCATTCATATGATTATTTGAATGAGAAGTTTTAGACTCTTATTCTCCCTCAGAAAATTTTCAATCTTGCATCTCAACATTAAGAAAAGTAGAACTGCCAAAGCATAAAAAAATTCCCCAACCAAACCACCCCAAAACTAATCAGTCAGAGTTCAATTTAAAGGCCACTTATTAAGTATTTATGGAGCAAAAGCAAACAGAGATGTGTAAGAAATTTCAAGAGACTGGTTTGGTAGGACATTTCATTCCTAAAGCTGTACTCTTTTGGAGAAAAATAGAATTGTATGCCTCATTTTCAGATGATTTGGATGCAACCCTAACTCTGGAGTATCTCTGAGTTGCTAATAACCTCTGTACCTATTTACTAATCTGTTTGCAGAGAGTAAAATTTTGTATGCCCAGTAATTTGTCATTACACAGTGAGAAGAGAGCTCTGTAGACCATGTAGTAACTGCAATGCTTATAATTATGCTAAACCCATAAATATATCAGATAAACTGTTTGGTGTTCCACCTTTTTACTGTATTCAGTGTAAAAAGGAATATGAAATGACCTTCTGGTGATTAGAGTAACAAGTGCTCTAACAACCCCAGTATGTGCTTAATGTATCATATAAACTTTGTGATTATGTATATTCTGGAATTGGATGAAAATACTGCAAAACCGTATGAAAAGGAGCTGTGTTTTAAAACAGATGAAGGAAATAATGAAAGACAAAAGGCTGGCATTTTGTAGCTACCTGGCTTTGGAGTGTATGGTTGCTTGTTATTTTTACCACTGAATCATCTCATCACTGAAAGACCTATTTCAGGTCACAACATAATACCCACATGACAGTAACATCGGTTTTGTCCTTGTGGTATAATTTGCAATTCAGAAGTGTAATTTCAGTGAATACTGGACAAGTCCTCTATTGGTTTTTGGATACAGGTTAAAAAACTTGCCTGGCACCTATAGCAATGTCCTATTCCATTAAAAGGTTCACCCTGACCTGAATAACTCCTGTCTTCCGATTAACACTCTGCCTATCTTATGTTGTGTGTAAGTGGATGTTTTTGGCTTGTCATTTCTTTTTTTGGCCTAGTTGTTGTAAATAATCTCCTACTCTTTAGCAAGGGACTAGTAATTATTCAGGGCTTTATGAAATCCAGTTCTTTTTACTGTAACATCCATAAAACTGATTCCAGAATATCTATTCATGCAAATGACAATTTTGATACTTTAGAGCACTTATGCCAATTGTATATTAATTGTTAACGCAATTTACTAGAACACAGTTGTTTTTCCGTAGATGACTCTGCTAGAATATACTGATTTTCTTTAGAATAGTAGATAATGCCAAGATTTCTCTTTTTTCTTGACTATTCCTTCTACTCTCCACTGTGACCCCATCTGTCCTGCTGGATCTGGTAGATCTATTGTTAAAATCACCCCTGTAAATCCAGTGGGGTTTAAATATTTTTTCATATACTCAGGTAGTGTTGCTGACACATAAAGAGTTCTGGTCACCTTTGTCATGACAGAAATTTAAGTACTGTTTGTCCTGCACTTGGCATGTGTGAAGCCCCTCACATTTTATCTTTGTATGCAATTATTTGAGGCCTTAGGACAACTTCCTGCAGTTTCTTTTCTTTTCTATTGCCTATTACAGGCCTTTTCTCTGCTCTTGCAATCACAGTTTTAGATGTCACATTCCATACTTCTGATGTCCTTCCCTGGAGAGAGGAAGAAATTACTTTCAGAAGACAAGCCAGCTGACAAGAGGTGGGATTTTAAAACAGTCACAGGCAAGGCTGTTGGAAAGAAGAGTGCCTTGGTGAGGTCAGAGGGAGTAATGACTGATCTTTGTGGGAATCTAGTGAACTTTGTAGTGGCTCTGCATTAATGCAGCCAAATCTGTGCTGGTTCTCATGATCCATATGCTCTGCTGCCTGAGAAATACTCCACTATTAACTGTCTTGCACATATATCAACAGAGCTGCAAATCAGCTTTTTTTCCTCTAAAGTAACACCAGTAATGACACATAATGGCAGCGCAGCAGAACCAAAATTTGATGCTTGCCCAGTTTCCCTCCTGCCCTGCTACTCTTCATATGGTTTGGATGCTCTTTCATTCTGCTCTGAACACCCACTTTTGCAAACAGGCAGCTTTTCCCTTCAGGAACATGCAGAGAAGGGCTAGAAAATCTTGCCTGCCTCTTCTGTCACCCAGCAAGGCCTCTATTGTACTGAACCCCTGC
Source organism: Rhabdornis inornatus (assembly GCA_013397075.1). Lineage (NCBI taxonomy): Eukaryota > Metazoa > Chordata > Aves > Passeriformes > Rhabdornithidae > Rhabdornis > Rhabdornis inornatus. The sequence goes on from VWZS01000166.1 coordinate 98,940, forward strand.
GAAGTTTGACAGGAATAGGTGAGAGACAGCCTCTTTTCTCTAAGAGAGGAATGAAGTCATGATGTGTTTGACTTATGTTTTTCGCCCCAAGAGATTATACAGAATACTTTACATGGCCCTTTCATGTTTTGTAATTTTAGGATCAATGGGTCTCTGGCTATTTCTAAAACAGACTGAACAAGAACAGACTCACAAATTTTCCATGAAATAAAAATAGATGTGACTGGTTGTTATTTGGAAGGGTCTGTTGGGATTCAGAGAAGAGCTAGAAATATGAACACACACTTTCTGAAATGTTTCTGAAAATGACTTTTAATGTGTTCTAGAAAGGTTTCAATCTATTATCTTACTTTATGCATTATTGTGTATTTTTGCCTTCACCAAGCCTTTACCAGGCCATAGTCTGCAGCCTCTAAACCAAGCTTGAGTGTAGGTTAGCTCAGTTCCATTTTTAAAAGTTGATACTTCCAATTACAGCCTGCAGGGAGATAATGCTGGTGCTTGACACAGGGACTCTGCACCATCCTGTCCTTGCTCTCTTTTCCTGAGGCATGTCCTCAATGCTGGTGGCACAAAGGTGGCCCAACCTTCATGTTCTCCTTCATGCAAGCAGCAGTTAAAATCATACAAGGAGGCATTATAAAATAACAATGAATAGTAATGATCCCAGGAGCAGTGTGCCCCTCCATAACCTCAGCTGGAGAGCAGGATAAATTGTACATTCTAGTTAGGAGTGTAAAGTCAGTGGAGGATATGAGACAGCACCACTACATGCAGGTGCTTCCCATACGGATGCCTGCAAAGCTGTGGCTCTGCTAACTCGCCTGTTTAACAGGGGCCTTGCCAAGAGCACTCCCTGATAAGCTGGATTTGTGCTCTGTAATCAAGGTGTGGGAAGAAAGCAAGCACGTGTCTCTCTGATGCTAAGGGACTCCTCGTGGAAAATCTTTTATTGGAAAGAAATTGGTATAGTCAGAAAAGCTCTCATGGACACCTCTGAGGGTGATTACTGGCTGGACTCATCAATATCTAAGGATATATGCAAGTGTAAAGAGCTGTTACAAATTATGTGTTGAGGCAGCAGCTTCACAAGAAATGAAAGTACTTGAGAATCAGGATGAATAAGTGTACAAAGCCGTCCCCCAGGTCTCTGCTACCAAAACAGTCTGTTTTACTTTATGTCCACTGATGGGACTGTGTGTAACATTCTTCTCTGTTCCTGAGTCTGTATAAGGTGTTGTGAGGCCTTGCACTGTTTCTTGGATCGGGCAATATCACGTCTTTATTCTGTGCTGTCAGTATAGTGAGACAGACCCCACCCATTGTCAGCTCACTATGAGTTTTGTTTAGGTTTTGGCTGCTGGGATCATGCATAGGACTCCCACTGGCAGCACAGCAGAGCTACTTCCAAATTAAAAAGAATTTCACCTGTTCCTGAAGGAATTTCACATGTTCCTGTAGCAAGATGTAATATCTCTTGTAATCCAATAAATGGCTCTTCCCCTAGTGATACTCTTCATTTCTCATGGGGGAGAACTATGAAAGGAGAAAATTTTTCTTATTTTAGGAATTTGCCAATTGTTGTGGAATCATAGAAAAGAGGCATAGAAGAGACTAGTGCAATCTAATGAAGAATTAAATGCATGACAGCATCATGCATTTAATTCAGTAAGTAAGTCATATGATCATATGGTCAGTAAGGAACCGTATGATCATTTCAGCTAGCTGGTCCATGCTGGTGAAATGTAGTTACTGTTTTCTCTGTCATCTGTTTTACAGTTCTTCCTACCTTTAATTATCATTCTGTCGGGGTTCTGCATAAGAAAGCAGAGCCATCTGGGGAAATCAGCATTGCTTCACTCAGTCTTGGCTAGAATTAAAATGATCTGCTATGAAGGCAAAGAAGAAGGAAAAAAAAATCCAAAATATCTTGTCTAGGGAATTAACCAGAACTGTTGACCAGCTCCTACAGTTCAGTATAAGAAAGAAATTTTATTTAATTAGATACTGGAATGTACTTTAGCATTACAAAAAAAAAGGAGGAAGGTGAAAGTTTGCTCCTATTTTTATGTAGCAGACATGCTGTCACAAAATCTCAGTGCATGTGAACTTTAATGAAAGCCAATGAATTGTTCCTACTTATAAAGATGACAGGATGAGGCCAGCATCTGTTTAAATTAGTGAAATATATTAATTCTCATTTCTAAATCATGACCTCATATTCTCAGGCCTGCAGAAATGCAGAAATGTGTAGTAAATTAGTCCCACAGCGTTTTACCTCTGAGCCTGGACCCTGCTGAGGCCACCAGTTGAAATGAATCTGTGTCTCCATTTGAAGCAAGTCCCCTCAGAATATTTACTGCCATCACAAAGTGCTTTGGCATTGGCACAACTTTACCTGATTGTCACTGTTCAGAGGGAGCAGGGAACAGCCAGAGCAGAGAGCTCTTGTGGTGTCTGGGAGTCTGCACTGCTCAATTCGTGTTGCTGCTGTCAGGTCTAGACTTCCAAAGCGCAGAGGAAGTTAATATTAAAAAAAAAGATTGTGTGGCTGGAGGAGAAAGATGAACAACAAATAGCAACACTCAGTGATTCTAAGCAACCATCTGTCTGACACTGGTGTCTTAGTGAGGCTTGCTGCTTATCATTTTAATTTGTCTCATAAAATAATCAGTCCAAGAATACATTGGCTAAATTATTGAGTAATGTGAGAATTAAAGTTACCTCAGGAAACAGTGTTAAATGAATAATTCTCTGAGCACTGGAGCAAACGAGGCCTGATGTTTTATGAATTTGTCTCCACTGCTTTGACAGGATAGGATTTATTAAAATGGAAGTTTTTCCTGTTAGGATGTTTCTGTCATTTCCCTGCTGTGCAGATCCTATGGTAATTGGTAATGACTTAGTTTGTAGTGTGACCCTTGGTGAGGACTGCACAGTGTCTCTCTTCTAGCCAGGCTCAGCCATGAAACATCTGGCTGTGCAATGCTGCCTGCACAGCTGGGATAAGTAGGAATCAGAGACTTTACTCAGCCCTGTTTCTTTATTTTTTATTTTTTTTTAATGACCTGCATTGCCCACATGATTGTTCTGGTTGCAGTGAGGCAGAAAAGTAAAGACCTGTGCAGGAGAAAATCCCAAGCTCTCCACCGTAAAGGCAGCGTGCAAGTGAACTTGCAGATCATTTAGCCACAAGAACTTAAGTACAGCCCTTCTGCTGAATTTAGGTGAACATGCTCAAAAGATGTTAACTGACAGATTTTGTCACTGCATAGTAAGATAAATGACCAATAAAAGCATATCAGCCATTGTGCAGAAGCTGGAAGAAGGTCATATATTCCTGCTTTTACCCCTCTGAGGGAGCTGGGGAATAGCAAGGAAAATCTGCCAGTTTCTGGAAAACAAATGACTCATTAAATCAGTCTCATTAAATCTTACAATCATGGATTGTATGCAGTGCTAGCAAGGAAAGTGTTGTAACTGATAAAACCCCCCAAAGGTAGAATCAGCAGTACCATAAGGTTAGACTTTTTATTTGTTTCTTCTTGCCTGTTACTTGATGCAGAGCTGGAATGAGACTGCGGTGTTTCACTGCACAAGAAGGTCAGAAAAAATATCTGAAATTGTCAGGAAGTGTATGGATGTGGAAAAAGTGTTTTCACCTATCAGATTTTGTAGCAGCTGAGCAGAACTCCTGAGAAAGGAGTAGCTTTCCTCTGCAAAAACCACTGGCTAGCTGGTTGCCCTCAGTAGGAGTTCCTGGCAGATGAAAACAGCAGGGGGAAGAAAAATCCACTGAAATTATATTCCTTAAATTTGACAGCAATACAAGAATATTCTGTCCAAATGTGTGCAGGCATTTTTCCTTTTCTACATTCACTGTTTTGATGTGGCTTGGTTATAGTTTCAAAGTTATTTTATATTTTATGAAAGTATGCATTTATAAAAAGACATGTATTTTTTCATAATTAAATAGATATGTATTACATTTATTATCTGAAATGAGACAGCATATAGCAGTGAGTTCATTGAGCAAAGGCACTCTGAAGATTCTGATGCTTAGGAATGATGCTCCATTCCCTGCACAGCTCAAAATCTATTGAAGTGCCCCACATAGGATACAGCCTGGGCTGAGAGGAGAAAGGGCAGTGTATAGAAGCCAGGCAGGGGGGTACAATTATGGATCAATGATAAAACATGAAGATTTATGATTAAGAAACTGAAGAATGAATTAATGAATGTTATTAGAGCTTGTTTCTGCAGCTCTCCTGAGCTTGCTTTGCCAGTCAGTCAGGTATCTTCTTCCTGTTGTTGCCCAGAGAAGCTTGTGGATGCCCCATCCCTGGATGCATTCAAGGCCAGGTTGGATGGGGCCCCTGAGCAACCTGGTCTAATCAGAACTGATAACTCTGGCTGGCCTTGGAAGAAGAGAGGCTTTAAACCCTGCAACTCAGTGCCTTGGGGGAAGTTTCTAGGAGGTCCCCAGGAGTCCGAGGTCAGCCAGAGCCATCGGTCCTGGCAGCTTTGGTCTGGAAGAAATACCATGACAATAGAAATTTTTGGACACAGAATCCCACTTAGGGCTACATGTGTCTGACCACCAATATCAGCTCTTTTCCATAAGCAGGAAAAGCCAAACACAATTTATTGGCAGCAGTTTAGAAGTGCCCCCTGGGAGTCCAAGGCCAGCCAGAGCTATCTATCCTGGCAGATTTAGTGTTGGAGCAATCCTCTGATGTTTGCAATTTAGGAGGCGGAATCCCACTTCTGGCAATGTGCACTGGCTGCAAGTATCAGCTCTTTTCCATAGCATGGAAAACCCAGCAAACCAATGTCTTGAGGGTAGTTAAGAGGCAGGCCCTGGGAGTCCAAGGCAGGCCACAGCCATGGCTTCTGGCAGTTTTGGTCTGGGAGGAATCCTCTGGCATTCAGAATTTTAGGAGGCGGAATCCCACTTTTGGTCCTCAATGCCTGACTGTGAATATCATCCCGTTTCCATAGGAAGGTGGTATGGGTTTAGGCTTCTCAGTGAATTTTTCCCTTTATCATTGCTTAGATGCTGGGAGTGTGAGGCGCTGTCTCGTGTGGGGGCTGTTTGTATTCCTACTTGTTGGTGCAGGACTCCCCAAAATGGATAGCAGGGATTAAGCCACACTAAGGAGTGGGTAATAATCTGAATTGCTGCTGTCTGCGTGAGTTTGCAGAAGCCTCCTGAAAGGGGGAGGACCCTCTTTTCCCATCCCGCACTGGTGGCAGCCCAACCCACCTGGGGAATGTTCTGAGCCGGCATCAGAGTGTGGGAACCGAGAGGGAAAAACAGTGCCAGGCTGGCTGAAAGCTTCCAAAAATGTTGATTTTCTGTTATTTTCTGTTATATATATACATACATACGTATATGTATGTATGTATGTATATATGTATGTATATATGTGTGTGTCTATATCCATATATATATATGTATTTTGTAGTAAAGACCTGTTTTTCCTTTTTCAACATTTTTGCCTGAAAGCCCCGTAATTTCGAAGTAAAAATCTGGAGGGAGGGAGTCTCCTTTCTATTCCCACCTCCCCTGGCAGACATTTGTCTTTTAAACCAAGGCAGAAGGAGCAACCTGCAACTCAATGTCTCCAGGGCAGTTGATAGGCAGCGCCCAAGAGTCCAAGGCCATCCAGAGCTGTTGCTGTTGGCAGCTATGGTGTGGGAAAAATCCTGTGACATTCCCAAATTTGGAAGCAGAATACCACTTTCACTCCCAGGTGCTTGGCTTCCGTCAAATCACAAAAGCCCTCCAGTAACTGCTGTCACATTTTGGAGCCATGGTGAACCAGGTGAGTAAGAAATCATCCATCAAAAACTGCATATATGTGTAAAGCATCAAAAACTGTTCAGGAAGTTAAATAGCACATGAGCCTTGCTGGATTTATTCTTTTTGTTTGGTTGGATTTTTGTGAGATTTTGGATTTTTATAGTGTAATGGTTTTGTTTGGTTTTGGATTTTTTTTCTTTATTTTACGCAATAACAGGTTGTCTTAAACAGAGTTATTCCCAAATCATCTGTGGTTGGGCAACAGATAGGGATGACAAGCCAAATAATTCTTGACTGTTTTCACAAACAGAGTATCCAACCACAACACTCAAATATTTGTTTATTTGGTTGTTTCAAAGTGACACCATGATAGAAAGCAAACTCCATATGAAACCATTTACTAATTCTCCCATTGGATTTAATAAATGCTATTTTAGCTTTTATTCCCTTGCTGCCTGATTTTTGGGAATTGCCTACCACTGTGAAATTGGAAAGTTCAAGAGAAGAAACTATAAAAGGGAATATCTAATTTCTTTACTCTAGCTGCTGTTTCATGGCCTCAATTAATCTACACTTGCAAGGCCTTCAATTTATGGAAAATTATTGGAGTGGCAATGTGGACCCTGCATAGCCAAAAGCTGGATTTTAATAAATGTGGGCTATTTAGTACATCCACAGGATGGCCTTTGAAATCCATCAAGGATTGTCCAACGTGCTCTGAATAATTTTAAGAAATCAGTGCATAATTAATGAAACATGTTATCAGATCTTTTTCCTGTGGGCTCTCATCCTTATTTCCAGCAAATGTGAGGTTGGTATGACAGCCTGGATTGAAGTTTCTCCTCCTCTAGACTGGCTCTGCTTCCACACTAGTGGGGTTTTTCTCTGCAAAATAGAAATGGATAAAAGAAAAAGACATGTTCAATACATCTCAACTAAAAATACAATTATTTATATAACGTGTGTAATTGTAGAAGTGTCAGGAAGGTATTTGGAATACTGTGCCTTGGCTCAGATTCTGATATGTGTTTGCTAAATCAAAATGGCAACCTTAAAAAAACCTATCTGAAGGATTTCATCCAGGATATTGTCCTTATGTCCTTGTATATGTAAAGAAACAGAATCCACTTGTCATAGTGAAGCAGAAAACTTTATTCACTGACATTTATTTTAAAAAGGCAGCTATTTTAGTCACAATTCACGCTTAAAACCTCTGCCTGTGGAACAGCTTGTACCAATGTCAGCAGGCAAACTCAACACCTGTCAATCTTTCACTTCCATATCTTTTTTTCCCCCCACTGTTTTGTGTGCAGTTCTGGTTGTTAGTCTTGCTGAGTCACTTCTCAATTACCTATGAGAATACGTCTAATTGTGGAAAATCCGGAAGTGAGACAAATGGAACTCTGATGCTGGTGGGTACTGCTGTTCTTGGTGCTGTGGAGAGCCTGGCTGGGTGTCCCCCTTTGCTGACAGGTCTGGCATCCAACTTTGCCCTGCCTGCAATTCAATGTCCACACAATTATTGGAAAAAGGCTCCTCCTCCTCAGACTCAGTGGGAAGTGACTGTGCTCAAGTAAAAGCACTCAGATGTTTTTATCTGCTTAAACTCCATTTTACTGTTCTACCTCAGTGCTCTCCCCGTGTTCGGCATGTTTTAACCCACATGTCTCCTGTTCAGGTGCCTCAGGACACCGATGGCTGAGGATCTTTTCTAGATTCACAAAGCTCAGCTGGTAGTGAGTGGTTTTATTTGCCCCTTCTTGATGTTTTCTTCTGGTTTAATATGTTTTTTTTTTTTCAAGTATCTGTAAGTGGCAGAGAGAAAGGCAGACTCGCTTCCAGATTGGTGATAATTTGAAGTGGAATCTGCCTTTTCCCCTGTGTGAAGTCATCTCCAGATGATTAAACAAGGAGTGCCCCACATGAAGCTGCTCTCCAAATTGTAAAATGGCTTGTTTGCAATTTTTCAGGTATCTGAAAACCCTCTATTTGCCTTTAATAATCATATTTTGGAAGTCGGAAAGAGAATTTTGTGCTGCTTATCTTGACCAAGAACTCTAATTTGATTTAAATGAGTTTGCTTTCCCTCCAGCTTCTAACTCCTCTCCCATGCTTTGTTCAGCCTGCATTGCCTTTCTTGCTGGTTATAAACCCTGATCCATATTATGCCCAAAACCAACACTGGCAAAGAGTATCGTGCCAGCTGTACCACTAAATAAAATAAACCTTAATATTTTATGTTTTCAGTTGAAATTTAGTGGTTGAAATGTCAGGCTTGTCACTTATTGAACTCTTCAAGGTTCAGAGTTTATAGGAAAAAGTTTATAACTTTCTTTTTGATTAAAAATGAACTATTTCAGCCTTGGAAATGACTCCTTAATTAAAAAGTAAATCATATTATATGTTCACCATGATGAAATGATAATTGGAAATTATTATTTTATTCTTCTGGGTATCTATAAAATGGTGTAGTATTTGTGAGTAAGAAATAAAAAATAACCTTAAAATTCTTCTCAATGATAAGCTCTGTAATGCCTATAAGCATAGGAATTACTTCTGTGTCTATTGTGGCTTAATGTTTTTATTACCTTGACTGTTATACAGAAATAAAAAATTATTTTCCATCACATTTTGAATATTATTCTGCAATAAACCTTGTCTGTGCCATTAAATCTTCTGGAGCTATTAGCTACTTTTACAGTACTAGAATTTATGTTTGGCCATACTGCAGCTGTTAGTTCAAGCCCAGGACATTTGAGGGTTGATCTGAGCTCCAGAATGGAACGGATTTGTCTCTTTCCTCAGGATTAGATATTGTCCAGCCTGCAAATGAGGCAATAGTGCTGAGCTGTATCAGGGCAATTCACAAAGCTGGGGTAGGACTCATAGAATTCCAGCAGTTATTCATTCCAAAGCAATTTCAAGAGTTGTTGCAAAGCATTTAGCTTTGGGTGTCTGAGTTTGTGGGCATTTCTTTTTATGCTCTCTGCTGGGAAGTCTTTGTGATCAAAACTTATGAGGGGTTATAGGTGGTTTTGGGAGAAAGAGTCCAACTCCGCATCCTAATTTTATTTTGGAATAAAGAACAAGGTAAACCCTTGCGTACGAGAGATGAGTTGGTGTTTGTAGAACTTTCTGTGATTAACAGACACCAAAAGGATAAAACGAGTTAGACACAATAAATTAGGTTTTGTTTCAACTTTCTCCTTATTCAAGCTTGCCCAGGTGGGTTATCCATTCTCTCAGTGTGAATTTTGCCATTAGATTTCGACAGAACTAAACAGAGTATTTTAGTGTCTCTCAAGCCCAAACCAGCTTCTCACTCTTGTGAATTTGGTCAAAATAATTTATTCCAGAATCTCCTCTGGGCTCACGAAGGAAAAGAAAATCTGAATCCTGACCTGCAAGTGAGGATGAGGTTGATGATGATGATGATTATTATTATTATTATTTCACTGATGCCAAGGCTGATGCAACATGCTTGGAAACCGAAAACTGAACTCACAGGTATTGGCCAACTGATAATATTCCTTGACAATTCTTGTGCCTGTCCATTTTATTGTTTAGAAATAAAGAAAATCCAGCATTGCTCCTGTCTGGCTATGAGATTTCACTCCCCAGCTACATTGATTTTACTTTTATTTTAATTTTTTTAATTTAAATTATTATTTTTTAAGTTATTATTAATTTTTATTAAAATATTATTAATTTTTTTTATTTTAAGCTAATTTAGTGCCAGTGTCTCTTTCAGTGATCACATAAACCTGCACAAGGGACACTTGGCCTTTCTATACTGGTTATTCAAGAATTTTACTGCAGAGTTTTTGCTTTAGCTGCTATATTTCATATACTTTCTTGTTTTTATACCAAGACACTTATATCAAATTTGAGCACTCTTTGAGAAAGTGAATTGATGGGTTTAGGTACTAATGATAAAGTAGGTGCTTTGATCTCATAATTTACATATTCAAAGCTTTTTCATGCTTGGAGTTTTAATCACAGGTCAGCAGTGACATAGTTGCTGATATATGATTAAGAATGCAGACAATTCTGACTTAATTTCTATATAGACACTTTAAAAATAATCCCCTTAAAACTACTGGGTTACTACTGCAAAGAGATCCAAGTGTTTTTAGGGTGATTTCTCCTCACACAGAAACTTCCCCCATAACAGAAGCAAATCTTATGACAGCTATAGTCTTTTAGGAGTGAAGACAGTTTCTTGCATATAGCATGATTTTTAAAAGCTGAGTAGCTTTTCATGTGGTTTATTTGTGGCATTCTTTTACCAGCTAAAAATGTAAGCTGCTGCATAAACATTTGTTCAGGCTTAGTTGCAAAGAGACAGAATAATATTTCAGGTACAGTATTTTATTGATGGAACAATCAGATTGAGGCCTATAGGGAAACTCAGATGATGAAAAGAATTATTTGAATGCTGGCATTATTTCCAAAGGGATTTTAAGCACTTCCAGCCATGGTTATATAACATGAGATGCGCATAACAGTTAACTCTGGAGATGATTTCTCTTTCAGTTTGGGTATTCTCGGTGGTATTTCTGCCCTCCTGTGAGATGTTCAGGAATGTGTGAAATTTCCAGGTTCTCTCTTCAGCAAATCTGGAAGTCTGGGAGATCCATGTGCATTTCAACTGTAAGGAGCAGGAGTTTAATCGCTGACATGAGCTTTCTTTAACACTTCCATGTTTCATTCTCCCATATACACAGTGGATCTGTGTCTGATATTTAAACCTAAGAATATCTCACCAGGAGAAATAAAAGGAACGTGAATGTCTTCTTATTACTCTGTACAAATCACATCTGTGATGGTTCTGTTATTTTCTTCAGCCACTTCCTTAAAGACAGCTTCATAAACATAGGCCAAGGTTAATATTTTCTGGTGTAAAGCTGAGGTAATGGGCTCCAGCATTTCAAGCGTCTCTGCCTGGTTAAAAATGTTGTTTTATAAAGCAGTATTTTTATTGTATCTCTATTTTCAGATTAACGTTGTAACACTGTTTTTTCCTTTGCAAATAGTATGGAAATCCAAAGAAGTACTAACTGCATAGGATCTGAAATAAAACATTCCAAACCTATAGTGTTTTATTGTATCAGTTATGCCAAGATATCTGGTAGAGTTGTCTGGACTATTAAAATGACAAATTCAACTCTACATTAAGAGCTTTACTGCTTTTTGGAATTATCCAGTGATATGTAACTTTAGAAAAAAATTAGTATGAAGGAATGGTAGTCCTGAAAGTTCTCTAGGCCACAAACATGTAGGAGGATTCCTCATACATATACTTCCTATCTAGGGGTTTCTCAGTCTCAATCTGAGAGGAGTTGCATGCCTGAGTCTATGTATTCTGAATTATTTTCTCTCGTGCAAATCAATTTATGCTTAAGTCTCCTATCTTGAACTAGATAGCAAGATATGAGAGGATTTTACATGTAATCCCAAAATCTTCCGTCTGGGTCACTGGGTTCATGATAATTGCATCTTTTCTTGGGTGGAAATCACTACCACTGACAAGACAAGCTAGTGCTGGAAAATACTGCACCAATTATGAAAGTATTTTCTGACATCAGACATGCTTTTTCTTCTCCCCTACAGAAAAATGCACTCTTAGCAGATGAGATTATTTACAGAATTTGCAGCTCTCCTTCTGGATTCTGATCACTGAGTGAAAAGGTGGAAAAGCACTCACAAAGCAGTTGTGGAATAAAGAACCCATTTCATCCTTCAGGGCTCTCCTGATGGTTTAGTGGAAAGCTGGATGGATGGATGGATGGATNAAGTGGCAGAGAGAAAGGCAGACTCGCTTCCAGATTGGTGATAATTTGAAGTGGAATCTGCCTTTTCCCCTGTGTGAAGTCATCTCCAGATGATTAAACAAGGAGTGCCCCACATGAAGCTGCTCTCCAAATTGTAAAATGGCTTGTTTGCAATTTTTCAGGTATCTGAAAACCCTCTATTTGCCTTTAATAATCATATTTTGGAAGTCGGAAAGAGAATTTTGTGCTGCTTATCTTGACCAAGAACTCTAATTTGATTTAAATGAGTTTGCTTTCCCTCCAGCTTCTAACTCCTCTCCCATGCTTTGTTCAGCCTGCATTGCCTTTCTTGCTGGTTATAAACCCTGATCCATATTATGCCCAAAACCAACACTGGCAAAGAGTATCGTGCCAGCTGTACCACTAAATAAAATAAACCTTAATATTTTATGTTTTCAGTTGAAATTTAGTGGTTGAAATGTCAGGCTTGTCACTTATTGAACTCTTCAAGGTTCAGAGTTTATAGGAAAAAGTTTATAACTTTCTTTTTGATTAAAAATGAACTATTTCAGCCTTGGAAATGACTCCTTAATTAAAAAGTAAATCATATTATATGTTCACCATGATGAAATGATAATTGGAAATTATTATTTTATTCTTCTGGGTATCTATAAAATGGTGTAGTATTTGTGAGTAAGAAATAAAAAATAACCTTAAAATTCTTCTCAATGATAAGCTCTGTAATGCCTATAAGCATAGGAATTACTTCTGTGTCTATTGTGGCTTAATGTTTTTATTACCTTGACTGTTATACAGAAATAAAAAATTATTTTCCATCACATTTTGAATATTATTCTGCAATAAACCTTGTCTGTGCCATTAAATCTTCTGGAGCTATTAGCTACTTTTACAGTACTAGAATTTATGTTTGGCCATACTGCAGCTGTTAGTTCAAGCCCAGGACATTTGAGGGTTGATCTGAGCTCCAGAATGGAACGGATTTGTCTCTTTCCTCAGGATTAGATATTGTCCAGCCTGCAAATGAGGCAATAGTGCTGAGCTGTATCAGGGCAATTCACAAAGCTGGGGTAGGACTCATAGAATTCCAGCAGTTATTCATTCCAAAGCAATTTCAAGAGTTGTTGCAAAGCATTTAGCTTTGGGTGTCTGAGTTTGTGGGCATTTCTTTTTATGCTCTCTGCTGGGAAGTCTTTGTGATCAAAACTTATGAGGGGTTATAGGTGGTTTTGGGAGAAAGAGTCCAACTCCGCATCCTAATTTTATTTTGGAATAAAGAACAAGGTAAACCCTTGCGTACGAGAGATGAGTTGGTGTTTGTAGAACTTTCTGTGATTAACAGACACCAAAAGGATAAAACGAGTTAGACACAATAAATTAGGTTTTGTTTCAACTTTCTCCTTATTCAAGCTTGCCCAGGTGGGTTATCCATTCTCTCAGTGTGAATTTTGCCATTAGATTTCGACAGAACTAAACAGAGTATTTTAGTGTCTCTCAAGCCCAAACCAGCTTCTCACTCTTGTGAATTTGGTCAAAATAATTTATTCCAGAATCTCCTCTGGGCTCACGAAGGAAAAGAAAATCTGAATCCTGACCTGCAAGTGAGGATGAGGTTGATGATGATGATGATTATTATTATTATTATTTCACTGATGCCAAGGCTGATGCAACATGCTTGGAAACCGAAAACTGAACTCACAGGTATTGGCCAACTGATAATATTCCTTGACAATTCTTGTGCCTGTCCATTTTATTGTTTAGAAATAAAGAAAATCCAGCATTGCTCCTGTCTGGCTATGAGATTTCACTCCCCAGCTACATTGATTTTACTTTTATTTTAATTTTTTTAATTTAAATTATTATTTTTTAAGTTATTATTAATTTTTATTAAAATATTATTAATTTTTTTTATTTTAAGCTAATTTAGTGCCAGTGTCTCTTTCAGTGATCACATAAACCTGCACAAGGGACACTTGGCCTTTCTATACTGGTTATTCAAGAATTTTACTGCAGAGTTTTTGCTTTAGCTGCTATATTTCATATACTTTCTTGTTTTTATACCAAGACACTTATATCAAATTTGAGCACTCTTTGAGAAAGTGAATTGATGGGTTTAGGTACTAATGATAAAGTAGGTGCTTTGATCTCATAATTTACATATTCAAAGCTTTTTCATGCTTGGAGTTTTAATCACAGGTCAGCAGTGACATAGTTGCTGATATATGATTAAGAATGCAGACAATTCTGACTTAATTTCTATATAGACACTTTAAAAATAATCCCCTTAAAACTACTGGGTTACTACTGCAAAGAGATCCAAGTGTTTTTAGGGTGATTTCTCCTCACACAGAAACTTCCCCCATAACAGAAGCAAATCTTATGACAGCTATAGTCTTTTAGGAGTGAAGACAGTTTCTTGCATATAGCATGATTTTTAAAAGCTGAGTAGCTTTTCATGTGGTTTATTTGTGGCATTCTTTTACCAGCTAAAAATGTAAGCTGCTGCATAAACATTTGTTCAGGCTTAGTTGCAAAGAGACAGAATAATATTTCAGGTACAGTATTTTATTGATGGAACAATCAGATTGAGGCCTATAGGGAAACTCAGATGATGAAAAGAATTATTTGAATGCTGGCATTATTTCCAAAGGGATTTTAAGCACTTCCAGCCATGGTTATATAACATGAGATGCGCATAACAGTTAACTCTGGAGATGATTTCTCTTTCAGTTTGGGTATTCTCGGTGGTATTTCTGCCCTCCTGTGAGATGTTCAGGAATGTGTGAAATTTCCAGGTTCTCTCTTCAGCAAATCTGGAAGTCTGGGAGATCCATGTGCATTTCAACTGTAAGGAGCAGGAGTTTAATCGCTGACATGAGCTTTCTTTAACACTTCCATGTTTCATTCTCCCATATACACAGTGGATCTGTGTCTGATATTTAAACCTAAGAATATCTCACCAGGAGAAATAAAAGGAACGTGAATGTCTTCTTATTACTCTGTACAAATCACATCTGTGATGGTTCTGTTATTTTCTTCAGCCACTTCCTTAAAGACAGCTTCATAAACATAGGCCAAGGTTAATATTTTCTGGTGTAAAGCTGAGGTAATGGGCTCCAGCATTTCAAGCGTCTCTGCCTGGTTAAAAATGTTGTTTTATAAAGCAGTATTTTTATTGTATCTCTATTTTCAGATTAACGTTGTAACACTGTTTTTTCCTTTGCAAATAGTATGGAAATCCAAAGAAGTACTAACTGCATAGGATCTGAAATAAAACATTCCAAACCTATAGTGTTTTATTGTATCAGTTATGCCAAGATATCTGGTAGAGTTGTCTGGACTATTAAAATGACAAATTCAACTCTACATTAAGAGCTTTACTGCTTTTTGGAATTATCCAGTGATATGTAACTTTAGAAAAAAATTAGTATGAAGGAATGGTAGTCCTGAAAGTTCTCTAGGCCACAAACATGTAGGAGGATTCCTCATACATATACTTCCTATCTAGGGGTTTCTCAGTCTCAATCTGAGAGGAGTTGCATGCCTGAGTCTATGTATTCTGAATTATTTTCTCTCGTGCAAATCAATTTATGCTTAAGTCTCCTATCTTGAACTAGATAGCAAGATATGAGAGGATTTTACATGTAATCCCAAAATCTTCCGTCTGGGTCACTGGGTTCATGATAATTGCATCTTTTCTTGGGTGGAAATCACTACCACTGACAAGACAAGCTAGTGCTGGAAAATACTGCACCAATTATGAAAGTATTTTCTGACATCAGACATGCTTTTTCTTCTCCCCTACAGAAAAATGCACTCTTAGCAGATGAGATTATTTACAGAATTTGCAGCTCTCCTTCTGGATTCTGATCACTGAGTGAAAAGGTGGAAAAGCACTCACAAAGCAGTTGTGGAATAAAGAACCCATTTCATCCTTCAGGGCTCTCCTGATGGTTTAGTGGAAAGCTGGATGGATGGATGGATGGATGGATGGATGGATGGATGGATGGATAGATGTATGGATAAAGCTTGCAGAAAGAAAAATCAGCTCTTGGCTAGGTGAGAAGGAGATTTTATCCACAGAGTCCCAGGAGAAATTTCTGAGTCAGCTTCTCTTAGCCTTGTAACAATAGCCTGATGGGTTAAGTTCATCCTGAAGCTTTAACTCTATGACTTGGTTTAAGACAATTTAAGAGGTGGGCACTCTAAAATTAGTTACCTCCCGTTCGTTTCAACCAATTCCTTTCCACCAATATGAACAAATGAAATATGAGTAGATATGAATGAAAAAATAAGACTTTACCAACAAGTGTAACAGCAATATGCAAAAAAAATACCAAACCAAAAAAACCAGTGAATAATCAGTAGATACAAAATTGCTACATCTCATGAACAATTGGAGGTCTTTACGGAAACGTCAACTCTCTCAGCCTTTCTNATGATGATGATGATTATTATTATTATTATTTCACTGATGCCAAGGCTGATGCAACATGCTTGGAAACCGAAAACTGAACTCACAGGTATTGGCCAACTGATAATATTCCTTGACAATTCTTGTGCCTGTCCATTTTATTGTTTAGAAATAAAGAAAATCCAGCATTGCTCCTGTCTGGCTATGAGATTTCACTCCCCAGCTACATTGATTTTACTTTTATTTTAATTTTTTTAATTTAAATTATTATTTTTTAAGTTATTATTAATTTTTATTAAAATATTATTAATTTTTTTTATTTTAAGCTAATTTAGTGCCAGTGTCTCTTTCAGTGATCACATAAACCTGCACAAGGGACACTTGGCCTTTCTATACTGGTTATTCAAGAATTTTACTGCAGAGTTTTTGCTTTAGCTGCTATATTTCATATACTTTCTTGTTTTTATACCAAGACACTTATATCAAATTTGAGCACTCTTTGAGAAAGTGAATTGATGGGTTTAGGTACTAATGATAAAGTAGGTGCTTTGATCTCATAATTTACATATTCAAAGCTTTTTCATGCTTGGAGTTTTAATCACAGGTCAGCAGTGACATAGTTGCTGATATATGATTAAGAATGCAGACAATTCTGACTTAATTTCTATATAGACACTTTAAAAATAATCCCCTTAAAACTACTGGGTTACTACTGCAAAGAGATCCAAGTGTTTTTAGGGTGATTTCTCCTCACACAGAAACTTCCCCCATAACAGAAGCAAATCTTATGACAGCTATAGTCTTTTAGGAGTGAAGACAGTTTCTTGCATATAGCATGATTTTTAAAAGCTGAGTAGCTTTTCATGTGGTTTATTTGTGGCATTCTTTTACCAGCTAAAAATGTAAGCTGCTGCATAAACATTTGTTCAGGCTTAGTTGCAAAGAGACAGAATAATATTTCAGGTACAGTATTTTATTGATGGAACAATCAGATTGAGGCCTATAGGGAAACTCAGATGATGAAAAGAATTATTTGAATGCTGGCATTATTTCCAAAGGGATTTTAAGCACTTCCAGCCATGGTTATATAACATGAGATGCGCATAACAGTTAACTCTGGAGATGATTTCTCTTTCAGTTTGGGTATTCTCGGTGGTATTTCTGCCCTCCTGTGAGATGTTCAGGAATGTGTGAAATTTCCAGGTTCTCTCTTCAGCAAATCTGGAAGTCTGGGAGATCCATGTGCATTTCAACTGTAAGGAGCAGGAGTTTAATCGCTGACATGAGCTTTCTTTAACACTTCCATGTTTCATTCTCCCATATACACAGTGGATCTGTGTCTGATATTTAAACCTAAGAATATCTCACCAGGAGAAATAAAAGGAACGTGAATGTCTTCTTATTACTCTGTACAAATCACATCTGTGATGGTTCTGTTATTTTCTTCAGCCACTTCCTTAAAGACAGCTTCATAAACATAGGCCAAGGTTAATATTTTCTGGTGTAAAGCTGAGGTAATGGGCTCCAGCATTTCAAGCGTCTCTGCCTGGTTAAAAATGTTGTTTTATAAAGCAGTATTTTTATTGTATCTCTATTTTCAGATTAACGTTGTAACACTGTTTTTTCCTTTGCAAATAGTATGGAAATCCAAAGAAGTACTAACTGCATAGGATCTGAAATAAAACATTCCAAACCTATAGTGTTTTATTGTATCAGTTATGCCAAGATATCTGGTAGAGTTGTCTGGACTATTAAAATGACAAATTCAACTCTACATTAAGAGCTTTACTGCTTTTTGGAATTATCCAGTGATATGTAACTTTAGAAAAAAATTAGTATGAAGGAATGGTAGTCCTGAAAGTTCTCTAGGCCACAAACATGTAGGAGGATTCCTCATACATATACTTCCTATCTAGGGGTTTCTCAGTCTCAATCTGAGAGGAGTTGCATGCCTGAGTCTATGTATTCTGAATTATTTTCTCTCGTGCAAATCAATTTATGCTTAAGTCTCCTATCTTGAACTAGATAGCAAGATATGAGAGGATTTTACATGTAATCCCAAAATCTTCCGTCTGGGTCACTGGGTTCATGATAATTGCATCTTTTCTTGGGTGGAAATCACTACCACTGACAAGACAAGCTAGTGCTGGAAAATACTGCACCAATTATGAAAGTATTTTCTGACATCAGACATGCTTTTTCTTCTCCCCTACAGAAAAATGCACTCTTAGCAGATGAGATTATTTACAGAATTTGCAGCTCTCCTTCTGGATTCTGATCACTGAGTGAAAAGGTGGAAAAGCACTCACAAAGCAGTTGTGGAATAAAGAACCCATTTCATCCTTCAGGGCTCTCCTGATGGTTTAGTGGAAAGCTGGATGGATGGATGGATGGATGGATGGATGGATGGATGGATGGATGGATAGATGTATGGATAAAGCTTGCAGAAAGAAAAATCAGCTCTTGGCTAGGTGAGAAGGAGATTTTATCCACAGAGTCCCAGGAGAAATTTCTGAGTCAGCTTCTCTTAGCCTTGTAACAATAGCCTGATGGGTTAAGTTCATCCTGAAGCTTTAACTCTATGACTTGGTTTAAGACAATTTAAGAGGTGGGCACTCTAAAATTAGTTACCTCCCGTTCGTTTCAACCAATTCCTTTCCACCAATATGAACAAATGAAATATGAGTAGATATGAATGAAAAAATAAGACTTTACCAACAAGTGTAACAGCAATATGCAAAAAAAATACCAAACCAAAAAAACCAGTGAATAATCAGTAGATACAAAATTGCTACATCTCATGAACAATTGGAGGTCTTTACGGAAACGTCAACTCTCTCAGCCTTTCTGCATGGGACGAAATGGACTTTTGGCCTTGGAAATGCCTAGGGGTTCGGGACTTTGATTGTGTCAATATCATGAAGTAAAACTTAGCATTTGTTTAATAGACTGGTGTGTCAGTCCAGACTTTTAAAAATCACCTTGGAAAAAACAGTCAAACAAATCATCTGGTCTGGGAGAAGAAAGTGTTAAAAATCTGTAAGAAGAGACCTTTTACATAAACTTGTTTTAAGGAAGTTTTATGACATAAAACTTGCATGTGATCTGAAATAGCTGGAAGCAAATGAAAGAGAAGGCTGCTGTAAGGTGAGAGTTTCTGAACCCGCCCAGTGTGAATTCCTTTCCTCTTGACTCATATGAGATCTGTTCCTCCTTCCATCTTATTCCTTTCTATTTCAGAAGATGCTGTTCCTAAAATGGGTAAATTTGCTTTTCTTCATTCCCAATCAATGGCTGTTCAGGAGAACTTAAGAAGTATGTTAGTGGTCGGTGATGAGGTTTGGTTTTCTTTTTCCCTTAGTATTTGGAGTTAAGTCTTTATAAAAACTGTGCTTAGACTGCAACTTTTCAGAAGTTTATGGCCATCCTGAGTGGTACTTCCTTGAAATATGTAACAGCAAAGCCAAATAATCACAAAGAGCATGGGCTGGGTATTTCCACCCTTGGAATTTTAAATTTTCTGACTTCATTTATGATGCTGCAGTGTAACCACCTGGTGGAGTGAGTGATTGCAAGGCTTGATTAACAGTACAGACTTTTAGACTAGAATTTGTTTCTTCTGTACCTTGTACAGTGTCCTGTGGTGGAAATATTTCATAGCTTTTGTCAGCTATATTTTTTGAAAAATCACAGCTTGCTGAAGCCTAGATTCTGCTATTACTGGAGGATGTCCCATGGTTCAGGTCTGTTTAGATGTGGCAGGTCCAATGAAAATATGTTCTCTCCAATGAGGGCTGGATATATCTGGACTCTTCTGTTTCGTAAAGCCCTCAAAGCAAAGCATATGTAGTACCTTTGCAGCAAAACATGAGTTAAATCACGTGGTGGCTCTTGCATAGCTTGGCTTAGAAAAAATAACCCTTTGCTGAATATGTGGATGTCAATGTCAAAGCTCTCTTCCAAGGTTTGGGGGATTAAACAAGAGGTGAGATGGGAATTGTCTTGTATTTCCTCTTTTTCAGAACTTGATTGTTTCAATATGGCAGACAAACTTCTTGTGCCAATAAACCTGATGTGCCAAGACTCAGGAAGAGGAATGCTTTGTTTCAAGCAGTGTTTCATTTAAAAAAAGGTTAATGTCTTGGATACAAAAACCACAGCTTCCTGAAAGAAATGTGCTGTTGATCCAATTCCAGTACTTTCAAGTTACTGGGGCCTGCTGATGCATAGTAATTCCTCAGAAGCAAAATAAGGGATTTTTTTCACAGATTTTAAAGAAGTTGCGTATTTTCTCAGTTTTACAAGAGCTTCTCAGGAGTTACAGTATTAACTCTTTTATGTTATCATACATCCGAACTAAAAAACCCCCTTATTCCCTATGCCAATTATCTTTTTAGGGTTGAAGAGTTGCTACAGTTTATGCATACCACAAGCTCTTGATTCATGGGAATATGTTTAGCTTTGCTATGCTCAGCCTTTGCAAAAACTTCTGCTCAGTCTTTCTGAGTTTTAATTATTGTCTTTTGATTGAATGATTGGATTTTGCAGAAGCACAGCTGATATTAATGCATTTAAAACACGTAAGTCTGGAGGATCTGATATTCCAGAAGACGTTTGAGTAAGCTGAGAAGTGAGGCTAATGTCTTACTCCTCTATTTCATTGTAGGTTCAGTTGTAATTATTTACACTGATGAATAGAGAAATGAAGCAAAACGTTCTGCCCTGGGCTTTTGCTGTAAATTTGAGGCTGACTGAAATAACTACTGTTTCTTTTTCATGGACAGCAATGCAGGAGATGTGACAAAATGTGCCTAAGGAATAAGGTGGTGACAAGATCCTATCTGTGAGGAAACCAGCAGGAATTAGAGTAGGATGTTCCCCAGTGGGCCAATCAGTGCAGCTCTGCTGACTCCCAAAAGCACAAGCTAATTCAGGAAGCCTGATGATCTGGCCCTGCCTACCGAAATATCTTCTCAAAAGAATGATGCTTATTTCCCTTTTTTCATGAGACAGACATCTACCAGAATGCTCCCAATAACCCCCACCAATAACCAAGCCACAAACTCCAAGACATACCCTTCATACAGATTGTAATCTGGTGATGCAAACAGGCGTGTGTCGTAGTTTGACCTGGGGAGGAAAAACTCAAAGAGGAGTTTTCTCTGTGAGTACTCCCCTGGGAGTTAATAGTAACCAACTCTAGGCTGGTTTGGTTATTAACAGCGTGAAGAACCAATTGAAGAAAGTTAGTTCGCTCCGTGAACACACATTTTGAAGGAAGTAATCCGGAACTGAGGTCTCTTGGCTTTTCCGGCAGCAGTGCAGGTAACAGGACCCTGGCCTGGCTCCACTGCAGGCCTGTGGGCCTGGCAGGGGGCCGGGCCGGGCCCCCTGTCTGGGGAGCTGGCATGTCCTGGCAGAGAGAGAGAGAAGGGGGGTGGCCATGGACAGTGACCAGAGAGACTCAAACTAATATAAAAATCCCAGCCGCTTCCCCCCCTTCCCCAGTGTGGCTGGTTTCTGAGAGCCTGGCAAAGCTCTAGCACTGTGGCCTTGGTTTTTTTTCTTTCCCCTGTGCAAAAATCTTAACTCTTTTAAGGTTCAGATGAGACTTGCGGACTTTTTCAATCCTCCCTGGAGTGAAAAGGAAAAAGGAGATACTCTGAAGTCAGCGAAGCAAGAACTAAGTCTTAAGTTTTTTAGATGGAAGGAGAATGAGGAGATGCTGTGAAAATGGCTGAAAATCCTTTTGTAAGATTGTAGGGATGAACTGATGTACTGAATATTCCTATAAACCATGGAAAAAGACATGGGGGGGGTTGGAAATGTTCCATTTGATAGTCATTTGACCAAAAGCACCTGTGTTGAGAATCCGTTGTCCTGAGGAAAGAAGGGGAGTCTCGGTTTTCAGAGAATGAAGCATGAACAGAGAGAAAAGAGATGAAGAGAACCTTTGCTTTGGAACATTTCATTCTTAAAAGTAACACCCCATGTATTTTGACCATTGACCCACAAGTACAGCTTTGGGAAGGCTGTGGAGCTGGGAGGAGTGCCACGACTGCAGATACCGGCCGGATGCAGAATCGTGAAAATAAAACCACGAAAAGACTGTTTTCTACTTTCTTGTGGAAAAAATCCCTATAGCCTAACAAGAGGAAGCTTCTCACTCCAAAGTGAACGGAAGAAGGGACGGTTTGAGTTAGGAATTAATTGAAGCAGTTTCTTGTATGTTTGTTCTGTTGTTATGAAGATTGAAAAAGAGAAGGAAAGAGTGGTCTGACAATCTTATTCTGGATTTTTTTTTCCTCTTTGTGTAGTTAATAAATTTATTGTTATACCCTCATAAATTTTAGGCCTGCCTTGCTTCTACTCCTGGTTCTGTCTCACAACAGAAAATGAGTATATCTTAATTAGCAAATCGAAACCATGACAGCGTGCTCTAACTAAATACTCCAATAAGGGAGGAGAATTGCCAGAAGAATAAACATTTGCATACTTCCCATGTAAACCAACTCACTAAATGCTGGGGCGTAGGTGAAATATTCCTTGAACAAGCTATTCCCAGTTATCCACTGTGAGGTCTCTGAAGGGGAAATGGCCTGTTGGGTCATGTGGAGAGTTTGTGCTGTGCTCACATCGTACTGCCCTAAGTAGTTACAGCATCATCAAAGGAAGCAAAACCTACCAGAGCCAGGATCCGCAAATGTCACTGAGCAGCTGCTCTCTTTGCTCTTCCCTAAAGCACCTGGCAGTGCCCCTGGGATGTCTGTCTAGATGTAACCCTGCTGACAGAATATGGCAACTGCTAATATTCTCATTCTGTTTCCTTTGATCTGTCCTCAAAAAGTACAGCTTGTTCAAAACAACTGAAGGAAGCAGAAGCTGTCAGTTCTCTTGAAATTATTTTTTGGGAAAATCTATACATTGGCTTTGGAGATTGCTTGTGGAAATAAACCCAGTACTGCTTTAAAATTTGATACACCTCAAGAAACATTTTGAAACTTGATTAATTCCTAATTAAAGTGAAATCTGAAGCCATGTGAGGGTTCAGCTTTTGTTGCAAGAGCTGTTTTGCACAAGCTCTTTTCTCTCAGGGGCTGGCTGCTATTGTACAATTTTGCATTATAGTTTCTGAATTCACCCCACAGTCTCATTGACTTCAGTGGGAATTTTCCTAGAACAAGGAATTAAATAATCTTCAGAATTAGTTCCCCCACGAATCCAGAATATTAGATATCCGTTCAAGTTATGTTACATGCTGTCAATTTTTCACCTGTTAAAAATTCTTGGAGCAGATGCTCCAAGCATAAAACTTCTCCAAGCTTGATAAGAAAAGTTACAGATAGTTTGAATTCTCTCCAGAAGTCTGGGAGTTTGGCCAGAGTTTGGGAAAGCTGCTCTGAAGTTCTCTGTCAGAAAAGAATTTTCTGTGCTACGCTCTCTATTTCACTGCTGTCAATTCTGCATGACTTTGGTGCTCTGCATTTAAATAAACACAAATAACACATTTTTGTAGTAAATTGTGAGTAAATAATAAAGGCCAGAGAAAACAACAATAAAAGAAACAAGACCCACAATAATTTACTTATGTTTGGTTTTGCGTATATGATAAAAAAGAAAATATAAGGAATACGTAGGAAATTAAGAACGGAATTATCATTAGCTATTTCAAATTGCAGGAATACATCTTACAATAACCGCATTCCTTCATATGGAAGCAAACTTTAGGCTTGAAACAGTTTTAGTCTTTCTTGGCTTTTCTAGATGTGCTTATGTGTCAGTGTAAGTGAAATCCTAAAGCCAGCAGGCGGGACATCGTAACAGACTTCACATATGCCCACTGGACCTTTTTCTCTCATTTTTCTAACTTGCAGATAAACTGATTGATTGGAAATTATTGTCATTTGCCTCGATCCTGCCTGTGAAGGCTGCTTCCAAGTATTTTCTTTTCCAGGTTTTCTTATCCTATGATTTTTTTTAAAAGGAGCCTTCTAATAAAATCCTGTTAAGAAGCTATAGATGATTTTGATACTAATTCAAAATTTTTATTTACAAAGTATATTTAATACATACTTTTCAGGATGTATTAGCAAATAATCTAGAGGTCCACATGTATCTGTATTAGAGGCATAACATTCCCAATTTCTGATGATTAAGTCAAGGAAAGAGGATTTTTTGAGAATTTTCGGCAGTGAAGTTAAGTTTATTTAACATTTTGTAGCTGAGCACCTTATATATAGCATACTCTTCTGAACCGGCATTCTTTTAGCTGAATAGAAATGAATCTTTGGGGTATGGTTGGTTTCCAGAATGCATAAATTCTTATGAATGTTGACACGGCAGCCTTGACCACTCACACCTGGCAAGCCTAGCTAGCTCCACTGGCTGCCGGTGTCAAGAGTGGGCTGTCTCCCAGCTTCCGTGAAGCAGGAGTACAGCTAGGGCTCTCCACCCTTATGACGGCCGTCTCTGTATCCGAGAGGAAGTAAAGAATCGAGGAGGAGACCTTTCTAGGTTCTGGAACAAGGTTTATTGGGAAGGTGAGGGGAGACAACTGGACAGCGAGGGAAGGAACCCAAAAAAGCCGGGAGAACAGGCTTACAGCAACTTAAATAAGGGACCTCCCCCATGGGAGGGTACAAAGCTTCAGCCAATGAGGGGCAACAAGGGGTGTAACATAAGGCGGGGCTACAGTCTTACATAACCAATAGGGAGTAACTTAGGCGAGGATTCATACAAAGTAACAAACAGTAAACCGAGGAGGGGATGATTGATACAGAATGTTCTGGAAGAATGGGCGGGGCCAGGAGGGATTGACAACTGTAAGGGCAGGGTTTAAGGTGAAGGGCAGGGAAGATTCTTGACGGGTAGGCGGGGCTTAGGGTGATGGGCAAGGGTAAAGGTGGGAAAGGGAGAAACGATTTTATAACAACACAGGGGTACAACTGAGGGAAAAACCATTACAATAAGGGAACAATACAACTGAATAACAACCAAATTAAACATAAACTGCAACAGAATGTGTTTTGGTTTTCTGTTTCAAGATACCAAATACATGGCTGTTTTTTTCAAGAAATAAATCAGGTGCTCTGAAAGCATCATAACCACATCACCCTTCAAATGCTTTAAATACTTTGACTCAATGGATTCAGTCTTGGCTTTCAGCACAGTAACAACATTTTTTAGTTTTTGTTTTTTGTTTGTTTGTTTTGTTTTGTTTTGCTCTCTTTTGTTTCCTCTCTACCCTTCCTGGGCAATATGGACATTTTTTTCTCTTTCCCTAAACCAGGCGTACTGCACATCCTTGTTTTATCCAGGAGAAGCCCAAGGTATTAATACAGCAGTGAGGTTGGAGTTTCACACATGGGATTCCCTCAATGGGCAGTGTGGGAGCAGAATTTTAGCTTGGAAATCCTCTAGAAGATTATTTGGCAGTAGACAACTACAACAGTTCCTAATTTTATTTTGAAGCAAGCATTCCAGATCATGACTTTTGTTCTTCATTGGTTGAGCTGCTATAGATGATTTTGTTCAAGTGATTCTGAATACAAATGTGCAAACTTTGGTTTTGGCATAATTTGTCTAATACAGCTGTGAGTGAAAATCCTTCCTTGCTGTAATAGGTAGAACACAGAAGCTAAAGGCGTTTTTATGATGTAATATTGTGACAGAGCATGTGATGAACTGGGTGGTGTGGTGCAAACTAGTGGGGAAAGTGAAGTGCTGTGCTGATACTCAAAATATATTTTTAGTCTTGACTATCTTCTCTTTCTCTGTAGGATGAAATGACATAATTCATCATCTCAAGCTGTCCTGTACAGACCTGGGGAACAGATAATGCCCCCGTGGAAGCTGAGATAAAACCATGTGATCTCAGCAGCCAGCATATAATAAAAAAAATACTAAATATTGTGGAAGGTTTCAGCTGGTGATTCTCCAGGGCAACTTTTGGTCATTTGGGATGTTGCTTATCGAGGACTTTAGTGTCCATAAATGGTGCTTCTCATGATGGAGAAAAGATTGAAGAAAGACAAAATGTCAAGATTTGTTATATGTAGTATCTAGCTTGCTGTTTCCAGCATTTTTAAATAAATACTATTATTATTCAAGGTCAGCATAATCCTCAATGTACTTAATTGATTCTGGAGTGAAACACTAAATTCAGGATGTGTGTATGTATAGAAAAAATGGATTGCTGATATATATCAAGCGAGGTTGGTTTTTGTCATGCTCTGTTTTGACTATTGTTCTGTAAACCTACTTCAAGGAAGATATTTCTGTGGCAGATTCATGATGAGCAGGCCTCAGGTAGGTTGACTCACTGAATGAATATGAACTAGGAAAGGATTGTGCCTTTGGTTACTTGATCGTGACAGAGAGAACAAGAGACAGAGTTGCAGTCGCAGAGCACAGCAGAACTTTTTTGTAATAAATTGACTATGGAGAAGTTGGGAGATCATTGACCTTAGAAAGAATGAAGCAACCTTTTCAGAAAAGGTTATGAAGCCTGGTGAATTAAAACTGTGTGTTATAGCAGGCTTCAATATTTGCATTGGAATCATCTTGGAGCACTGTGATGAAAGCATGGGACTGATTCAAGACTGTACTTCTGAGTGAATGCTGGTGTTTTTGTTTAACAAATCAAGTAAAAATGGGTTCATGTGGTTCTCAGATTTGGAAGCTGCTAGAAACCATCCAAAACAAGTTGGAAATAGTGGCTCCTCTTGATAATGTTCACTTAAACCTACTGCCTGTTGGAGGCATCAGAGTTCATCCGTTCACTTCTCACAGCTTTGTCAGCCTTTGACAGTGAGAACCAGTTCAGATATTCAAAGAGCATCATAGATATGGTTTAATAAGCACAGATATTTGATGAGAAAAAAGGCTCCCAATGCAACATTTGATAGTACATGAAAATTTATCTTTTGTAATCCCATTTGTGATGGCTATTTCTTTTTCCCCAACACAGGTACGATGCATCCCTGGGAAAGTGCCATTGAATATCTTTCTGGCTACTGAATATTTCTAAACTGAGGCGGTGCATGTTATTTGACCTGCACAGTGGTGCTTAAATTGTACAAATTATGGCACGGCTGGGGAGCTGAGGGCCTCATGGTGCCAAATGTTCAGGAGGGTTCTCATCTTTGTAAGAATTTGGTGAACTCTTCAAGAACAAGAGCATACTGGGCCATCTATTCTGATTTAATATGATTTTATTGCAAACAAGTGGCAACTGACATGAACAGATCAGCCTGGCCGCCTTCAACTTTTTGATGGGAAGTTCTGGTGCCATTGCTGTGTTGGTGAGGATGGTTGAGAACTTCAAGCCTTCTACTTTTTGGGCTTCCTGGAGACACCTCTGGTCACTGGGCTGGGGTGGGAATTAAATGATACCAATTTAAAAAAAATAGCATTGTTTTTTTATTTTTTTATTTTTTTTAGTTTTGGACAACCTTGATACTTGATCTCATTTGTAATCAAGGAGCAGCAGAGAACATTGATAACTTCTTTTTCAGAAGACTTTTGGCTAAAAAGATATTTTGACTTACTGGTGCAGTGGATTTTGCCGAGCAACAAAAGCCTGAACTAGACAAAACAAACTCAAACTCTTGCATCCCAGTTCTGCCCTGTGAGTGGATCACTTCAGAAAGGACTCTTTCATATGGCTAAAAGCAGTGTCCCTCTGTCACAATACACACTGGCATTGAGTTCCTGCGCCTTAAAAGCCTTTGAAAGCATCATGAAAATGGAGCTGAAAAAAGAAAATTGTGTTGGTGTTTTGAGCTGTGGAACTCTCTTTTTGGTCACTAAGTTCTTTCCAATGCTCCTGTAATTGGAGCAGGCAGGGAATAGGTGTCTGTGATCTTTTCTCTGGTCAGTACCACTAATGCTGACTACAAGGATGGTGAAAGATTTAGTCCTTGCTCTGATTTCCCTTTTATCTTTTTTTTCCTTTGTATGCCTGGGGACAAAATGCTAAACCCTCACCCAGTTTTCTAAAAGCATCTGATCATTTTTGCAGAACTGGTTACTGCTAGAATCCAGTTTTTATTAGGTGAAAAACATGTTAAAACTTTGTAGTATGGGAAGCAAGTGACTTAATGGTGAGAACTCGGTGTGTCCTAATGTGCCTTGCGTTTGTCTTTGAAAATATCCTTGAGGGAAGATAAAAATAAAAAGAAAAAAAGAAAAAAACATAAGGTGAATGAGTGTGTGGGGCTGGTGAGCATAGCTGCTCTTTCTCTCTATGTGTGTACATAACTTGGGGTAGAAAGTGGGTCTGGACTGTGGGAAATGATGATTAAATGAAGTGCCCTTCTTGCTATTTCCAATGCAAGAAGATTTCATTACTCTATTGATCTACAGTGATTAATGTTTTCTTTCTCTTTTTTCCCTCTTTCTTATTTTTCTTTAAGGCTGTATTGTCAGAAGAGTGGCCATTCACAGCTGCTTATTGATTCCAGCCAGGGCTGAAAGATGATTGAGTGCTGTGACTTTTTGGACCCCATTGTTTTGCCTTGTGCTCCAGTGGTAAAACGATTAAAAGTATTACCAATAACAATATCTCTGGATGTTCTTTTGGTCTCTGAATATATAGGGATGAAGATGGAAATGCCAGTGACTGCCTGACAGCCAGCCGAAGATGAATGCTCATCATTTTATGAGATAACAATCAGCTACAAACATGTAATCTGCTTCTTTAGGACAAGACAGAAGTATTACTTTAATCTGTAAAACTGCAGACACACACTAATAAAGAATTATTAACAAAGAAAATATTTAAGAATTTGGCCATATTGTAATTTGTTTATGGTAACCAAACTCCTAGAAACATATTTGCTTAGCTGATCAATGAAAAGCTGTTACTGAGTTTCATATTGTTCTGTCACTGGGATAATGATATTGGGGATGTAATTGGCTCTTGACTTTGGTTGGTACTATACATGTTTGAATCCATAAATAGGATTTAACTTTGCTAAATATGGAGTGGGATTATGGAACAGTGCTAAGACTGTTTTTAATGTTTTGCTTCAGCATTTCAGTGAACAAAAATGGTTTTGTTTCACGCAAGTGTTCATTCTCCCACTTGGGAAAAACATGGACAAGTGAAAACATATCTAATAGGCTGAGGAGGGAACTTATGAGGATGCTGGAAGAAATTGTGGATTTTTAATCATTGTCAAAACAGTAGATTTGATATAGTTCTAAACTGCTGTTGGAATTCAGTAATTCATGGTTCCTGCTTACAGCTGACACCACTCTTGGGTCACAGGCACCTGAGTTTTCTATCTCCTTCCACCTCTGGTTCCAAAGCCTACTCCTCTCCCCTAAAGGATGATTTTGTCACTGGATACCTCTGGATCTGGGGGCATTAAGCACTACTTTATTACTGTTGAGATGCACCATAAAGTGACAAGGGGAATTTCTCCTGGTTGGTGGCCACGTTGTTGGGAGATACTTAGGAGTGACAATCTTTAGCTGCTCACAGGCATTTCTTTGGACTTGCCTCATGGGAGCTCTGTAAACTTTCTGCAGGGAAGAAAAAAAAATCAGAAGGATAGGAAGGTTTCCCTCTCCTTTTTCCTAAACCAAAAGTAAACAGCAGGCAGAACTCAAATAATTAGGAAGTAATGTGTTTATGTGCTTCATGCTACAGCTTCATCGTAATTGAAATGATCTTTCCTTGTAGAAGTCAGACAATGGAGGTTGCTGCTTTTCCAGGGAAATCTACAGTTCTGGAAAAAGTCTTCAATTGCCCCGAACGTGTGCACAGCAAACATTGTTGGTCTTTTCCTTCTGCTAACAGTCTGTTAGGCATCAGATGTTAATTAAAAAACCTCTGTGTGGTTACTGCTGTGTGAAGGGACCGAGCAGAACCTGTGCGGGTCTGTTATTCCACAAGTTCCTCCATGCACAGGAAAACTTTCCTTAGGATTTTTCTTTTTTTTAGCTGCAGTGGAAGGATCATGAGCAAAGAGCTGCAAGGAGATGGCCATGTATGCGCAGAGGTGTGTGGGACCTTTAAGTAGCCCAGTGGTGCAAGCCATGTGCCATGTAGAAAATTCTGGCATTTGGGCTTCTTTGTTTTACAGGAACCCTGTTGCTCCAGTTAGATGAAGAAAAAATTAGTTGCAATCTTCCATGCGTTTTATGTGCTTGTGGGTTTTTTTTATCCCCACCCCCCAATTAGATTTGTTTGCTCTGTCACTGATATTTTTACTCTGGCAGAGACTATTTGGAGATCAGGGTTACCTGAGCATAGATGCTGTCAGTTAGGTTGCAATAAAACTCTGCTAGTCCCTTTGTCATAAATCACAGGGCCCAATTTGGAGACTCAAATTACAGGTATGTCTTCTGAACTACCCTCTGCAATTAAAGTGCAATAAAAATACCTGCCACGGTTTTTAATAAGCACCCTAGTCATAGTAATGCCAACTGTCTGCTGGCTGCTGTTGGGATGTTAAATTTTTTACAGCTATTAAATATAGAGAGCAGCATGGCTGCTGCCAGTTGTTAGGAGAAACACCAGCGTTGCCACCAGCTGTTTAGCTGGAAATGTAGTGTTGTCT
This sequence comes from Rhabdornis inornatus, assembly GCA_013397075.1. Taxonomy (NCBI): domain Eukaryota; kingdom Metazoa; phylum Chordata; class Aves; order Passeriformes; family Rhabdornithidae; genus Rhabdornis; species Rhabdornis inornatus. Next base: position 129,522 of record VWZS01000166.1, read on the forward strand.
CCCCTGAGGGAAGGAGGAATTTATGAGAAAGAAAGGTGTGCTGGAGACAGCAATAGCATTCCTCTGGCTGTCAGGGGCTGGCGCATCCTAGAACAGTCACAACAGCATCAGAGCTCAGTGCTAAATAAAAATTCAGTAAACCAAAGAGAAATTCTGCCTGGAAAATAGCCATGAAGATCATTTCCTGCATTTAAGTGATGCTGCTGACAACCCCATGGGTGTGGGTCAAGGGGAAGATGTGGGTGAAGTAGGAAATACCAGACTTCTGCATTTTATTAAAAGAAAAAAATGCCAGGGTTTCCAGGCACAGAGCATGGAAGAATCAATAATGCATTTACAGTTAGAAAGATCTGACAAATCCAAAATCTGATACTGGTAGGAAGAGGGGCTGCTTGTGAAAATGTAAAGATGCCAGCTTTCAGTCCATCCCTTTAGAACAGATTTAACCAACCGGTTCTGAAGTTCACTGTTTTCTGTGGAATTACTGACTCCACCCAAGAGATAGCTCTGTTTCATTGTCTCTAACTGGATGGCCCAAATTAATTGCTTTCTTTATAAAGGACTGTCTCCTCAAAAACCAGACAGCAATATCCCTGAAGTACAGAGTTGTACCATGTTTGTAATGATGTGGTTTTGATCCTGTTGAAATCTAATTCAATCAAATTGTTGTTTTCTCTCAAATTTTGTGTCTTGAATAGAAGTAATCTGTTTGCTAGTCAAATAAATCTTTCAAATTTCAGCATAGTGGGGAGGTCTTCACATTATCTGACTGATACATCTACCAGAGATACTCTGAATTCTCCCGTTGACTTCTCACCATTGCTCACATAAAGAATTCAGTCTCCTAAATTGCAAAGAGGTAAACAAAGTAAACAAAGAGAGTCTAATGTTGGAGCTGGTGAAACTCCTATTCAGAATTTTAAATGGATGCAGCTGAGTATTTAATAGGAAAATAGTCATATTATTAAGGAAGCAAACAAATATTTTTTACCATTAGAAACTGTCAGTCTTAAAAATTAGTGGCATATTGTGGGAAAAACATCAAACTACTCTTGTCAAGGTCTCATTATTCCTTACGGTTCAGAGAAAAATTGTAAAAATAACAGTTGGGTCAATATGCTGCTGATATATTTGCATGCTATACCTCATATCATGTGTAATGTTTTATCAAAAATCGTTTAGTTATTTGTCTTGAGTGAGTTTTATAAAAGACACACATCAATAATGTGTCCTAATATTGAAATATTTTTACCTTTTTGCTAAATCTATGCACCATAGGTCATGCTATCAAGGCATTTAGTTTTTGTCTCCTGGCTGATTTGATTTATTACTAACTTTTATCTGAAGGATATATATTAAGCCTTCATCTGAACTGCATGTTTATTTGATACAGGATAATGAAGAAGCAAAGCATTTTCCCATGGCACTCCCTCATTTTGCCCAGTGGAGATGCATGATTTCTTCCTTTTGTACACACGCATTCTCCTGATGTTCTACAAGATTGCACAAAATATTTAAAAGTGTCTTTTAATTAAAATAAAGGGTTGTTAAGGTGCAGCATATGCAAAGAATATTTGATTTTCTGCATGTGTTACCTGTATTGCACTGCTACTGCAAATATTTTATTGTAATCAATGCTGTATGGCTTAACCCCATCCCTTATGCCCTGGAATTTGTGACAGTTTTCTGCCGTGATAAAGTGAAACTTTAATTACAAAGTACAAAACCAGAAGGGATTGGAGGTAACTGATATATGGTCCAGTTTTCCAATGGAACAGTTTTCCCTGAAGATGGAGTCAAGCAAGCATTTCAATGTTGTGCATAAGTCTGATGATCACTGTTTTGCTTTAAAGGATCAGATTGTTGGGATGCACCCTCAGTGACATTTTGTAGTCCATGGGCACTGCAAGACGGGCAGCAGAGGTGCTTGGCTGGCTTGAGGGAGGCAGAAGGCCAATTCTTTCTGGGTCTGATTGAAAAATGTTAAACTGTTGTTGGACAAAATCTTCACTAAAATAAATATTTTGATATTTTGGCTCCTCAGTGCCTCATTTTTTTTTTCCTACCAACATTACTTTGTCCCATTTCATATATTGCATTTTTCCCAGGGTAGAGGGAAATGAGGGAAAGTTTTATCAGCGAACAGAATAATAATTTCCTAGAGCAGCCGCAAAATCAAGAAAAGTGTGAAAACTTCACTGTGTAAACTTTAGGGAATAAATGATGTAGGGTTAAGTTTGTTGAACAAGCGTCAGTCTTTGCTTCTCCCCCATGATGCCATAGCACTACTACCTTTTAGATTGTTACAAAATGGTCCCTTCTCTCAAGTAACAACAGACAGGATGGGAAGAAATGGCCCCAAGTAGCACCAGGGGAGGTCTAGATTGCATCTTAGAAAAGACTTCTTTGGAAAAGGGCTGTCAAGAATTGGAGCAGACTGTCTGGGGAAGTAGTTTAGGTCATTATCTCTCAAGTTAATTAGAAGATGTGTAGTTAAGGCTATCAGATTTAGTGGTGGCAGTGAAGGGTTAACGGTTGGACTTCGATCTTAGAAGTCTTTTTCAACCTAAATGACTCTACACTCCTACAATTAAAAAAAAAAAAAAGGAGGGAAGCAACTTTCATTTTTGGACTAGAAAATTCTGACTGGTTTGCAATAAAATTCTGGAGGTGATGCGTGTAAAGGCTGACCTGGAACAGAGACTAGACAGAACAGAAGGAATAAAATAGGTATTTATTGAAAGGATACACCTTGGGTAATGCAAGAACCTGGCCAGGGCTACACCCAAGTAAAATCCAAGATGATTCCTGGTTGGGAGTTTTACACCTTTATAAGTTTTGGTTCATCCACACATTGGGGTCAAATTGTCCAACCAAAGCCCCAGATTATGAAGTCTCAAACCCCTGGCTTGCCCTCTTTCCCTTGCCATTATTTATGCTTTTTAGGTAAGGGTGTCCTTGATTTTCTAGCTGGGAAGGGATTGTTTTGTCTAACTACCCTGTGAAGAGAACTTACCTAATATGAAATTTCAGAGTTACATACCAAGCAGCAGAGTCTGAAAAATAAAAGCTAAAACCCAAGGCATCAGAGGAGGGGCACCTTGATGTCCTGCCTTTCAAGAAGAGGCTTTTTGTAGCCCAATCAGTTTATTCTTGCCACTGTGAGTGAGATTTACGTAAGTGATGTAACTTAAATCCAGCTTCTTAGCAAAGTGCTTAGGGTATAAATAATGAATGAACTTCAGATGCTGTGGTTTGATTACTGACAGGTCAGTAGGACTGGAAGGGGGGAACCAGCTTTTGAATTTGCAGGACTTGTAGCTCCCTGTGTGTATTTGTGTTGTGTAGGCATGTTGGCTTCAAAATATGTCTTAAAGACTTGCCCAACATATAGGATATATTCACTTATAGTCCATTTGAAATTGGGTTTGAAATTTTGATAAATGTTGGAGCTGGATTTGGATGCTGAATTCTTGTATTCAGCTGAGTCAGCCAGATGAAGTCCCTCTGGTACCTGACCTCTACATTACTGTGCAGCTTCCTGTTGGGCACAGCTGAAGAAACTTCAGATTGGTTATTGTACTGTACAGTATAATACACAGAGCTCAGCTTGAGGTTGGTTGGGATGTCCCCATAGCAGCGTGTGTGGGTCACCAGGAGCTGTCCCAGCCCTTGAAAGGTCATTTATCCAGTTTGTGTTGCTGCTGACTCCAGATCAGTCTGATTGCACCCACCTCTGCATGGTGCAGGTACCTTCCTGTAAGGGAGTAGCTCTAAACATTCACTGAACCACACGCTCAGCAGTTTAACATTTTTTGAGCCAAAACCCAGTTCATTGAAAGAGTTTTAAGCTTCTCAAGTGTTCTCTAATCTAAGCTAGAGACTCTTGGCTTTCCAAGTTGATTTCCCAATGCGTTTGTTGTCAAGGAAAGCTAATGCCAAACAGCAAAAGATTTTTGATCTAAAACTTTGTCATTTGGAGGCTCCTTTCATATCTATTTATATATCAGCAAAGGGAGCTCACAATGTAAAAGAAAAACTACTTTTATGTAGGCATAGAAGAAGGGATTACAGGCAACCTCGCCCCTGATAAGTCACAGTTGTACTAATTACCAAAAAAGGGGAACAGACTTGCCTTTAATGAGTTGCAGCTGTGACTAATAAAACTAAGTGTGATAAAAGGGGTGGATTGGGTAGTCAGAGAGACCCTTGAGGGAGAAGGCTTGGAGAAAGAGGGCTTTGAGGAGGTAGAGGAGCCCTGAGGAAGAAAGGAGGCTGCAGAGAGACACAAAGAAGAATGAAACAAGGAGAGTTGCTGCTGTGAAAGATCTGCTGTGAGGTCAGTCTGAGCCTGATGGGGTTAGACTCTGCTGTTGGAGCCTGCTGTCAGAGTCTGTAAACCAACACTTGCAGTCATAATCCAGCAGGAAATAGCCCTGAAGTTGGACCCTACAGTAGGAACTTGCTGTAGTCAGAATCAGGGTGAATAATCTGTAAAGATGAATAAACTGTGACCCTTTTCATGTTGTTGAATGAGAGTCTGTGTCTTGGCTTGTTTCTACCTATAATGAGCAATCTGCTGCAACACTTTTATACTTTGCTAGAAGCAATCTTGGCATCTGAAACTGATGTGGCTTTAGTCTTAGCTTGGATGGAATTCATTCCTGCTTCTGGTAAAAAAAAAATTAATAAATGTAATAAACATTTATACTGCAACAAGATGATAAAATGCGAACATTGAGATCTATATCCTCCTCCTTTAGCTGTTGAAAGAGTTCTTCATCTTCCTTAGATGTAGAAAGCCATTCACCCTCTTCTTTTACTTTTTGTACCGTTTGGGGGGTGTATATCTATATAGTTTAATAATATTAAAATTCCTTTTCCCTCATAAGTATTTTTTTTGTTCATTGCTAAGCAGACAGAATTTGGTCATGGTACTGCTGATGTGTTCCTGTTTTTTGTGTGTTTTGACTGGTTAACACAGGCAGGAAGGGCCATGTGAGTTCTGAAATCTTTACAGAGAAGGGAGACAAAAACACATTGGTGAGGGAAGGGTGGGTATCAATCCAACCTACTTGTCTGTGGCTTCTTTTGTTTTTTTTTTTTGGTCACAGTGATATTTTGTCACTGCTTCAATAGGATTCTGTTTAGTGCAAAACATTTTTTTTCACAGCATCCCTCAAGCTTCCCTAAACTGTGGCAGAAGAGGAAGTATTTCTTCCTGGCTGGCTGCTGTGGCTCCTCTGCCTTCTGTGCTTTCATTAGGCTGCTTTGCAGTTATTTTACCTCGGGGATGCTAAAGCACCTCCAGTTCTCACATGTGTTTGTATTGCAATTTTGTGTCAATGATTTTCTGTGCTTGACCATAGGGACAAATCTATAAAATCTGTCTTTGTGCTGGGCACTGAGCTAATTTTCCACAAGACGAGGTACATCTGGGAATCACAGCAGCAAATCACACTGAATTCTAATCTCTAGCACCAGTCTGGGGGAGTGTTTTGGGGAAAGGATTTGGTTTGAGTTGGATCAATTTTCTTTTTGTAGTGTGGCAGTGATATTTTGGAGTGCTACTCTCCTTTGGGAAGGTTAAAAGCAGTTCCTGAGTTTGCCAAAGCAAAAAGAAGAAACAAGTGCATAGTTGGTGAGACTTTTGTGAGAGTTTCATACCTGCTGCATGTCCTTGCAGCTTTCTGTCCAGCATTTAAAAGCAACTTTTGCAGTAGTTGCTTCTGCCTTTAGTTATGTTTTGCTTTTCCACAATATATTTATGGTGGCTGATGTGCAACTCCCATTTCTCTTCATCTCTTCTTTGTAAGATAGAAGCTGATTTTCATTTGCCAGTAGCTTATGTTTGTCTTTGTACTAAACTTTTTAACAATTTGAGATTTATGCAAGATTTTTTTCCTTTTAAGGACTCATATGAAGTTCATAAAGTCTGACTAGTACAAAGAAATGTCACAAGTAATTTCTAGTAACTTCCTCTGACTGCCTTCTATTATATATTTCATGCTTTTCCTGGTGGTATTAATTCCACCAGCAACTCAGTCATGTCAATGGCAGCTGACATAATTGGCATTTTATGTTCTTTGGGCTTCCAAATGTAATTTGCTGAAGACTTTGCTCTCCTTTGCACAGCAGGTTTACTTTATCCTGCACTTGATATGCTCTTCCTCCTCTGGCTCACCTGCTTGCAGGTGAGACATGTTTGTTGGGAGCTGCATCTCATTTCCTAGCGCAGCTTTTCTCACTAACAAGCACTGTTTCTGTTCTCCCTGCACGCTTTCTTCCCAGGAAGGTTCAGGAAAGAAGGTCTGATTTGGGTGACAAAACAGGCTGTGTGAAACCCAGCTACCAGAATTCCTATGGGTGCAGCATTTGATGTCTGAGGCTGTATTTTTGCAGTGTCTGTGTGGGTTGGGAACTTTTAAGCAGAAGAAAGGTGGTTTCAAAGCTGTTGGGGTGTGCATTCAAGTTTCAATTTAGAGACAGCTCAATTTGGACCTGTCAATGTTGTTCACAGAGAGGTCTCTGCCTCAAGAAGCACCTTGAGAGATGTCCCAGCCTGAGGGGATGCCACTCCTCTGTAGCCAGGGAATGTGAGCAGGGACAGCTCAGAGGACACTCAGGCTGTTGTATCTGTGCAACAGAGCGGTTGGCTCATGGTCAAACTGCATCCAGTGGGACAGGTGTGCATGAGACTCCTTGTACCCACAACTTCCTTTGTTCCTTAATAAGTGATTCTTGGAAAAGCCACCTGCTACCCATTTGTTAATTGCATGGTCAGTGTTCCACCAATAAAGAGTCATAGAATGGTTTGGGTTGGAAGATCTTGAAGATCATCTCCACTAGATCTTCCACTAGACCAGGCTGCTCAAAACCCCATCCAGCCTGCTGCTACACACTCCCAGGGATGGGGTATCCACAACTCTGGAACACCTGTTTCAGTCCCTCACTGCTCTCACATTATAGACTTTTTTCCTAATAGCCAATCTAAACCTACCCTCTTTCACTTTAAAGTAATTCCCCCTTGTCCTATCACTACATGAGCGTCCTATCACTACATATTCTTGCAAAAAATTCCTCTACCCCCCAAAAAACAAGTAGGTCACAGTCCTGGGGCAAAGAACACAGAAATGAAAATAATATAAATACTCTTGATTGAGGTGGTTAAGATTTACTCTAGTGCATTCTTGGATTAAAAAACACATTAAGGATCATCTAAAGTTGTACTAAAAGCATAAGTTAAATTTCATATATGTGTATGTGTTCTTTCAATAATTTAAATATGTAGTGGATTAACAAAACAAGGGTTGGACTCTGCCTATCTCCTAAAGAAGGCATCCAATGTTACAGTGTAAGTTCTGACCTTTAAATGTGAACAAAACATGATCTCAAGGAAAGACCTTTTGAAATTCAAGAGTAAAATCCTTATCCCAATAAAATGCAGTATTTTAATCTTGAATACATGAAATGAGGTGATATTTCTTGCTCTTTGTAGGCCTACAGGAAGCCCTCACTGAACTGTGTAAGTAAGATGATAACCTAAGGTATCACGTGGTCTGAAAAATCACAAAGTAGTAACTATTTTTGGAGTTTGATATTTTGTGTTCTTTGTTTCCATTAAATTTACCAATTTTATAGAATTATTTTTTCCCCTTTTCTTCCACTAAGTGAACAGTGAATCATATGACTGAGCCTGATTCTTCCTGGACTGTACTACAGCAATAGGATTTTCTTGTTAAAACATATTTAACCATCAAGTGATACAGGAAATGTAGCTCAGACTATTTTGTTGATGTTTACATGTCCAGGTTCACAGAAAATTGCATGATCTGGGGGGTGTTTCATGATCCTTTACACCCCTCATAGAAATTGGCTGAACCTGTCATGAAGCATATGAAACAATGACCTTGTATGGAGTTTTAAGTATGCATTTAACAGGTTTGTTTTTTTTTCCACAGCTTTTCACCAATTAATAATAGAAATAATTTGAGTTCTAGAGGAGTTTTCTTCCATTAACTTGTCATTATGGAATTATAATGGATACTTTAATTAGGCAGTGTTTTAAGTGGGAATATTTAAATGAAAATTGGGACAAATATGTTCAACCATGCTCAGTGGCACTTACTGAAGGCATATTGTGCATCCCCAAACTGCTCAGGAAACAAAAGTGAGGAAATTTGGCTGAAATATTGGAAATGGCTTTCTGTTTTGGTTTTGAATATATGACATTTGGTGAAGAGGGAAGAGGCTACCCACAGAAATTATTTTTTTTGGGAGGATCTGCTAAGAGCTTCCTCCATGTCTGACAAAAACCAATAAGTGATTAGTTTTGAGAACTGATAACCTGTTAAACCACTGAGAAATCTGAACATACCTCTGTGAACACATATATTGAAAACAAACAAGCCTGGGAAAAACCTCTCTTGCTTTCCAGCCTTTGCAGAGAGAAGTTCTTCCCCTTCCTGGCCTGGGGGAGGAGAGGCTGTGGGACCCCAGCTGAGGCTGGGCTGGGCCATGGCTGCTGACATCTTACCTGTTGTAACTCAGTACCCTAAATGTATTGGAAATGGTAAATCCCTCACCCCTGGAATGTCATGTAGTTTGACCCTTCTCCCCTCTGGTCTGCTTAGCTGGAAGAGATCCAATTTCTCCCCACCTCCTTCCCAGACCCTAGAAAAGACCTATGTGCCCTGGCCTCTTCCTCTTTCTGCTCCTGGGACCCCACTAGAAATAAACCTCGGATTTTCCTCATGGGAGGAAGAGCCTCTTTTGTTATCTTTTATTCTGTCCTTGCGGGGGAAACAGGCTTTCTCTTAGTATCTGAGCTAGTCGGGGGCTAGGGGAGAGTCTCTTTTTATACCCGCGCTTACCAACATTAAACCCTGGCCTGGGCTGGGCCATGGCTGCTGCCATCTTACCAACATTAAGCCCTGCCCCGCTGCTGGCCCGGGCAGAGCCAGCGTCCACCGGGCCCTGGGAGCAGCTATGGGCCAGGCTGGGCCCCCTCCACCACGGCCCCAGCGGCTGCCGGGCAGGGGGAGGGAAGGCCATCAGCCCCGCAGCTGGGATTGAACACAGCAAAAGCCAGAAAAGAGCTGTGTGGCCAGAGAGGCCATCACTGTTCTAGCCAGGCCTCTGCTATCCTGGCTCAGCCTCCCGGTGCAGCTGTCAGAGAATTTTCCATTGTAAACAGCTCCAGCCACACCTGGCAGGGATCACAGGACTCTGTGCAGGCCTCGGGCAAAATATGAACAATTTCACTGCCCAGATGAGACTTGTGGACCTTCAATCCTCTCTCGAGTGAGAGAAAAGGACAGAGTGAAGACACATAAAGCAACAACATGAAGACACCAAGGTCAGTGAAGTAGAAGTCAGGTCCCAGATGGGAGGGATTGAGGAGATGCCTCACTCTTGGGCTAAAATCCTCTTGTAAGGCTATGGAGAAGATGTAGTTGATACATCAGACTCTGTTTCCCTGTAACTCATTGAAAAGCATGGAGGGATGAAGTGTTCAAATTATAGATATGAGCAAAAGCATCTATGCTAAAGCAAACAGATGTTGAAGTAGCTGTGATCCCATAAAAAGTTTGAACAGAGAGAGAAGAGTGATGAAGACCCTTTGCCCCCAGGGAAGAAGAGAACCTCTGTTCCCAGAGATGAAGATAATCTCAGAAATAGATTAAGAGAACCTTTGCTTTTGAACATCTCATACTTAAAATAGTACCCCATAAACTGACATAGCCATAAAAACAGCTGTGGGAAAGCTGTAAAAATAAGAAAGATTTTGCAATAGCAGATTTCCAGGCAGCTGCTATTCATGAAAATTGAGAGCCATGAGAGAACTATTTTCTTGTGCAGAAGTTTCTATAGCATGGTGAGAGAGACTCTTCTCCCTAAGCGAACTAAAGAAAGACTATTTTAGAGATAGTAAACTGATTTGTTATTGTATGTTGTCAGTGTGAAAGAAGAGTGTGTAGGGGGAAGAAGTGTTCTGAAGGTTTTATTCTAATAATTATTATTCTTTTAGTCCTGTTAATAAAGTTCATCTTTGTACCCTTTAAAGTTTGAGCCTACTTTGCTTTCCTCCTTATGCTATCTCACAGCAAAAAATGAGTAAATAATTCTAGTGAATGCACTAGCAATTTAGCCAGCACTAAACCCACCACGTAAATTGGTGCATTAGCCAAGAAATCTCAAATTAGCAAACCAAAACCACTACACTTTCCTACATTTCTCTGAGATAAGACATTGAGATAATATGCTGGCTTGTAAATTCTTAAACTCCTCTGGTCTGCTCAAACACGTCCCCCTTCTTTCCCCCACTTGGAAGAAAATGTTTCATTACTTTCCAGTTGAAATTCCCAGATGCATTTTGGCCACGAAAAGCTCTCTGGCTGATGTGTACTTCTAACCTGCAAAGAAAATGCAGGAATTCCAATGAAATTAAAACTTGGAGTTTGAGTCAGGGGTCTTTACACTTAATATTACAGCTTTCCAATAAAACAGGTGAAAAAGCTTACTGTTGTAATTTTTTCATTTTATCTATGCCAGGAGTAATTTTGAAGTATCTTTTAAAATTTCTAATTGGCTTTGTCTTTTTTTCTTAATGTGCTTTGGAACCTTTGGAAAGCACTAAATTTATAGCTGGACTAAAGTCAATTTTTCTCAAAAGTTTTTTTTATTTGTCAATATCTTGTAATATTCTTAGTATAGCATGCCTCCCTGTGAGGCTATGAATGATAAAAAGCTTTCTTCATCTGTTCCAGAGGGTTCTGCCTCCAGGTGCCTTTTACCTTTTCCATTTCCTCTGTCATCCACTGCAACAAAACAGGATGGGACCCATATGGGCAAGGGCTTAATATACCTGCAGGAGGCCAAAATAAACAATTAAGAAGGTGATATCAGATTGCGGAGGTATCCAACTCTGGGATGAATCTGCTGGTCTGTACAGCAGCTTTTCTCCTCCAGTGGCCCTCGAGCTAGTGGAAGAGAGTGCGTTTTGGAAGTAGGAAAGTTTTTCTGGACTCAAACTTTTCTCCTTGCCACTCTCTTTCCTCTGGGCACTGTGTGTGTTCTCCTGCTTTGGTGGAGGGATCATTTATTACCCATGAAGCAGATGCGTAAAGATGGCAAATTAAAATCACATAGTAATTCTAATTTTGGAATTGTATACTTTTTTCAGAGCCCAGATCTGCCAAGGCAATATTCTGCTCAAGTAACATTTTGGTGTTTTATGCACAAACCAATACATTTACTTTTATAAGGATTTGTATTTAATGCAAGATTTAAGGTGTTGTCACCGCACTGATGATTTATTTTCTTCCGATGGTGATTCCCAGAGGGCCACTTGCCATGCAGTAAGGAGAGAAAGGGCAGGCAGCAGAACTGGGACAGACCAAGCCTCCCAGGAAGTTATAATAGTTTCATTTGCTTAGCAGTTATGGGTCCAGTCGTGGTTCATTAATTTTGATGGTACCTGGCCTGCTTCTTTCTTCTGTCAGTTTCCCAAGAAAATAAATTGATTCATTCAGAGTACTGGACTATGAGTTGTGTATTGCAAGTTTATTGCAACAATTCTGTGTCACCTCCCCCTTCACCCTTGAACAGCCTTATTTTTAGGGTATCTGTAAAGTATAAATTTTCCATCACAATTTTATTTGTCTAAAATTTTTTTGTGGTAGCAGGTTGTAGAAATCGTTTGTGTTTGTTTGTGTTTTTTTCCTGCTGGCATATTTGCCGGAGAAAAAGACGAAATTTGCATGCTTGTTCTGAGTAGGATTCAGGAATCATTAAAAAAGAAACTGAACTAGTGTTCAATTTCAGTTTAATTACCAGTCATAGGCTTTGGACAGGAAAAAGGACTGTTCAAGTCTTCTTTGCTTCTGGCAATGGCAGCATTTCTTCTTATTGTACGTTTTTAATGGGTTTGTCCAGTTTAATTGTAAACTTCTTATTAGCAGTACAAGGTAAGTAAATTTTTCCAACAATATATGTTTTCCAGTGGAATCTTAAAGACAGTTTGGAAAGCCAATCTGCAAATTCTCTCTCCGGTAGTTATTTTCAGTGCATCATAAATAACAGTCATATACAGACCTGGACTCAGGGGAGGAATATCTATGTTCTAAGCTTGAAACAGAACCCATGAGATGGAATGCCTGGGTTCTGAGTGCCAAGAATTGTATCTGAAGGAGGCCTGCCTAGGGTAGTTTCTGTCTCCCTCCCAGGATCCAGGATATGCCCAAAGAGTTTCTGGTCTGAAAGCCTCAATTTCAACACTGCACTTTGTGCTGTGGCAGCACAGACAATGTGGTAGTTAATTTCTGGAGTCTCTTTGATACCAGAAATGGCACAACTGGGGAATAAAGAAAGGTCAACGGCCAAACTGATAGCAGGATGCACAACAACAGGATCTTTTCTCTCTCTTTCAAATGTAAAATACACATGAAATAGTGTCTTGGGCTCTTTCAGAGAATGACTGTTTGATTTTATTCAGCTGGGACTCATCTGTCATAAACCATGAAAATACATTATCCATGCTTCTATTTTAAGTATGTCACAGTTCAGTGCTGCTAAAAAAGCAGGGGTTTTATTTTGGTTTCTTTTTTCCCCAATTGTTTTTCTTTTTCTTTTTCTTTTTCTTTTTCTTTTTCTTTTTCTTTTTCTTTTTCTTTTTCTTTTTCTTTTTCTTTTTCTTTTTCTTTTTCTTTTTCTTTTTCTTTTTCTTTTTCTTTCTTTCTGCTGTGTGTCCTGTCATCATATTCCCCTTTCCCCCTCCCATTACCTATTTTAAGAAGTTTTCAAAATTGGATGATGAAGGTGAGTTGAGGATTTTTCCAGTTACAGATTCTAATAACAATTGAGATGGTATTGACCATGACCCAGGGACTGTGTTACCATCAACTAAGAGGAAAAAAAGATGCTTAAGTATAGGCTGATTGCTGGTAACTAAATATGCAGCCTTATAACACGTGCATCAGTTTTACATATGAGTTGCTTGAACATAAAAGAATTGGGGGAAAACTTCTGCATCCCTTGCATTTTTTTGCAATGCCATCATAATTAGTGTAAGTACAAGGGGAGAATCTCTTACCTGGAGAGGTTCTATGTTTCACAGTTGTCAAGGAATAAACATTCCAGGACACCAGTACTTCCCTGAATAAACATATATATTTGCTTGTGATGATAATTTTAGTGATTAAAATGTAATTAGTAACTAAATAGGGAAGAGCGAAACAGAAATCTCCTTGGCAGGAGAGTTTCTGACTCTTGGAAGGGTGTTAATCCCATTGGGGAGTTTGGGAGAATAAAAACCCAGCAATAGTAATTATCTAATTAATAGGCATCAGGGTCTCCTTTCTTTAACTGCTTTTCAGCAGATATGTTGCAGTTATTGGAGGCAGAAACATAAGGGTAAATTTGCAAGTAGAGCAAGGCACAATTAAAACTGAAAATTGAGACTTGCAACATTAACTAGAAGATCATTAACTACCACTCATGATAACATGCCTTTGTGTCTTTCCTTCCTCCTGTTCTTCCCTCTCTTGAAAAAATATGAATTCCAATTTATCATCACTTCATGAAGAAAAGTGCAATTATGTTTTGCTTCCATATGATCTTGTAATGATCTGGGGATTGAAAACCCTGTTTCATTTAATTCTTAAGAAGTCCAGTGTGTCCTTGTGGCTAAAGGGGGATGAGAAATCAAGAAAATGGGGACTACTTAAAAGGAAATGTTTGAGGAGAGGTTTTGGATAAGGAAGAAAATACTGAGTCTGTGTCAATATAAAGATTAGACTGGAGCTATTTTCTCAGTAAGTATGATTTAAACATGGTCAATTTAATTTGAAAAAGGCTGAAAGAGACAGGCAAGTATGGCCTCAGAATATACAACCAGCTGTCTTGAATTCAGTGAAAATGCATGCTACAAGAAGGGATGTGAAAATTGAGGCATTTGCAAGACCTGGGAAATATAAGAGGGGGAGATTTATTACCAGGAACTATGAATCAAAGTAATTTCTGATTCATCCACAGCTGGCAAGCACAGCACCTATTATTTCTGATAATACACGCTTTCATTTCATGGACAATGTGAATGTTTAGCTTTTAGGTTTTCAAGACACTTCATTAACAGCAATGAAGGTAAAGTCGTGTAAAAAAAATCACCTAATTTGTTGTTTTTCATTTGGCTGGCAAAAAGACAAACAAAGCACTACTGCTTAGAATGACAACAAGCTTTCTTTGTTCTTTGAATTGTTGATAATTAAGGGAATAAATGTTCTGAGGGTGATTGTGATTCTGTGTATATTACTGTGATTGAGGTTTGAAAATATTTTGACTTCTAAAGAAGTTTTCAAGTAAATGGGTTTTTTGGTTTCATATGTTTGTTTTTTTCCTTAAGATGGGAAGAAGTTGCACATCTTATTTGTGTTGGAGCTAGTGGGGTTTTTTTATATGTTTTGGGTTTTTAATTTGTTTGCTTGGGTTTTTTAATGTTAGAAGCCTGGTGAAATTGAAAACATTCCCCATCTATTGGTGAATCATTATCAGATACAGAATATTCTGCCTCTGATATGACCAGCTGCCCCCACCAAAAATAGATTTAGGGGCTATATAGCTTCCAGTTGGATGGCACTTTGTTACTCCAAAAAGGGTTTTGATCCCCTTCATGAGGGGATCTTCCTTTAGGGTACTTCTAAGTTGTTGCTTAGATAGCAGAATGTTTTGCTGTGTAGTAAGACCTTGGTTGCTGCTGAAAGCCCAAGTGATTTTTGCGTTTCAGAAGGATCAGGGTTTGGCAATGCCTATTCACATCTTTGAGGACTGGGGACACCAGATGCATAGGTGGATTAGGAAATTCCGCCTTTGACACAGAGGAATCTCATTGCTGGATCTTGTAACTGTTGTCTTTGCCATTTACATGGAATACTACAAGCTGCCAGCTTCTAAAAGATGGCCATCAATTGTCATTTCTATTAATATGTGATTTGTGTAGACAAAAGTCGTTATAATGATACAAAGCTCTAATCAGCATGATAATGGATCCTAATTGCTGGGCTTCTTAAAATTTTAAGACAAAAATCTATGCTAATACCATCTGAAAGCTGGCAGCAATTTATTATTTCTCTTTTGTTTTTTGCAAGGGGTAAAAAAGATGTTTTAATTAAATACTTGAAAAATAGTCTTGGAATTATAGATTCAGGTAGACAATAGAGACAGTAACCTTATTACTTTTCCCCTTTAGTAAATAAGACCACATACAATCTAATAAGCGAATGTGCTTTTATTAAAAATAGGTAATCAAGCTCTTGGAAGAATTTAATTAAACTAATTTTGTCTTTTTTTTTTCTTTTTTTCCTTAAGGCTACTAAAATATAAAGTGAAAAAAATCTGAAAATATTCTAAATTTTAATGATCTGTTTTCAGTGCTAATCTCAGTTCTTGACATGCTCTGAAGATGAGTATCCTGCATATCTGTTTATGCACAAGAAATATGTCTCATGGACAAGTAGTCAACAGTTACATTTCCTCTCAGGTCGAAAGCTCCAATGTAAGGGTGACATTTCACATTAGCCCGTCACTGGCCCTACAAGTATTCATCTGGATAATGGGAACACTCTGCCACATCAAGACCCTTTCTTAGCACACTTTCATTTTTATCATTTGCTTTCTATGCATGCATTAGAAGAGAAAAACTCCCCAGCAATGCCTTGTCCAGTCCACAAAGGCAATCTTTTTTATTTTGGGACAGTAAGTCTCTTTGAGCCAAAGAAGCAGTGCTTTAGGCACCTCTTTTGTGTTAGCTAGACAGTACTCTGAAATTGCTTCTGGTTTCCTTGCAAATATCACTTAACACTTTTCCTGAATAGCACCAGGATCTTGGCTCTGCTTGTTATGTACGATGACATGAGCTGCTGGCTGTCATTCAGTAAAGCACTTATGCCTCAGATGGCATGAATTTCTAGGTAGTTCACACTCCATTACAATTTCTTTATTTCTCCCCCTCCCTGTTTTTTTTTTCCCTTTTCCCCTCCTTTTTTTAAATTGGTGTTGCTACCATGGGCCTTCTCTGAGGGCATGTGCAACTTTGGAAGAAGAGGTCCTTCCCCACATTTGTCAGCTGTGCTTTATGCTTCGATCTGTACCATTTGTTCTCTTTCATGCAGCTTTTCTGAGCGTGCTCAGATCTCCCTCGATTTTATTTTTAGCTCCCTGTTTGCTGCAGCCCAAAGAGTGTAAGCAAGTAAATACTTCCCTATGTCATAAAAATGATCTCTTGGTCAGTATTTGCATCTCGAGGAAGCAGCTGAGTTTAACTCTGCCAGGTACGCTGATACACACAGTTCCTTGGTTTCTGCAAGGTTTCATAAGCACTATTAAGAATTTCTCAAGTTTTTACAGGTATTGCCAGTAACGCTGATCCAAAGTACTTGTTGGGTGTTTGATGGAAATAGAATTTTTAAAAACAGAGGCAATTGTCTGCAGCAGGCTGTAGCCTTTCTGTTGGGCTTAATAAACAAAGTTATGTTTGTCTGGGGGACTTTTTCAGAAAGCATAATAGACGAAGACAGCTTGGTTATGAGAAGCTTGGTGTATACATCAGTTTAAAAGCTTGTCGCCTACTTGATGCATTAATTCAAGTCCTCTGTGCAAGCTGAAGTTCCTATTCCAGGCAGAGTGTATGGTCTGTCACCTAGCACATGACACGTTTTTAGATCACTGTGAGTGCAAGAGTGCTGGCCCTGAATGCGAATGCACAGGTTTGCCCCGCAAAAGCTGGCACCAATTTATTGCCCATTCAAATAGTTCTACTGTATTGTTGGGCTGCTTTATGACTCAAATATGAGGAAAGATGTTCAGGGTTTAGCCCACAGTTTTCCTTTACTATCCTTTAAATGTTCCCTGTGAGAAATGACTTCCATTCATCCACCAAATGAAATAATATTCATAGGAGTATAAATATATACAGTTGTATTTCTCTGTAATAGTCATGCTGACAAGTCTCATAACTTCATAGACAATTCACTTGCCTTACTGGTACTGAACTTGATTTTATAAAGATTAATTCATCAGGGTTAACTAGACTTTAGACAGATAAACTGAAATAAAAACCCAAACCAATCAAGCTCTAAGGAAAGAGCTGTTCGTCTAAACTTTTGATCAGCAGCTGTGAGTAACAGCAGAGAAGCAGAATCTGTCATCAAGGTCATACACGTAGGAATGATTTGCTCTTCAGTACGTCAGAATAAGGTCCAAAGTCCACTCATCAGTTATGAAAAAAAAAAAAAGCTGATACTTGTACTCTGAAATTTGATGCAGTTGCCAAAGTATAGGCACATTTGATTAAATACCTCGTATAAAATTAGGTAGGCTACAGACCTAACGGAAAAAACTAAAATCTCTGAATATCTGTAGCCATACATGTCCTGGAGCAATTGCTATGCATGTTTTACTATTAGCTATTAATTTTATTTTATTTTTTTTCCCCAGCAGTTGTCACCATTCACTTGGGAAGCAGAAAAGGTACTTGATGACTTGGGTGAAAAATTACACACCAGCCTGCTGAATGGTAAATCTTGGGATAAGAAGTTGTGAAAAACACATAGGATATGTTTTATCCAGCTGTGGGAACAGGCACATTCCCAAACTGCTTGAAAGGGCAATCTGTGGGCAGCATTAATGGAGCTTTTCCGCAGCAACGTTCCTTGTTTTAATTTTTCTGGCTACTTTTGTGCCTCAGAGAAAGCAGTCAAATATGAAGTAGAGAAGGATTCAGTCTGATGAGTGGTAATCATTTAAATGGCTGATAAAAATTCTACTGGCATCTGAATTTAGGTATCTGTGCTGTTAATATTTCCATACTTCCCTCTGGTTTTGTTCCTCACAGCATGCAAAGGAGAGGAAGCATCCTTCTGAATCTGATCATAGAACATGTAACAACTGGGAAGTATGGGACCTTAACATAAGGAAAGATGAAGGTACTTCAATGCTTTTGTATCTCTGAAAGAAGCCACAGCAAGGTTACTCAATGGTGTTTAAAAATGGACTTGCAGGAAGGCATAGAATCATCCCTGAAAAAAAATGGGCCTAGGCTTGGATTGAGGCACAAAATGAAAGTATTAATTGCTTTTTCATACGTATTTACAGCGGGAAGGCTTGTGTGAATCTCGGAAAACAGGGATTTGCATGCTGAGGGAGGTAAGCTGGGTGTGATGAGCATGTCTCCAGTTTTATGAGGAATGTATCTCATTTCTTCAGTTTCCTGATAACAAAATTAGCAGCCTTGTTAGCTGTATCATTTACAGTGAGCAATTCAACATATGTTCCGATTCATGTTCACTTTGCTCAAGGTTTTCTCTTGTCTCTATTTCCAACAAAGTACCAAATCAGCCTCAGGTTAGTAGGTGTTAGCTTTGCAGGCTGTTGCACTGAAAACCCTTGCACTTGAAATTCTCGTGGAACCTCTGGGGGACAAGCACGTTTCTGACTTCAGAAGAAGAGGCGGCAAGTGCAGAAATGAGGGAGTGGACTGAGAAATCAAAGGAAAACTAAACATTCCTTTTCTAGCTCCTAAAGTAAGAACAACTCTGCCTGGCTTGGACTCTACCTGCTTTTTTAAAGTCATCGAGTTTGCTGTTGACATTAGAAGAGATAGATTTATCTTGGCGCAATGCACTGCAGAAAATAGCTTTCCTGTCTAATTCTGCACTTGCATGGGGCACTGAGAAGGTGACTTGTACTGTCAACAACTCTCCTCAGCTGCAGATTAAAAAAAGAAAAAAAACCAACTTTCCAGTATTTAAATATACATGCTAACCACTGATTTCTGTCAGTGCTCATTTAATTATCAGCTGAGCTAGACACACTTATGAAGGCCACACTTAATAATTTATCCCAGGAAACAAATTCTCCTCAAGGGGCAAGGAAATGTGGGAGATGCTCATTGTGTCCTAATTTCCAGTGTCACATGACACCTATAAGGGTGCAGAGTGTAAGCACTGGGAATGGGATTTGAGGGTTTGTGAATCTTTGCTGTTTTAGAGGATTTGCTGCATATGAATTTCATTTTGTATTAGTTGGAGACTGTTCTGAAAGGTTTCAATGGTGGATGGAAGCTATCCTCAGCTCTACAGGCACCTCTCTGAGGAGTGAACTTATTAAGTGAACAAAAGGAGTAGGAATTTTAAGATAGAAAGATGAGGCAACCTTGTAGAAATAGAAGCATAAGTCTTGGGTTTAATTTAGGCCTAGTTAGTTATATTCATAGTAAACACTATCTTGTATTGCTCATGGTTGGGGGGGGTGAGCAGAGAGAGAAGGCAGTTTTTAAAATCTTTGGCTGCTGATGTACCTAGACATTATTATAAGCTTAGAATAAATAGCAAGAAATACTCTCAGAGAAACTGGTCTGCCTTCACAGTGATGCAGTTCCACTGATTACAATAGGCTTTGTGAGAGAGAAATCAATTTAAAATTAAAGTACTTATATTTATAAAGTGTTCTTTGATCGAGGCTGAATGATTCTTACAATGTCTAAAATAGAATAAAAAAATTCTGTGTTGAAAACATTATATAGGGCTGTTGCAATAATTTGCTTAAGGTTGCAGATCAGAGGAATCAGGCAACAATATTCAGTCCACTTTTTTGAAGTGTTCTGACTGCAATTGTCTCTAACATGCTTGACTGATACTGCTGGAGTAGGGGAAAAATAAGTGTGAGAAGAAAACCATTGTGAGAAAATCAGTAAGCTGCTTCCATTATTATATCCTTATAGAAAAATGTAAATATAAAATAACCATTACTTTCAGGATGCTATATTGGATTAAAACTGGAGGAAAGAAAAATAGAAGTTCAACAGTCTGTTGGCAGACTGAGCAAACAGTGAACTACTGCTCCTTGCATCTTTTAAAAGGAAAAAAACCCAGTTGTGCCAGTTGTGTCTTTGTGTATAGAGCCATGTGTAGGTACTATTGAATCTACATCATTACAGCTGCTGAAGAACTGCAGTTTCTGTTCTGCAGGATGGGTTTGAGAATATTTCAGGGCTCACTTTTTACCTAGATGGGATAAAAATCTTTCTACAGGGTGGAAAAACTGCTGCTTCAAGCTAGCTTGATATAATTCCCTACTGCCATTGGCTTTAGTAGCAGGACCATTTGAAAGTTTTAATGCATCAGATGCTGCATTACCATCCATGTTTTTGGGCTGAGATCTCCTGACCAGTATTATCTCCCATCCTAGGACTTGTTGGTTCAGTCAGGGAGATAAGTTTGGTGGCAGACAGGGAATTTCCTTCCCAGTGGGGACAGTCTGTAGAATGAGATAAGGGTTACTTTAGCATTTCTAGCAGAGGTAGATTGATCTTGGGTAACTGAGAGATAAAATGGCAAATGAAATTCAAACGAGATGAAGCCCCTTAAAGGCAAAAATATCTTGAATTAAATGATGGGCTTTGAACGAGCTGCTACTGCTCAAGAACAAGATATTGGTGTTGTCCTAAAATGACAGCATTGACTTTACTATCTTGTTTCAGCCAAAAAAGAAGTGAATTGAGGTTTGGAATTACTAGAAAAGGAATGGAGTGCAAACCAGAAATCATTATTAGGCCACTGTGTAAATCTGTGGTTCAGCTGCATCTTGAATACTGCATGGAATTCTGAGTCTTCCATCCCAAGCTGGACATTGTAGAATTGTAGAAGAGTCAAAAAGAATGTCAAATGTGGTCAGAAGCCTGAAAAAAGGCTTCCATGGGATGAAAAATGAGGTGGGAAGGGGGTTGTAGAGGCAGGTGTGATGCAATAAAAGGTTAAAGGAGTTGTGAGGGGATCAAAGGGGCTAAATAACAAATAATTGTTTGGTTGTCCCTCTATAAGAATCAATAGGAGTCATTTAATGGATGGTTGGTTCTTCATGCAATATGTAATTGGATCGTGGAACTCCTTGCCACAGGATTTTAAAGTGATAAACAGGTAAATAAAAACTAAAACCCAAAAAGCAAACAAACATGCATCCCAAATCAAGGGGGAAAAAATGAGAAAAAGAAATCACTTTAGGCATGTAAAAGTGTCACTGCTGGACCCAGAAGATTATTTTCGGGTAAGGTACTAGGTGTTTGCACTATCCTCATGCAGTCACTATTGGTTATGCTGAACTAATTGAATATTTACTATTTATGCATATGCTCTTAGAAAAAAACCTGTATTTTTAAATGGATAAATAAACTCAGAAGGATTTTTATACAGGTTCATTTTGTTTATTTGATTTTACCAGTATTAACATCTGTGCTCTATAATCTGGAATATACTGATAATAAGAGCAGGAGGGGAAGCAATTTCTATTCCTTGACCTGTTGGCTCACTGAGGAATTAAAGTGGATACTGTAAAAATGCAGGAGTAAAAAGGTGAGCAGCAGCATTACAAAGATATTAAACAGGGCTTTACAGTAATTTGCTCAAGGCTGCAGATCAGAGAAATCAAGAAACAATATTCAGTACACTTTTTTGAAGTGCAATTGGAGTAGGAGAAAAATAACTGTGAGAAGAAAACCATTGTGAGAAAATCAGTGAAAATTCATTATTTCGTCATTGTTATTATTTCATTTCACTGGTGCATGAGTTTTTATGCTTTGTTTCGCTCTGAATACAAGGCTTGTGCAAGGACATAAAGGATCAACAAGGAAATCTCTGGTCTTCATGACAGAGAGAGGCAGAGATTTCTTTCTGTCGGAGTTCCCGGACTATCCACTAATTGGGAAGACTCACTCTTGCCATAGAGGACCCAGTTATGGAATTTCTATCAAAGGATGCTTATCCCAGCCTTAGCTCCATGGGGAAGAATGTTGGTTTGCCACTGCTGTGGGGCACAGTACCCAAGCAGGAATATATTTGAATATAATCTTTAAGAAAACAGTGTTAATATAAAATGGAAATGGAGACTATAAAATGGATTTCTCTGGGAGTTAGGACTGATTTATTTAATGCAGGAAGGATAAATATGTGAGTGTCTCTTTGAGTAAATGGCTAGATTATCTTTCTCTTTGTTCCCAGAGTGTGTGTGCTCTGTAGAAATTATCTTCTTAATAAATTAACAGCAGCAATGTTCATAGTAGAAAAAGTGAATTTAAACTGGCTATTGAACTGCCACAGAAAGGGAATTATTTCTCTGTAAACTAAACACATTTAAATAGAGCTGGACAAAAAGAAAAGGGAATTTTTTCTTTCTCTAAAAATTAATTTTTTTCTATTATACTCTTTCTAATCTTACTTTTTGAATAATACAACTCTGTTTGCAAGTGTTTTGCCACCAAGTGATATGGGTGCTTTTTTTCAAGTATGGGTGCTTTTTTTTCAAGTAGTAACTTGACTGAAAATGGATTTCCAGGACAGCAATGGATTCTCAATTCATTCTAGTGCAATACGGTAACTAAAATTCTGCTAAAAAATATGAACCCCACAAAATGTGAGGAGTGGATGAAGTCACTTGGTCTGTTCAACCTGGAGGAGGCTGAGGGGAGACCTCATTGCAATCACAACCTCCTGATGAGGGAAAGCAGAGGGGCGAGCACTGATGTCCTCTCTGGTGACCAGTGACAGGACCTGAGGGAATGGCCTGAAGCTGAGTCAGAGGAGATTTAGGTGGGAGATTAGGAAAATGTTCTTTATCCAGAGAGTGGTTGGGCACTGGAACAGACTCCTCAGGGCAGTGCTCACAGCACCAGGCCTGACAGAGTCTAAAAAATGTTTGGATGATGCTCTCAGGCACATGGTGTGACTCTTGAGGATAGCCCTGTGCAGGGCCAGGAGTGGGCTCTCAATGATTTTTGTGGGTCCCTTCCAACTCCGCATATTCTGTGACTTGACAGCATTTAAAGATTTCATTCCTTGTAGGTTTGAAACACGGCTTGTAAGGGAAAACCTACTTTACATAATCCTAAAGTTTAATTTTCTCTTGGATACTTTCAAGTTTATTTTAGAAGAGGAGGTATCTGGTGAGACAAAATGAATGTGTGTGTGTATATTTTGGAATTATTTCAGCAGACCAACCTATGTTTATTGAATCTGTTGCTAAAAAGATGAAACATCCATTTTTTCCTAGTTCCAATATTATTGTTGCCACGGAATATAACATAAGTTATTAGAACAAAACATTACGCCTAAATGTTTTATATTTTCTCAAAAATTTTATTAGCCAAGAGTTAGATCCTAAAGCATTGGAAATATTTTAAGTATTGTTTCTTTCTTGGAAAGTCCTAAGTGTGCAAAACATTTGAGATGAGGAAAATGTTAAACCAACAAATTTTTGCAAACTGTGGTTTGTTCTTTAGTACAAGAGTTGTCTGTAGTCAGCTGAAGGTAGTGGTGTCAAGAGTATGGGCAAATTTTGGTCAGGAATCAATTTCATGAAAATTAATACATCTTAACTTGATAGAGGAGGATAATTATCATCCTTACCTGTCAGCTAGCAGTGTTTGCTAGTTTTATTGCTCTGAGTGCCTGAAAAAATAAGTGCATGAAGGTAACTATATAAAATGTGTGCACTGTATCTGTGCTTATAGTTATTTGGCAAATTTTAGCATTTGTTTTATTTAGAATGCAGTTTTCCATTAATCTGTTTGTTGGTGAAGGTGTGTGATGTCACCCTGAAACTCTTTGATTTTTAATGCCATAGTTTTACCATTGCTTTTAATGTAAAGAAAGCTATATTTTTGATAGGCAATGCACAGTTCATAACAATATTGTCTTCAGTGTTACAAGAGCCCCTACGAATTGCAGAGGTTTCAGATGGATTTTGATAGCTTTTTCTTAATGATTGAATGACGTGGAGGAGCATTTCACCATGGCAGAGAAGATTAATGAACTACTTTTTCCCATAATTTGGGCATGGCCTAGAGCAAGTCCAGCTCAGCTTGGCTTAGAATTTGTTGGCAGCTGTGGAAATGCATTCTTCCTACCATCACTTGACATTGTTTGGGCAATGGTTGGACTCAATAATCTCAAAGGTCTTTTCCAACCTAAATGATTCTATGTTAACATCACCTTAGATTGCAATTTTCACAATGTTATTTCTCGTCTATTTAGCAAGATTTCCATGGACTATTTGGGCACACTGGGTTGTGAATGCAGCAATCTTTTATCTTTTGGCAGCCACGGCAGAAAGCAGTTGCACTTTTGTAGCTTTCAGTTTAACACAGATTCCATTTTGGACAGCATGTGGTGCGTAGACTGTCAAACATTCTGATCATGGGGATGTCTTGGTGACTGCTTGATTATGGCCTCTTCTTTTCTCAAGTTCAATTATCACACTGGCAACATCAAAGAAGTGGCAAATATGCACAGATGTCCTGATGTGCACGTCATCCAGATATATAGTTTCATAATAATTCTTAAGAAAGATAATATTTATAACATGTGATCCAGAAAGGGAAAAAAACCCACCCTTTTAAAGATCTTTGGACCAAAGTACTGTAAACTTCTGATCAGGAAAAATGCAAGGATAAATAAGTATATGGCAGGTGGTCAAGTGAAAATAAGTTTATGGGTATAGACCATAATTCAATTAAAGGGTGATTCATTGGTTGTAGAAGTGTATTTGATTTTATTTTACAGGGAAATGCGGAAACGAGTTTTGGAGCTGTGGTGTTTTTCTCTTCCAGGAACATGCAAGAAATCTTTAACACGATTGTGAAAGAGATGACAGTTCTGCTTCTATGATATTGGGAGTTGACTTACAGGTACAGCAACCTGACAATGACAGATTTTCAGCATGAACTATTTACATCAGAGCTTTATCCAAGGTTTAACAGTAGCTTTGAAGATTCACTCTTTAATGGTGACAACCTGGACAAGTATAAAAAGATACAGATGGAAAGTGTTTCTCATCTGCTGCTCCATCAAACACCACTGCATGAAAAAGAAGCGGGGGGGAAGGAGAGGAATGTTGAGTGAAGGAGGGAGGGGGTGAAGAGAGAGAGAGGGAGAGGCCTTAGTCATTCATGCATCTCTTGTTTCTCTTGGTTCCAGCAACTATTTCTGTGCATTGAGGGATAGACCTAAGAAGCAGAAGGTAATTTCTTTTATCATAATGAAACTCTGGAAAAAAAGCTCTGTTTGTGAAAACCAGTTGGTGCTTTTTTACACAGACCATAAAATTCAAAATAAATGTTAGTGAGGAGTCAGTCTTTCCTTTTAGTGTTTTCTGACAGAAGATATACATGCATCCTATTTGAAGGATCAAAAAATAATTAATTGTTTTGTCTCTTTCATAGTCTTCTTTATAATAACATCAGATGGATCGGGAATGTAATTCCAAACCTGTGGATAAACCAGCTATGGAGATAGCAAAAAGCACCTGAGAAGTAAGCATTCTTTTCATTGAAATGGTGATTTAATTGCCACCAGTAATTTTTACCTGCAGCTTCTGATGCCTGTGTGCTGTATTGACTCAGGATGAGGTGCAGTGATGTAATGATAAGTTGTTAGAGCATAAATTTGTTACTCTGGACTGCTCCTAAAGATCTGGCTTCTAAAGCTGCAGGTGAATATATGAAAAATAAAACATGGTACTGATAATGAGGTTCAAAAACACTGGGACAAATTAAATGAATCAAAGAGTTGGTGCAGAATTCAGCCTGGAATGAGCTGATAAAAATCACTAATTTTTACCCAAACTCTATGACAAGTTCTAAGGAAGAAAGGATGTTTTTTTGCTGTGTGAAAGATGTCAGAAAATAAATAGGTAAAGATTTTTAAGTGGTAAGAAAATGGAATGGGAAAAATAGAATTGGAAATTATAGTGATGTTTCTCTTGGCATTGTTCCAGGGTTATTTTTTAAAAAATCTTTCCTTAGCAACAGTGTCATGCTGTGGGCCTGTATTCACTTTGCAGCTTGTAAAACATTACTTTTTCTATTGTTTTTAAGCTATTTCTCTGTCAAAATCACTTAGAATTCTGAACCAGTGGTGCAAGTGCTTGTGAAGATCTTGGTGACCTGCACAGAGCCTCCTCGTTTTTATAACCAGGTTAGTAATGGAAGTTTTGAACAGGCACAAGTCTCCAATACACTCCTAGGTTGAAATAACTCCTTGATTTGACATAAAATTGTTGATACTTAGCCTTGCACTGACAACTCTTGCCGTGCAGTTTTGTTCTGTGGGATCCTGGGCAGAGACAGCATCCATTGCTTCTAAAGACTTTGCAACAGGCTTTGTAAATAATTTATTTTATATATAGAAAGTTTACAGAGTGCTCATACCTCTTCTGCAAAATAGTTGTTGATCCCTAAGGGACAAAAGCTTGAAAAGTCACTTACTATGTTTATTTTACCTGGTTTGATTATGTAATATGATTTCTGCTGTCTTTTAAAATGCAGTATAGTTAGGAAATGCTGCAACTACTTCCTGTAGCCCTGTCCTAAATGGATTGATACAGATTGTTCATGACAAATCCATATTTTCATATAATGTTATATGATATTTTAGATGGCTAGAACACCACTTCCTCAATAATTTATTTGAGTATCTTTGTAGCTTCAGACTTCTAACCTCTAACTTCAGTAAATCATATTTGATGTTTTTCTTTTTAATATTGTATGAATGAAAGATTTTCCCAGTCTTTAATAGTAAGACTGGCTGTTTTTCAGGTACCCAGCCCCCTGAGCTGAAAGACAGGGTTGAGGAGCAGAATGAAGCCCCCCTAATCCAAAGGGAAATGGTCAGGGACCTGCTATACCACTTGGACGCATGGAAGTCTATGGGCCTGGATGGGATCCACCAAGGGATACTGAAGGATCTGGCAGAAGAGCTCACCAAACCATTTTCAATCATTTACCAGCAGGCCTGGCTAACCAGAGAGGCCCAAGTGGCTGGAAGTCAGCAGATGTGACACCCATATACAAGCAGGGCTGGGAGCAGGAGCCGAGGAACTACAGGCGTGTCAGTCTGAACCCGGTGCCACGGAAGATCATGGATCAGATCATCTTGAGTGACACCACGCAGCACATGAAGGACAACCCAGGGATCAGGCCCAGCCTCCACGAGCTAATAGTAGCCAGGTCCTGCTTGACAAACCTGGTCTCCAGTGACAAGGTGACCCTCTAAGTGGATGAAGGAAAGACTGTGAATGTTGTCTATCTGTAGCAGACTGTAGTAAAGCCTTTGACACTGTTTCACACTGCATTCTCCTGGCTTTATGTCTCTTGAGACGGGTATACTGTTGGATGGGTAGCAAACTGCAGGGATGGCTGGGCCCAGGGAATGTTGGAGAATGGAGTTAAATTCAGCTGGTGGCCAATCATGAGTGGTGTTCCCCAGGAAGCACTGATGTCAGTTCAATATCTGTTTAATATGTTTCATATGTTTAATATCTTCAACAACTTGAACAGGGGAACCAAAGGCACCCTGAGTCAGTTTGCAGATGACACTCAGTAGGGCTGCGGTGCTGATCTGCTGGAGGACAGGAAGGCTTTGCAGAGGGATTTGGACAGGCTGGATTGATGGGTTGAGGACTGTTGTATGAGGTTCAACAAGGCCAGGTGCTGGGTCCTGCACTGGAAAAAAGGAGACCTTATCTTGTGGAGTAGAAGTGCCAGGTATTTAAAAGATCCACAAATGTGTGCTAAGGGACAGGGTATAGTTGGCGCTTGGCAGTGTCATGTTAATTGTTAGTTATATTAAAGATCGATTCCAACATAAATGATTGCATGATTCTATGGCTATGTTTTTACTGTGCCTAGCTGGTGAGGTTTTACAGAGAAAGAACTTTTCTTCCCTATTTTATGAAAGGTTGGATACATTTACCTTCCACTTAGCAGCACTTCCAGTCCTCTCATGTCAGCCGTCAACTGCTTTTTATTCACAGCACACTTCTGGAGTCATTACTTCTCAATTTTTGTCTGCTGCTAACATTAGGGATCCTCCCAAGACATGTCATCTCTATCACTGCAAGTCAATATTCATTTATTTCCTTCAAGGTCCACAGCTCTGCCCCATACAACACCAGGGAGACCCTCATGGAAGCAGCTGAGCGGGAACATGGGCTCGCATTCGGAGGACGCAGAGAATGTCCTAAAGACAATGAGTGGTAATTTTCCCAACTGATTATCCACTGCTTTAAAACCCAATCAGCTGTTTACAATGAGCTCTTTTTGGTCACGCACTATGAATCTAAGCAAATCATACTGGTAAAACAGCATGGCAGGATGAGGCCTTTTCCCTCCATGTGTGTCCTTTTATAGCTCATTCAGGATAAGGAGAGTAGTTGAAAAAAGAGCAGGGAAATGATAAATCCTACTTTTTTGTTTTCTTTTTTTTAATCCATGAAGGTGAATAATGCAGAGTCAAATGCTAGAAGTGTTTTCCTCCTAAATTTTTATTCAGTTTACTCAGTGTGATTTATATTATATTACTGTTGGTCATTGCCAGCTATATTCTTTCTACAGCTGTTAGTTTTCAGTTTGGTCCTTCCCTGAAACATGTCGACAGAGGGATTTTCACTTCAGATAACTTGGAAAGGAAGTGTTTTTATGGAAAAGGAAATGCATTTCACCAAGGTTTACATGCTTTTCCCCCCTCCAGAGCAACTTCTTAAGACCCTAGGGGACAGTGAAAAGTAAGAATAAATAGGAAAAAGTGTTGCAGGAGCTAACAAACAGAAGACCATAAGGGCCCAGCTAAACATTTAATTCACTCTGTTGGGAGCTTCAATTAGGAGTCATTGGTAGGAATTTTCTGAGTTCTTGAAAGTTATGATTAATGGGCTACTGGCTGAAATTTGTTTTCTTTTTGGCTGTAGAAAAAAACTAGGCTCTCAGTAGCCTCTCTCACCTTGGTGAATTTTATAGGACTGCTGATAAAAACCATCAGTTGACTTTCAGATGCACCAAGACAGACTTTCCCATAGTTCATGGAGATATAGTGCAGCTGTTTCCCAGGGACTATAGCCAAAAGACTTATGTCTGCTGAATAAATAACGCTGAGCAGTCTAAATTTGAAGATATGACTTTTATGTGGGTGCTGACAGAAGGGGTAGATGTCTCTTGAATTTTCTGTATCTTTTAATAGCCCATTGTATATTCAAAGTGCTTGTGTAGTTGATTTTAAACCATACTACCCAAGATGCACATGTTGAGAAACAGAAACTGTAGGCTTCTGATTTCCATCAATGGGAAATATTTCCATCTTTTTGTTATTGTACATCTTGATTTATTTTAAGGTAGTAGTTCATGTTTGTGTAGGATTGCATTTAAATTGACAGAGGGGTGTTAAAGACCTTTTCACAATGATCAGGCGGTGCCGAGGTTTATTATCACTAGGGATTCATGGCACATTGGAAAGGTAGAGGGAGGTAACAGTTTATAGCAGAAATTCCAACATTCAACATAGACATGTGATTCATAAAACCCCCTCTTTTTCTCAGTGTCCTCATCCTCATTTTTCAAATTCTCATCTGTTGATACTTAATAGGCACAGAGTTTGACTGAAACTCACTGTGCTTCCTTGGAAGGACCTTATGTGTGTAAAGCAGTAATGTTATCCTGTTCTGGGATTATTTTACTTTTAAAAGAGTATTTGAGTCCTAGGGTGGGATTGAATACTGGTCCCTTAAGGAATTAGTAAAGACTATTTTGACATCAGTGCTGGAGTATGAGTTGGGTTTGGCCACCTGAATAAATTTTAATCTTTCTGTTCTAGGCAGTGAAAATCCTGTTTGGGCTTGTGCTATTGATTTATTATTCTGAGGTCTGCATCCACCTGCAAGCAATTCTTACAAATGAAGACGAGATTTAAATAATTCTGTTGGTTTCTGCTTAGACAGAAAAAAATGCATTTGGTTGTTGACCTGCAGGGATGCAAGGCTCCACTCTTCACAGTATAAGGGAATCTGAGAAGGGGTCTGAAGACTGTTGGCAACATGTGAAGCTCTGAATTTTAAATGGGTGTTTACATAATCAGCTTTAGAGAAATCTTTCTTCTTTCAGCTTGCTTGCAGAGGTTAAGCCTGCACACCTACGTCCTGATTCAAGTGGGAAGATGGTTGTGATTCTGTAACTGTTAAGAATAATTAGGTCATTACCCATGACTGGCAGTGCTAAAAAAACAGCTAGAATTTGTACTGATTGTGAATTTTGCTAATTGTTGAATGGCTGGTGGTGAGATATTTGATCCGAGGTGTTTATCTTGGAGCTGTGGCATTGTGTGTGTAGTGAGTTTATGAGACAGATGTTCTTCTGTAATCTGTATGAATTTTAGGACTTTTGATTATTTTCAGAGTGTCAACAAATAATTTCTGTGATACAAACTACTGTTTCAGTGAAGGGTTGAAAGAATTGGCAAATTCTGTACAAATCAATGCCTAACAGCAATAACCTGAACAGAGGCACTTGCAGAGTTTTGGGACATTTCTTGAACCTGCCTTGTTGAGCATTTTATTAAATACAAATATCTAGGAGAAGGCTACATAGTCTTGAATTTTGGTTTTACTTGGTTGCAAAGGAGGTTGTTACAGAATAATTAATGCATAAAAGTTTCTGCTGCATTAACTCCAATTGCCAAGGCAGGTTCTGCAAAAGTAACACCTGGTCAGTTATGTAAACATCCTTTACCAACAGCTCCTAGTCCTTTTCATTGTTAAAAATGTGAAAGTGAGTGTTTAAGATGTCTTAATGTGAGAGCGTAAGAAACAGACATATAATGGAACTAAGTATTCTTCTAGATACAGTTTATTTGGAAGTTGGGTTAAAAGGCAGTGCAATTTCTGATTTTTTAAAAAAAGTTGGTTACAGTTCAGCTTAGTACAAAGAATCATGATACAAGGGGGAGAAGATATGAAAGATATACATGAACAAAGAGTGGAAATCTACTAAGTAAAGAATGTTATGGATGACATTCTCTTTTCCAAAAATAATTTTCCTGTTTGATATTGGTCAAAATAGATTGGACTGATAAAACTCCTTAGTCACTAACCACAACTAAAATGGCAAAAGGATATCAGTTTTTCAAATGTTCTAATTTT
Organism: Rhabdornis inornatus; assembly: GCA_013397075.1. Classification (NCBI taxonomy): domain Eukaryota; kingdom Metazoa; phylum Chordata; class Aves; order Passeriformes; family Rhabdornithidae; genus Rhabdornis; species Rhabdornis inornatus. The sequence goes on from VWZS01000166.1 coordinate 160,530, forward strand.
GCTTCATTAGTAAGAGCATGGTTATATTTGGTTTCTAATTTATTTTCATTTTCTATTAACACATAGGATGAAAATAAGACCTGATTTTTGATGGTACCACTATGGAGACAAGGGTGGCTCACCCACCCTGGGGCAGTAGTCACCAGCTGGTAATCCTCAGAGGTCTGATAGGTTTCCAGGTTGGAATAGGAGAGTGTTTCCAAGGGTGCTCAGACTTTATTAGTGTCTCATGGCCTCAGCTGCCACAGCTCACAGTGAGGAGCACCTGAGACACCTGCTTTTGTCAGAAGCACTGTCTACATAATCTCCTTACAGCCTGTGTGATCAAGGAACATATGTCTGATAAGCATGGTTATAAACAAACCTGTCATCAATATTCCTGCCTCCAGAGCCCACCTCCAAAGAGCTTGTGGTGTCAGCTTGGATATTACAAGCTGATATCAGTGCAGAATGGCAGAAAAGCAGATGTGCTTGTGCCCACATCCAGCACACTCTTGGTTAACGCACACATCTGCAACCTGAAAAGCCTAGGTGATGGTTTAAGGAGCTGCATTATCCACAAAACCCGTAAGGATTACAGACATCCATAACTGTTTCCATGTGGGGTTTTTGCTACTAAAGGCAACTGTTCATAGAGCTGAGCTCCTTCTCCCTGAAGAGAGGAAGTTTAATTCTCTGTGTCTAGTCTAATAACTGCAAGTTATATATTAAATTTTGTTTCTGTAAACAAAAAGTTATCTCTTTGTATTAGAATATTATTTTCTGAATATATTTTTAAAAGTAAAATGCAGTATTTATTGCACAGTATGCACAAGAAACAGCCAGTACAGTGTAAGGGCATATTTCAAACCCCACTGAAATCAACTATAAAACTCCCATTGATTTCACTAGCCCTTGGACCAGGTTTTAATGGAAGATGACATTAGGCAGAGCACCTGTTTGGACATTAATCATTGTGCATAAACAGGTGCTCTTCCTTGCTTCTAGCTGGTATTTAAGTCTGAGAGAAAGCATATTTTTATTGCCAAAAGCTTTATTCTTTAAGAGACTGGTTCATTTTCAAGTTTGGACCTTGCACTTCACAAATACAGATAACAGTGATTATTGCTGTTGAGATATATTATTATACTGTTCCTACATAGAACCACATAATAGTCCCCTTTCTAAATTGGTATTTTATTGGCAGTGACAATGATGGGTTGATAAGAGTGTAGAAATGTTGAGCAGAGAATTGCTACACTGGCTTAAAGATCTGGATCTAAGAAATATTGGTGGGGGAGAAGAAGACTACTCTGATTTTGGAATATTAGCTTTTAGACCAAAGGAAGCAAAAGGTTATTGCATCTCACCTGCTGTCATTTATGATAGCAGATTTCTTGTGACTTATGTTTCCTACAGTACTTAAATGAATATATAACTTCAGTTCTCCTATTCCCAATTTAAATTGATTACTTCCGGCACTTCCTTGATAAGGGTGAGATGGAGTTTGCATTGTACAGCCTTGGGCTTTTTTGAGCAAGGGGGACAGTACAACATACTCCATCATACTGTACCAGAGCTTTTTTGACTGGTTTTGTGCAGATGACCACCTGGAAGAGCTGTGCAGCTCAGCACATAGTGTTGATGTTCTTCTTTGCCCACTGGCATGAAAAAGGCTAGTAAAATTCTGCAGGGTTTTTGTTAGTCCCCCCCACCCCTCTCCCTTTTATGACTTGCATCATTTGGGGCCCTGCTCTACTGAGAACACTGTGCTTCACCTTGCAGCCTCCAGGGCTAAACCCATAGTTTAGCACAATTTTCAATTTTACTAAACTGTTGCCAAGTGCAAGTAGACATCAGGTGGCACTTTCTCTGTACTCTATCCAATTGTACAAAATACAGTACTTAGGAGCCATGTAATGGACAGCTGCCAAAAAGCAGACATTGGTACCTGTCTGATGAGCTTTCTCCTGAAAATGGTGCTGTTTTCACATTGCCTCTTGTTCCCCTCTGGTCCTTTAAAATGCCAGCAGAATGCTGTGCTCACAGAGACATAAGCACTTCAGGCTTAAAGGGGATTATTTTAAGATTAAATGCAATGACTCCTTCTGCTACTTTTAAAATAGATCTGGGGGGAAAAAAATCCTGTTGTTTAAAATGCTCCCTGCTCCTCTCATGTTCACTGCTGAGGACCTGTGACCTACTGGTTTGCCTTGGCAGGATTTCCCCTTCCCTGCTGCTTCTCCCCCTGCAGCTGCTTATTTTAGAGCCTGCATGCCTGTACTCATTGTTAAAAAACACAGCTGCTCTGCATCCATTGTAAGCTCCAGCTATTGATTTAGATCCTCCAATTTTTATGTGTTGAAAGACAAAATGGTTGTTTAGAGAGGCATTCGTGTGGAATCTGCAGTCAGCCAGGGCCTTGAGGCAGAACAGCCTCAACTTCTCCGCATGGCTGATGTGCCAGAGTGTTCAAAGTAGCTCCTAGTCTCTTATCCTTGTTTTATTATAACAAACACAAACTAATAAGCTAGAACAAGATAACTACTTTCAGAAAGAATATACAGTTCTGTTGGGTCAGGCAGGTTTAAATCTACAGGTCTGAAAACATATCTTCCCCCACCTCCAGTGAGTCCTTGAAAAACTGAACCTTTCTTCTGACTTTGCAGGGAGAGATCAGTCACCATTTACTGTCATGGACAAACCAGACATGACTGGAGGAACCACATTTGTTTCCAATCAGATCAGAGTAGGGCAATGAGAAATAAGCCCAAATCTTAAAAACACCTTCCCCCCACACTTCCCTTATTCCCAGGCTTAATTTCACTCCTGAATTTTCTCTCTCTTCCTCTCCAGGAGTGCAGAGGAATGGGGAAAAAGAGTTGTGGCCAGTTCACTGATGGTTTTGCTGCTCCTTACTTCACAGGGACAGGACTGCTCCACAGTGGGGTTCCTTTCATGGGAGAAAGTCCTCCACAAACTTCTCCAAAGTTAGTCCTTTCCACAGGCTACAGTTCCTCATGAACTGCTCCAGCGTGAGTCCCTTTCCATGGCAGTCTTTCTGGAACAGACTGTTCCAGTGGCGGGGAGGGTTCCCTGTGTGGCTACAAGTCCTGCTACCATGCTCTTCACCACAGGCTACAGGAGAATCTCAGCTTTGTCACCTGGAGCACCCTCCACCTTGCCTTCTTTAACCTCGGTGCCTTCAGAGCTGCTCCTCTCACATATTCTCACTACTCTCATCTCTGGCTACAATTGCTTTTGCACAGTAATGCTTTCCCTCTTCTTAAATATGTTATCAAAGAGGCACTATCACCACTTCTGATGGGCTCAGCCTTGCCCAGTGCTGCATCTGTCTTGGAGCTGGCTGATATTGGCTCTGTCAGACATAAGGAAACCTTCTCGCAGCTTCTTGCAGAAACCACCCTTGCAGTTCCTCCCCTATCCCCTAATTCCCAAAACTTTTCTATGCCAATCTGGCCAAGAGAGCTTGGGATCACTTTCAAGGATTCTTCATTCTTGGGGAACTGTTTCAAGTGTGCAGTGTTTGCTCAGGACAATTTGAATGATGTTTTACAGGAGCGCTCCCAGGGTCTATTGTGTTTGCTTTACTTATTTGGCTTGTACCACTATGACCCTGCATCCCTGAAGGTCCCATGATGATTTGCCCACTGTTTTTAGTGGAGTGGAGCAGGACATGAATGCCTGACATGAGGAATGCTGCTGCTCTATCTCAACAGCAGCAATGCTATGTTTTCTAATCTGTAGGGGTGCAGCATTTTCAATTTATTTGAAAATTTAAGCAGCACGGAATAAATATCAATGCTACAAGAGACAGAATGATATGCTGTTATCATACGAGAAACGGTATTTTGAAATTAATCTTGCCAAATCAATTTTACTGTGACTTTTATTACCGCAGCTTAAATAATGAGCCTGGTAATAAACTACAAGATACATTTTATTTATTTTAAATCTACAAGCAAAAAGAAAGAAGTGCCAATTTCTATAAAATTAAGTTTTCAAGGTGTAATAGTTTTTAATGAAGGGAGATATTTGTCACAAATTATTTGTTCTGTTTAGAGGTAGAATTAGAGTTACCTCTCTAAAGGTGGAGTAAGTTTCAGTGTGCATATTGCCTGCCATAGAAATGCAAATAGGACACAGTCCTTACTGAGAGGATGGGATGAAGGATGACTCAGAAGCCTTGGATTAAGTTAGAAAGTGAAGAAAGGAACTGATATCTCCATTGATATCTCCATTTCTGTATGCTAAATGTAACTATTTTATACCTCGGGAGAGTTGCTGACTTGTCACAAGATGTGTGTTATGCATTAGTAACCTCATGCATTCCTAGGATGCAATTTACGTTGCATCCACACTGGAATCCTGTTGTGCCCAGTAGCTGGGAGTTTATGGTGTGCAGGTTTACCAGCTGAGGTTATATGTGCAATATGAGACTGAGGGGGTGTGTTTGTACAAAGTGTGTTTTTTATGCACTGCTGAATTCACAGCTGGCTTTCATGCCATGGAAATTATGGTGAAAGCACATTTTGGGGAATTTATGGCACAAAAAAGGAAGTTTGCCTCATGTTGGAAGTTCAGCACTTTGGTGTCAATACAAAAGGGCCAGCTTTTTGGATTTGGGATGGAACATGTGTTCTGTAACTCACTGAGCTCTCAAGTTCTGCATTTGATCTGTCATAAATTCTGTGCCAGTGCACTCATTTGACAGTCTCTGTTTTGAGCTGTAGCCCAATATTAGTGAAATGCAGTCAAAGTCCTCTTGGGGAGGCTGTTAGTAAATCACTGCTTGTGCAAACTGCACTACTGGTAACTGAAAAAAGGAATTCCAGAAAGATGAAAGGGGTCATCATTTAGAAGACGGTATTTCCTGTGCAGCTAAAGTACTATAGTAAATTCCTTCCTTTTCTACCCCATGTTTGACTCTTTACCTGGGACAAAGAAGACTTATTAATAGCTCCCTTCACCTCCTGCTTTCCTAATGTAAGATATTAATTAGAAAAATCTGGTTCTTTGCAGAAGAGATATTCTGCTGTTTATAAAAACTTATCTTAGCAATGTGAAATCACATCTTGCCTGAATAAAAGATGTATCCAGCTCTTAATGGGAGAACAATTATTGCTCAGAGATTTCTAGTATGGTCTCTTTAGATGTGCATTTTCACTGAACGCAGCTTGCATGGGATTTGTTTTATTTTTGTGTAGCCCATTTTAACACTCTAACCTGTGGCTGAGGTGTCACAATGACTGACATTTGCTGTTTGACCTACAAGTGACTTCTTAAAAAGCTTCTAAATCTGTGAAGGCCTGCTTTTCTCTAACTTGCAAAGTGGCTTCTAATCATGTCACAGAGTAGCTCCTTTGCAATAGGGAGGAAACCTACTGAAACCATGGTTCAGCTATCAGTCACTTGCAGATTTTCAGAACACCTGAGAAACAATGTGGAGTACAGAGCTTCAAAAGTAATTAGTATGTATTCAGTTAATGACTTGTCACTCTCACTTTATTTTGGAAAAAGAAATAAAAACCCTGTTTCACATATTTTCACTTCTCAGCTCTAGTCAATCAAGAATTATAAGCCAGCACATTTGAACTTGTAATGAACAAGATATGTAGTTGTTTAGTTTTAATTAGGAAAGGCACATTGAGTGCACAAGTATAATTACAGCTTTTTTTTTTTTTTTTTTTTAATAGACCAGCAATTACCGGGAAAAAAGGTTACTGACACACAGGAGCCTTATTTATAGATGTAAATTTCCGGTGATGCTAACACAAATATAAAACTATGCATCATCAGGATCCAGCTTTATCCGTAGACAAATATGAACCTCTGAAGATGTTCTGATCACTGGATCTTTGCTGAAAATTCATGTGAGAGAGAGTGAGGTGTTGGGAGGATGTGAGAAACACAAACTGAATAAGGCATGCTGAAATTGCTGAAAGATAAGCCACCCAAGATGAACGCACTACTTCCTGCAACAGCGTTTTGGTTTTTTGGTGAATGACAGTAAAGATGTCAGAAAGTTGCAGACTCTAAAAAAATATACACATGTGCCTGTGATTCCAATTCCAGCTACTAACCAATAGCTTGGAATAGTGCGTTAGATACAGGAATTTCCATGGCTCTTCTCTGTGATCCCCTTGCCCACTTCCACCCCCCTTTCACTAAAGTGCTGAAGAGACTCTTTTTTAACTGTGGTGTCTGTGAGAGACAGGCTCTTTCCACTGTGGAAAAAAATATTAGTTCCCTGCCTCTGGAAAGCTGATAGTCTCCATGTTAAGTCTAAGTTTTCTTAATGGGTTTTAGACTGCCAGATAGCAGGCGTTCTGCTCTATGACAAGTCTGCTTTGGAAATTCGCTGCACAGGCCTAATGGAAATGTATGTAAAGTTTAGTGATTGTTAAACTATGATGCTGAGAGCACCCTTGAGGTAAAGTCCTCCAAATGAACTGCAACTTCACAATAGTTGCAGGATAAGGAAATTTGTCATCCAACCACTAGGATCTGACATTCCTTCTGAACGGCAGAAGAGAAGATAAAAACACTTTATGGATTCCTACACTCAGAAGCAGAATTTCCCAGTTTAGAGTGAATGTAAAGTTCTTTGTGTGTATGTTTTGCCTTTTATCTTTGTAAATACCTGCTTCTATTGATGTACAAAGAACCCTGTTTAAAAGGTCATGTTAAATACCCATAACCCTTGTAGTAGAGTGTCAAACCGTTTGTTACAATTTATAATATTTTTTTGTTCCTAGAGAGATGACAGTGTCTTTCCTTCATTCCTCTGCTGTTTGAGAACTTCAGCAATGATATCACAGGTGCTCCCTGCCCCTGTTGCACTGTTGTCCTTCAGTTTGTCATGCATTATGTAAAGGTCTGATAGGCTGCAAATTTCAAGAGTCTAAAGCCAAAACCAGGGATATTTTTACTATCCAAGTTTAGTATAAAATTGGCTGACACAAGCCAGGCTTATGACCTTGAGCTGCACTGCCACTGAAATTAGGTCAGATGATTAAAGCATGGTGTTAATTATGCCAGGGTTGTGGGGCCACTCACTTGAGTTGGACCTGATGATCCTTGTGGGTCCTTTTCCACTCAGAATATTCTGTGACTGCTAAAAACATTTAGCTTGACAGGCAGATGGGATCTGCTCACTTTGTTCAGCAGCTCCTTTTACAGCTGAGCAGGAGCTTCACCAGCCTCAAAATTAACAACTCATGAACTGGCATGTTCCAGGTGACATAGCATACCCTAAAATGGGAAATCTGTGTGAGAAGTTATGCATTTCAGTAGCTTACTTGTGAACCTGATATGAAGACCCTTTCATAAAACCCCTTTCCTTTGGACACCAACTGGTCTGAAATCTGTAAAACTGAAGCTGGATTTCAGTGTCTCTGTTTTGTATGGAAGAATAATCCAGGATGTTACTGGGAAGATGAAAAAGGAGGACGTCTGGGATTTTTTGGGAGTTTTACAGTCCTGATGGTGTTCAAAGATAACTTCCACGACTCTGGGAGTTCTGCCTCTGAGATACCACCATAATAAATAACTACATAAAATGTTTTTGGGAGCAGAGTCCTTTGTAATGCAGACCCTTTAAAAAGCAATAGATCAGACTCTTGGCTGATGTTCTCTGATATCGTTCCATGGCTTGAATATAAATGTATGCATATATATATTTAATGCCTTCTGTGATTTTGCTCTGTATTTCTAGGAGGTTCTTCACTGAACTGCATCAAGATGATCTGGGAGCATTTCTGTAGAGCAGGTTGTTTGCTCAAAGGATCTTTGTGCCCTTCATGCTGCCCTTCAGGTTATAGAACAGTCCTTTTTCTTTTACATTTTGATGCATTTCAGGTTTTTTTTTCTGTTTGAGAAGAGGTCTAAGAAATTGGGTGCTTTATCTCAAATTGAAACTCTCCTAGATGAATTTTCAACACTTACTTTTATATGCTCTACATACTTTAATATGTTTCTGACTATGAAATAAAATGCATAATCTCAACAAAATAGCTTCTTTTTTACTGCTGTTTCACTCTGCAAAGCACCTCCTGTAATACGTTTAACTTCCCAGTAGCAATTCAGCTCAGTTAATATACTACAAGTGTAGAACTTGCATTAAATCTGCAAAATAACTGCTCCCCCAAAAATCACAGAATCACAGAATAAGTGGTGTTGGAAGAGACCCACAAGGATAATAGAGTCAAACTCCTGGCTCTGCACAGCACCATCCCCAGGAGTCACACCACATGCGTGAGAGCATTGTACAAATACTTCTTGAACTCTGTCAGGCTTGGTGTTGTGACCACTTCCCTGGGGAGCCTGTTCCAGTGCCCAGCCACCCTCTGCGTGAAAAACCTTTTCCTAATCTCCAACCTAAATCTCCTGTGACACAACTCCAGGCCATTCCCTCAGGTCCTGTCACTGGTCACCAGAGAGAACAGATCAGCACCTGCTCCTCTGCTTTCCCTCACAGGAAGTTGTAACTGCAGTGAGGTCTCCCTTCAGTCTCCTCCAGGGTGGACAGACCAAGTGCCCTCAGCTGCTGCTCACACGGCTTCCCCTCAAGGCCCTTCACCATCCTCATCGCCTTCCTTTGGACACCCCCTAACAGTTTTCTATTTTTTTTTATATTACAGTGCCCCAAACTGCCCCCAGCATTCCAGGTGAGGCTGCCCCAGCTCAGAGCAGAGCAGGACAATCCCCTCCCTTGTCTGGCTGGCCATGCTGTGCCTGATGCTTCCCCAGGACACAGGTGGCCCTCTTAGCTGCCAGGGCACTGCTGACTCATGTTCAACTTGCCATCAACCAGGATCTCCAGGTCCCTTTCCTGGCACTGCTCTCCAGTCTGTCATTCCCCAGTCTGTACATCCAGGGCTGCCCCATCCCAGATGCAGAATCTGGCACTACACCTTGTTGAACTTCCTGTGGTTGGTGGTTGCCCAGCCCTCTCATTTTTCGAGGTCTCTCTGCAGGGCCTCCCTGCCTTTGAGGGAACTAACAGCTCCTCACAGTTTTGTATCATGTGTGAACTTGCTCAGTATCCCTTTCAGTCCTGCATCAAAATCATTTATGGAGATGTTGAAGAGCACAGGGACAAGGATGGAGCCCTCTGGAACTTCACGAGGGACAGGTCAAATGTCTGATGTCCCCACATTCACTGTAACCCTTTGCACCTGACCTGTGAGCCAGTTGCTCATGTATCATATGTGTTTATCCATTTCATGGAAGAAATTCTGCTAAAATCTTTTAAACATAATCTAATAAAAATGTAATGGCTTTAGAAAATTTCAAGGAATGCTACAGATCTGCAAAGTATTTTCTAGAATTTACTTCATTGCACTTCTTAGGTGAGCAAGGTATGAGGACAGCTGCTGTCAAGCTGTAGCTGCGAGACACAGCTTGAGGAGAGCACAGCCTGGTGGTACAGCAGCTGAACTGAACTTTCCCCAGACTTCTTCCACAGCATAATTGTCCCATCCAGGGCTGCCATCACTATCCCTCACATGTCTGCTGAACATCCCTCTGGCTCTCCCACACCACCAGCTAGGCAGGAGAAGTTAAGTGCAGGCTTGCTTTTATTGTGCTGTTCCCCAGGCAGTGTTTTAGGGTACTTCACAGACAGACTGCGGTGCCATACTTTTGGGGACTGTTGCTTCCATGGAAACGACAGTTTTTGTGCTCTTGCTCTGAGGAAGCTGCTTCATGAAACATGATTAAAAGAATACACTTACCTAAAAGCATAGATTTACAGCACTGAAGCTGTAAAAAAAGAGAAAACTATAGAATTCATTAAGATTATATTTAATAGGGATTCCTCTCAGCTTGTAAGGCTGTTGGGTCCTGAGGAAATGAGAACTACATCCTTTCTGCTTATTTTCTGCCTAAAAGCCATATATAGAAAAGTCTCACTGGATCATCTGCCACTCTTTAGTCTCAGATAAAAAGGCTTCACTCCTCTCTCCTTTCTCTACCTCTCCTTCCTGGGCCTGGCACTGGAACATGGTTTGGTATTGCTGGGGTTTAAGTTGTTTCCTTTTCCTTCTCAAGGTCCTTTGAAACATGTATGCCTTAATTTATATCTTTCCAGCTTCAGCTTGGTAACTGCTTGGGATTTTTCTCCTATTTTTTAGGTCTTTTCAGATATGGCAATAAGATTTTTAAAGACTGTGTTAAAGTCTTTGTTTATTACACACATTTCTTAGGCACTGCTGAAACTTATTTTCTCCAATATGTCTATTTAGATTATATCTAGGACTTTCAGTTAATGAGAAGGAAAAAACCCCAACCTTCTCCACTTTAGGCAGCTCTCAGGAGACTTGTCAGATGGGGTGCTCGTGGATTTGTTTCATGAAGGAGAAATGCCCCACACTGACAAGGTTGGCTCCCTACATCAAGCTGAAGACAAAGAACAAAAAAGAGGAGATGGATAATAATTAGTAGACCAAGAACTGTGCATATCTAATATTTTTAGGATCATGAATGCAAATAAAGTGGGAATTAATGCAGTCCTAAGACTGCTGGGGCATGGAGAAACAGCAGCAACACAGCATTCCAGGTTTCCTGATTCTTCCAGTGCACTGGAAGAATCTTTGCATCTTTCAGTGCAAAGCCAGACTACTCAATGAAGATCCCCTAAATCCCTACTTCACTGGCAAAGCATGCAAAGGATGGAGTTTATCCATATCATGGTGAAAGGACCAAGAGCAATGGGCAAAATTATGAGCAGGATCATCTTTTCAAGCCTGGAAAGTCAGCTTGGCAGTAGCATCTGTGACAGCAGCTGTCTGACAGTTGTGCAGACTTGCACTGCTTCCTATTAGAATATGGAAGAATCTCTTTACATTTTTAGCAGCACTACTTAGCAGATCACCATGAATGAAGAAAGAGTATTTTATCATCATCTTGGCTTCACTGAAATTTTGGGTGAATAGAAAATATATGATATTTTTTTCAGTTCACTTTCCTGTGAAATGAAACTGATTCACTTATTTAGCTGCTATATGTATCGATATATATTTTTCCTAGATGCCTGTTGTGAAATTCTGGATGTGTGACATCTGCAAGGCTTGCTGTTGGAATAATTAGCATGAAATGATGCAGAAAATCTCTTTCCCTACAGAGAGACTTCAGTTTTAGTTAGTATCATTTAATCCAAATAACACTGTAAAGGCAGAGGAAATAAAGTGTCCATATTAATGATTTATTTTAAAATCACAAGCACTGTGTATGCTTTCTGAATATAAAGCTGGATGATGGAGAAAAGAAAGAAACATTCTCTTTTCAGCATTGGCCAGACTGAACCACACAGAAGTTTTTCAGAAGACTGGGATCTCTTAGTTGCTTTTAGCATCTGTGGTGTTCTATAAACCTTCCAGGCATACAGAGGACACTCACTGCTCACTCACTGGAAATTTTATAATCCTAGATTACTACGACAGGCAAGGATTTAGATTACTATGACAGGCAAGGATTAAGAAATTAGTTTGGCAGAATGTTTTTGCCTCTTTCCTAACCTCACTTGAGAGAACACAGAAGCATATGAACTTAGAGGTCTACTCTAATTTCAGTGCCAAAGGATTTAAACATTTTCTGGAGTGTTGCAGAGTTCTGGCACAGGAAAGAAGCCTCAGTGACAGAGCCTTGTGAGAAAAGAGAAAGAATCTTGTTGAACATGGTTTTTTTGTTTTGTTTGTTTTGTTTTGTTTTGTTTTGGTGGGGTTTTTTTTTTGGTTGTTGTTTTTTTTAATTATTATTTTTATTTTTTTTTTATTTTATCTTCTTCTTCCAAGGATACCGTTGGTTCATTCAACCCTCCGTCTGTAAACTGCTTGGCGGGAGGAGGGTTGCATAAACGTAGACCTGAGAGGAGGGAAAAGACAGATTTGATTCTCCCACACAGAGCGATAAGCTCTGCCCTAAGGGAACGCTCACCCCCGCCCCAGGCGCTGTGCGACAGGATGGAAGGCAAGATGTGGGTGTGTTTGTGGAGTAGAGGTGCTGATACTTGAGTTGGTGGTCCGGTTATTAACACTTTCCTCTAAGTAGCTGCCTATCTTCAAATGTGTTGATCACTGGCAAAGATGCGGCTGGTGGGCAAATCTGGAAGTGCCTCTGCAGCTCGCTGTTGAGTAGGAGGATACAGGAGCACAAATGGATTCCGTTCCCAAAATGTAGAGATTTAAGGCAGTGGGTGGGACAATCGTGGGCATCCGCTTAGTGAGTGGCGCAAGGGAATATTCAACTGTTGCAGCAAATAAGCGATTACCACGGTTTTTAAAAACTGCACACTGTTATTTTGCTCTCAGTTTTCCTCCAAACAAATGATTTTGTGACTATCTGAGTTATACATTTAAAATATTTTTCGGCAACTTGTAAAAAATATAAGAAGACGCCCCTGACTAAATGTAGACATCCTGGAATGAACAAGAGAGGAAAAAAAACCAAACAAACCCACCTAAACAAATTTATCGGGAGGGAAATGTAGAACACTGTAAATAATCTCAGACAAATACAACTGTAATAGAATAAGCTTATCCTGACTCAATCCACTAATCCATATTTATTCATGTAACAGAGTTTAGAAATGTAAATTTAATTTGTATCTTGTTGCCTGAATGCATACGAAAAGGCTGCTAAATTTGCTTATATAAAAATTCCAATATTTTATACATTTTCATCAGAAGTAATACGTAGTATTTCCTCTCTATTTTCTTTTAATGTACAGAAACAAAATTATCTTTAGATATATTCCTATTTAAAGTTTTGAAGTAAAGATCTTAAAAGAATTATAATTTCTGTTCAAACCATGGGATAAAGAATCAAATAAAAATACAAGCTGAATAGATTTCATAGGCAAATGCTACTGTTTAGTCTAAATGTCATTTTATCATTCCCATGTGTGTAGCTGAAAAAATGCCATTTTCCCAGGACAAGCTATTTTCTGCAACCCTGCAGAGGTGGAACACACTGAACACGCTTACTTGCTCATGTCAGGCTGCCCTTCACAATGAGCATAGTTTCTCCTCTGATTAACTGTCTACAGATCACCTCAAGAAGACAAAACAGCCAGTTTCAGAGTAAATTACCACCACTACTTTAAGCTCCTGGTATTCAGTCAGATAATTACTGATGGTTGTCATTAAAATTGGTAAAATGTCCATTCCCTTTTACTCCAGTTTTCATATCTTTGTGTCTCACTTAGATTGAAATGTCAGATAGCTGCAAATAGTTTTGTACTAATAATTAATTAAACAATAAAGAAACCAGCCAAAGCAGTGTAGCCTTTTCAGTATTGTTTATTCCAGCTGTGTTCTCCAGAGCAATCTTTCAAAATTAGTATTGGGATTCTTTATTCCAGATTGCCATATATTTAATTGTGTTTCATTAGTCTTCATTCTGCTCTTTTATTTTTCCTTTCTCTTTGTTCCAATTATTTTTCATGTCAGTACTTTCTCATTTCCAAATTGTTTAATGCAAGCTAAATTATCCAAATCACATAAAGATTTAGAACTTCAAATTAGGCCACATAATTTGCCCATTGTGAATTTTTGTCCTATTACTTAAAATGTGTGAGCAGAGTCACAGATGAGATCACAAAGTGCTGTCCTGGTTTCATTAATATATAGATACTAGAAATAAAACACCAGTTTATGTAGCATGTAGACTGGAGTGGGCATACTTTGTGACTGACCAGGCCCTGGATCAAAAAGGCTGACCCAACTGGTTTGGGATTTGAGCTAAACTCACTTTCTTAGAAATGTGCCAGCAAATGTAAGAGATCAGCAGATACCACGGGAATGAGGATTGAGGGAAATCTCTTCCCAGTAATCTGAACAGAATCGCTGCTTATGAAGCTTATCAGGGTGAGGTAAAAAGGCAGTGTTATACAGCAACATTCTTTGGATTTTGACATGGAGATACTGGGCTACATAAACATTAGATTTGGGATTTATTTGCCCTACCCAAGGTGACTGAAAGTACGTCCATGTTCATTATTTTCTTTCTCTTGTTTGGTTGTTGAAAAGAGATTGCCACTTCTTCATGGCTGATTCTATCCTAGGACAGAGATGGCTGAGACCTGCTGGATGAGAAGTGGTGATAATATTTCATCCTCAGTTTTTGGATATTTAACTTAAAAGTGAAGCCCTTGTGAGCTGTCAGAGGGGAAAACAGGCAGTCCTGCTCAAAATGTTAGATCTTTGTAAAACAGCTCACACAGGGCACCCAAATATGAGAGGAATTGCTTCAGGTTTGAATATGATGTAGTAAGGAGCACAGGTGACACTGATATCTAGAAAGTCAAGAGGATTTTCTAGCTGGAACCTGAAAACTGAGCCTATGCATTGTTACCTGGGAAGGACTACATTTTTCACATTGAGTTTGGTTTTGGCTACTGCACTTCATGTGTGGGTAGGTAGAAATAGTCTTGCATTGCTGCTGCTTCTGCTGCTGCTTTTTTCATCTTTGTCCTTCTGCAAGGAAAACAAGCAACTGCTTTTTGTCATGCTTATTATGCTTCTAGTGTTTCTTTTTCTTCCACCTGTGTACTATCATAGACAAAAAGCTGGGAGGCATCAGATAAAGTAGTCTGCAGAGATTATTGCAACTCGCTGCAAACATGCAGGGTCTGGTTCCAACATCCTCTTTATGCAGTCCCTCCACTGACTGTCCTCTAAAATAAATAAACCACACAATATTATGAAGAATGAAAATGCCTGTCTCATCACGCCTCAGCTTGATCAGTCAGTTAAAATAATGAACAGATAGATTACAGGAGAAAAATTTTATGATGTGTTTTGTTAGAATGATTAAGAGGGAAACACTTGATGTGCAGGTAAAGATGCTTTGAGCTTCCCTACCACAAATGTGTGCACATATCCATGCTTTGCTAACCTGTATGGATTAACTGAGGACTTGTAAAATGTAGGCACAAAACTGAGGCTTTAAAAGTTTGCACACAGATACTTTTGAGAACAGTAGAAGACTGGTTGTGAACTTGGCATGAGCTATTGAATTTCAGAGTGCTTTCTGTATTTATATGGAGTTCTTTCCTGAGATCAGTGAGTATGTGACAACAGAAATAACTGAATTGCTCAAATCCCATTCGATTATTTTGCTGCATTTTGTCATAATAGCATTGGTTATTAAAAGTCTACTATGCACCTAATGGGAATCGTGACATGGTCAAGTGCTAATCATTACTAAGATCATGGGTTCAGACCCCCCAGCTATGCATGTCATGTTTGGCAGTTTTTTGAGTTGCAAGTTGTCCCTGTGCAGAATTGTTTCTGCCAGAGTGATGCAGATCAAATGATAGCCACATCTTAAATCTCGTTTCATTCACAAATGGAGCTGAGCTTTGGATGTCATTGGTTCCTAATCTGTGAGTCATGGAGATGGTAATGAAGAGGCAGCAGAGACTAATAAAAAAGTTTATTACAGGAAGTTTTCAGCTGTATTAGTTACAGATTACAGCTGAGATCAGTTAACTTTTTAAGGCTGAAGAAGCTGGGGGAGACCTGTTAATCTTTGCTTGATCTCCAAGGCCTCTTCTCTGCCTTTACAGCCCTGTGAAAGCTACAGAAGGCATTGATGAAGCCCAGTTTTCAAGGTGCAAAAATTGGTGTTATTATTTGGACCTTGGCTGAACTACAGAGACTCAGAGCAACTGCTGAAACTATCTGGATCCTTAGCTGGCACAATTTGTTGTTTATAGGTGAGTATGATGAAGCGGAACTCAGCCTGATTCCAGGCTTTTGGATGTACTTGTAAACACGAGCACAGGATGAATTTGAGTTGCTGTGTGCTTTCTGGCAATTCACAAAGCCAGAACACTGAGCCTTATTGACACTACTTATTACTTTCTCATATTGCTGTAGTCATGTTCTTAGTAGCAGCGTGTAAGGTCTGATGTGCAGTCTGACTTAGTTAAGCTTACTTTTCAGAGCTAATTCATCTGTGGGTGGCAAATAGAATTTTCCTGCTTTTATGTACTTCAAAATACATTTTTCATGCACTCTCCCTTAGCTGAAGACATGCAGAAAAAGATAATTGAGATGGACAGCATTTGCCTTTTTTCTCTTTGTCACTGGCTGTAAGATAGGATCTTGCAGCAGCTGCCTGATCATTGGATTTTCCATTTCCCATTCTCCTATTGAGATTTCTATCGACATCCACCGAAACTCTGGGGAGAGCAGTGAGCTTTCAGTGCTTTGGTTCCACCATATGGGACAAGTTCTGCAAGCAAAGTGGACTGCTTAGGTCTCAAATCTGAGCAGGAAAGGTATTAATGCCAGCACACTGCCAAAAGCTGAAAGCAATGGGATTGTTTGTGCTTTGGAAGGATCTCATTTGGTGAATTTACTGCATGGGCTCCCTGTTTATTTTGTTTTCCTTTCTTGTGGTGTTGTAGCATTTTATTTCTCTGTCTAGCATTCTTTCTCACAGCTCAATTCCTTTGTGAGGATCAGAAAACTGCTGTCAGATTTCTCACTTTCTGCAGCTCATTTTTTATTAATTTAGGAACGGGTTTTGAGCAAGGCTGCGTGGTTCAATGGTAGAAAAGAGGCAGCGAAAAAGATTGCTTCATATTGTTATAAACCTTCGTGATAGGGTCGAGAAAGGTTAGATTGTGACTGTCTTGGTTTCATACAGCCCTCCATTGCTTTTGTTTGCTTTACAGCAGTTAAAACTTTCATTGTCTTGCCCTGATATCAGTGTGCTTTACAGGTAAAATATTTTAAATCCTGGCTCCGGGTTCTGGATCTAGAGGCTCTGGCTAAAATGAGCTTTAGAGGCAGTGAGAAAAGTTCTTATTTACACTCCTAGCTGATGAATAAAGCCCGTGGTTCTCACCCTTGAAGCAAATCTGCCCTTCCTCCTCCTCGTCCCACCCCACTCTTTCTCCAGGGTCCCACAAAGAGGGCTGCTGGTGTAAGGGAAAAGTGAAGCTGTCAGTGGCAAGATGGAAAAGTTCCATGCTGGAAAAATACGAAGGCTTTGGTAACAGCCGGAAGAAGTCGAGTCCGGAGATTCGCAGTGGGTCCGCAGCTCGACGTTTTCTCCAGAGATCAGCGAGTGGTGCTGGAGTTTTCGCTCCCTGTGGGCATCCCCCCTCACACAGTGGATGTCACCCTGCGCCCGCCGGCAGCCCACGGGGACTGAGCTGTGCCGTGTGACACAGGTAACTTCCAGAGGGAAAGCAAGAGGGCTTTATACCTCCTACGCTCTATGGAGAAAACGCGCAGGGTAATTTGTGGCTTTAATTGCTGAGGAACTCCAGGGACTTTGAGGAGGCGTCAAAACTCTGCTGCCCGCAGCGCTCCCAAGGGACCCGGGAACTTGGGAGTGGTCAGAGTGGGCGGATGCTGAGCTAAATGTGTCAACAAACTTTCACAAAGGATAAAATTAGGAGGCGACAAGTGAATGTGATGCGTCGGAAAAGTGCCACTGTGGCTTTTTTCATGCGGACATAATGCCTCAGAAATGTCTTGGCTTTCTCTGGAGCAAAAAAAGCAAAGTAGCTGGTGAATCAGGGGATGAGCAAGATAAAATTATTGAGCACACTAGAAGCTGTTAAAGTAATTGTCAAGTGGGGAGAGTTCTCGTGGATTAATAATTTGTTAGGAAGGAAGGTTTGTTGTACTACTGACTTTTGTGGTTTTCTGCTGTTCATGTTTCTCCAGCAATGGTTAGAGGTACATAATGGGGTGAATCATCAGATTTTGGGTCTAATGTAATTTATCCATTATTATGATTTTGGTAGCTGCACCGTTTAAAAGCTTCCTGTTTGAAATCTTGTCTTATTTTCACCAAAGTGTGATACTTCTATTTTCTGGAAATATTTTTGCCCCAATTGAAGTACTTGGTGTAGAGAAAAAGCTGATTTATTGTCCTAAATTCAGTGTGATAGTTGTCAAAATCTTAACTTTTATTAAGGAATGCTCTTTTGCTGAGAGACTAATTAAGAAATGAGACTTTTTACTGTTTTTACTGTAGAAACTGAGAATACACGGTGGCAATAACAATTAATAACATGTCAGTAGGAACACCACATTGAACTAGAAATAATTTAAGATTAAGACATTTCAGGCACAGTTAATGATTTTCATTTACTGGAAATTTTTCCCAAGCATCATTGTAACTTCTTGAGGGTAATTAAAAATAATCTAATGATCTAAATGGTTTACAATCCTGAGGTTTAGCATACATTACCACGGCTGCTTGAAGAGCATTTCAGAGACATTGTCAGATCTGGTTTGAATGTGATTTCAGTACAATACAGATTTCTAATCCCTGTTGTTAAGAAATGACCGTTGCATTTTTTAAATGCCTTGTTAAAGATTTTAGAAGAGGTTAGGAAGTCATCTAAGCTTTCTTGTTTGCCCCCAGAAAGGTTGTAGAGATGTCTAACCCAACTGAAGGAACTAATGAATTAAAAGTGTAAGAGCTGAATGCGCCGTGTGGGTGGATGCCTGGTGCTTGTGCTGGTGCTAATCCCTGCAGGAACTAATTTAGCCTGAAAGTGGCAGGTAGCTAAGGAAGCTGACTTTCACTAGAATTTGTTTCAAGAACTCACTTTTGCTTCCCTTTAATGCATCCTGCTAAATGCTAAAATGGAGTTTGAGAAGTATCAATAGGACCCTGCTAACATGAAAGCTCTGTCTGTACGAGCAGCGGGGTTGTTGATGAACTGCCACGGTATTTGCAATGTGAAATATAAGGCAACTTTAAAGCTGACTGTACTGAACTTACTGCTGAGTATTTACGGAGCAAATTGAGTGCTGCTGCTGCAAGATGAACTGGTGTCGCTGGTCTTGACTGAGGTTCAATTTATCTGAGTGGTGCTGCCCTCTTAGGAGTGCGGTTTTGAGGAAAGCTTGTGGAGGTGGATTGCTGTGCTCTCACGGTGAGCTTGATGTACTGTCAGAATTCATCCAGACTTGGCTGTTAGTCAGCATTTCAAACCCAGTGCTGAGATCCACTCACACTGTCTGAGTGAGACACAGGTTGGTGTTTCTTCTGCCCCTCTCTTGGGGTCCCTGCAAAGCACCAGTTGCATGAACAGAAGCAGTTTTAGGCCACAAACCAACAAAACTTCACTTGCAAAGAAGAGTTGTGCAGCCTGTTTTTTTTTAAAAAAAAATGTTCATGGCAAATGTCTGCTCTTACTAAAATTTGAGAAAATATAGGTATCATCAGTACCCCTGCACTGGAGCTATGCTGGCTATAGACAGGGGCAAAAAGGAGATCTCCTCAGTAGTGACTGGTGCAGGAAATTTGTCATGTGACAGCAGAGATTTCTGAAATCAAAGTCATCTGTCTATATGAAGAATAGACACTAGCCCTGAATTAAAAATAAAATAGTTTTAAATAAACAAACTAGAGTTTTTTCTATATAGGCTTCAAGTTCTCAATGGTATTTCTATTCCAATTCAGGTTTTCAAGTCCTACTGCCTTGGATACACATTTTCAGCTTTTTCAAACCAGCTGAGCAAACCCTTATGGTTGAAGTAGATTGCACAGAGAGGTGACATATGTCTTTGATAATATGGCAGTGCAGCATTTCTTAATATATACTGAAATGATTAATGTCTTCTATCAAACACAGCAGTAGGAGCTGGAATTGTTCATCCTCCTCCATTTCTTCATATTATGTGGAGAGGAACCTGCTCTAGAGGGATTATATCCATGGATTAATTTTCTTTTTTTTCAGTTCATGAAATAACAATGACAGTAGTTGATGGCTGGATGAGGTAAACATTTAGGATCATTGTTGGATTACTAAGGAAGGTGTTTTAAGGAGCTGATGTCACACATGCCAGATTTACTGTGGCTTTTTTGGCCCTTTGGGGCAGACTACAAGAGCAGCCAAGCTAGGAGAATGTCTTAAGGAGGAGCTTTTTGAAGGGAGCAAGTGCAAGGCTTGAAGCAGATCTCTGTGTATTCAAGCTGTGCTGTGGCACAGGAGCACACAGGCCTCTGACACAGGGGTAGAATTAGAACAAAAGCCTTTAAGGCATCTGTAATTGACCCAGAGGTGAAAACAGGTTATCTGTTTTTCTTTCTCAGATCAAGAGTGGAAAGACCTTGCTGGCTGGATATTCATTCTGAGGTTATTTCTGGATGCAGGCAGAAGTGAAATGGGATAGTGTAGCATTCTCCTGCTGTGGAGAACCAGTGGAGAGCACCAGCCCCTCTAACACAGGGAGATGATTGCTTTGTGCAGGTTGTTTTTTCTGTGCTTTGTCACTTTCCAGACACTGAAATATCAAATTATTTGATATTGACCTTCACTCATGTTTTCACAATTAGTTTTTTACCAACACAAAGAGATGGTTTTATGAATTACATGTATAGGAAATAAAACAGAGAGTACAATGGAACTAATAAAGGTGGCTGATATCTTAGGCCTAATCGGGCAGAAACCATGGGAGAGACAGACACAGATAAATGCTCCCTGGGCAAGAAGTGACCAAGAAACATGATGTGAAACTTTGTGATAAGATAATGTTACCAAGTGGTGTGATGTTGTGAAGAATGTGTAACCAGTCGGAAATTGTTACCAAAAATATAACCCTATGTAAGTGCCATACAAGTAAAACCCTAAAAAATGCCTGGTATACTCAATAAAATTGGCTTCTGATCCAAACTTGGATGTCCCCCTCTCTCCATCGCTGAGATACATATATCCCTTTTCTGTATCTTGTGCTGCCAATTTTCAAACAGTGAACCTGCTGGCTTTCCCTCTGCCCCGCAATGCTGTGACTATTTGGTGAAATATCAACACTTTGAATATAATATTCTTTCGTCCTAAACCAAGCCAGTTGTCTCCCATTTTATTTAATTTCTAGGGTAGCTGTTATGGTGAGAACCCTTCTTACACTGTTAAACAGCACAAATGTCTGCTTACAAGAGCTGCTGCCCCACATTTTCATGTAATATCAGCTGGCAGATACTAACTACTGTAACTGTCTTGCGAGAGCTGTAGTGACAAAGATAAACCTCAGGCTAATTTTCTGAGCAGAATCAGTAAGCTTGAGTGAATCTTCTTGTTTGGAAATTAGATAATGATGATCTTAGCTGTAACATTTTAAATGATGGAGTAAATAAAGAGCTGGATGCTTCCTCATATAGTTAGCTCTTAATTATCATCTCCAGTGGCAGTGACTGGATATGTTGATGTATATGATGGATATACAGGTTGTTCCAAAATTTCTTTAGGCAACAGTCTGGAAAATCTACATTTGCTTACACTGTGTAGAATAACATCTGGGTTTCTGTCATTCTTGACAATAGGCACCAACTATATTTTATAATGACATGGATTTCCCGGGGAGACAGTAGGTATTGATCCATAAATTGCAAGATTTTTTGTGTGTGTGTGTGTCTTCAGAA
Source organism: Rhabdornis inornatus (assembly GCA_013397075.1). Classification (NCBI taxonomy): domain Eukaryota; kingdom Metazoa; phylum Chordata; class Aves; order Passeriformes; family Rhabdornithidae; genus Rhabdornis; species Rhabdornis inornatus. Next base: position 181,932 of record VWZS01000166.1, read on the forward strand.
TTACAGGTTTTCTGTGTTAAAAATAAGGAGGTATACTTGGAGAAGGCAATAGCCAGGTAGACAGGATCCACACAGCCAGGTGGGAGGCTTCAAGCTGGTCTCCTTGCATCTGTTGAGCAGTGCTCAAATGGTTTAAATTAGCAGTTCTGTGCTTCCCAGTGTTTGTGCTTGTGACTGGTAACATCAAGGATCTCCACCTGAAATCTCTTTGGGTCTTGGGCAAAGCTTCTCCAAAAATACAAACTTTTCTGAACTATTGGCTAAGTGAAATCAAAGTTTCATGGGAGTAGGTTTGTAACCATAATCCAGAATGTGACTCCCAGCATGGGAATGCTGAGAAATTGGGAGAGGCGGACTGAAGTTCCATTCACTGTTATCCTTACTCTTCTCACTTCAAGGGCTGAATAGGGAAAATTACTTTCTCCATGGCTGAGGGATCATATTGCTTCAGGCCTTGGTGTTCAGGACTCACACCCTAGCTTTGCTGTGAACCAGCCAGAGTTTCAAACCTCAGCCTCCTGATGAGATCAGTCAGAAAACACTGGGAGAAAGCAAAAATTCTATGTAGGGCTGTGACAAAAGGTTTCCTGTACACCTGGCTATAATTGTGTGGCAAACCTGGGCTGCAGGTTCTCATAACTAGGGCATTTTGCAAAGTAATTTTGTCAGGAAGCATAGTTTGCAGCAAATAAGTCACCAACTTTTGGGGCCTAAAATAGGTAATATCATCTTATTAAATTTGTTTCCCTCATTTACAGCAGTTCTAGCAGCAAGCAAAACTGTGATTCTGTGCCATTAAAATTTTCCTGATGCAGCCTTTGACAAAGACTACATGGGCACTGCCATTAAGGCTTCCTCAGAGACTGCTTTGAGCAGCAGAAAATGTGCTATATTTCCTGGATGTCCTCATAAGGCTGAATGTGAAATCAGACTTAGTGTCTCAAAGCAAAGCATGTGTTTAATGAGCCAATAAATAACCAGACATCAGATATGATACTGACTATGGAGAAATATAGATCATGTGCTTTTCACAGAATCACTGAAGTTGGACAAGACCTTTGAGGTCATTGAGTGATCTCACCCACTTCCCTGCGCTACCCACTTTTGTACATAGTACTGTGGAGTATTTATTCTGCTGGATCCTCCCTCTGGACTGATCACAGATAAGCTATCAAATGAAAATGAGAAAATGGTGTTTTTTAGTTTTGATCACCTAAAAGGTTCCTTCCTGAGAAGTCTTGATTTTCACCTCAGTAACTCCTTCTGTATATGGTCTGTAGGGTACATTACAGGAAAATATAAATTAAATTCTCTTCCACGTACATATTTTCCTTTCAACTATTTTTTAAATTACCCAGGTAATTTTGTTTCCAAGGGTGAAGACCATGCAGTCAAACACATTTAAAAGTCCCAGCCTCTCTGAAAGTGCTATTTTTTATTGTGTCTTTTTTTCCCATGCGGGCTGTTGGAGGGCTCTGAAATGTGTTTTAAAAGACTTAAGAAGGACTTTGAGCTTAAAATCCAGCTTGCAATGTGGAAAAAAAAAGTTTTTATTGGCCCTACTGTAATTGTCAGTGAATGAGGCACCATCCCCGTGTTAAGAGGGAAAGTTCTAAGCTTTATTTTGTAGGTGGTTTCATTGCAGCAGAGCTTCAGCTTGCAGAAGAGTTGCCTTTTTCATCTGTGTCTGAATTGAATGGGCCAGTGTTAATAACTAGATGGGAGGCAGTCTCATGTGGATAGGTCAGGGAAACATTTTTTAGCTCTGGATGGCTTTTTAAATTTTTTTGCTGCATTTCAGAGTTGGATTGACTTTTCTGTCTATAGCTGTGGTGGCACCAAATATCTGAAGCGATTGGTTTGACTCACTGGAAAGCTGTAATGCCTTTGCTGGCCTGACTCTTTCTTGAGATGTAACATTTCACATTGGAGGGTTTTGTTGTGGCGAACTCTGTCCCTTTGAAGTGATGCTAGAAATGATCTATAAGGAAGGGAAAACTGCAGAAAGAAGGGGGTTTTGTCTTGAGATGAAATCTGGGCTAGCAATGCACTTTGTAATGAACACTCCTAATATCCCTGGTCAATGGCCTGAGACTTCTCTGGAATACCTGGCTTTGAGGAGATTGCTTTATACCAGCTACAAGGCAAAGCAAATTCTAAGCGTTTCACTTGATTAAAATTATATAAGCAATTACACTAGAGAGGTACCAGTTCTGCTATCATATTTATTTTCCCTGTTGCATTTGCAGGCACAGCGTAAGGCCTCTTTCTGTGGTACTGTTTAGTTCAACTGCTTTCTCAATAGAGCTTATGGTTAAAGGGATTCAAGACTGTCTTGGATTTTAAAAGCAGCTAGGGCTATTCAGGACCCAAAAGCAGTGACAATCCTTTTCTCTCTTTTCTCTCTCTTCCTTCTGATTTCTCAAAATATATAATGAGCCAGACTAAATAATGCCAGTCAATGGCTTGGTAAGTGCCTTGTTGTGTCTGCATAACTACAAGTTGGCTAAGTTTAAGTTTGTCTTAACAAAGTTTAAACTTTGCTAAGTCAGTGCTTTGGGAAGTGCTTTACTTTGCCTAGGTGTTTTTTTTTTAATTTGCCAAGTACCCCATTCTACCTTAACGTTCTACAGTTTGCAAGCAAAATTTGTTATTCAGCCTCCTGAGAATTTGGTTGTTTCTCCTGTGCGTGGCCCAGAGTGACTCTACCTTCCCCTTAAAGTCACTGAGGCTGAGCGAGCTGGGACTTAACACCCTGGAAGCTGCCTTTTAGATCAGTACAAGAAGGATTCCGTGGTGGCACTGGAAGTGAGCAAACTGGGGAGGAACAGCATAGCTGCCAAGCCCAGTTCCAGGGCTGATGGGAAGAGTGGGGATGAGAAGCCTTCCCACAGCAAACATTGATCCATAGTCTAACCATAGTTATCTGTCATGAAAGACAGATCCATGAGCAGAGCGTGTCAAGCATCACGGTGGGTATTGTTGTTTCTTTTAGTGAATGCACAAAAACATCTCCAAATGGCTTGGAGATGGAAAGAACTTTCAAAAGTAATTCATTGGGTGATTCACAAACATTTTTTAGTGCTTTCGCACTTTTAAACCCTCAAGCAGTGGCCATTAAGCAATTTTCTGCAGCTTGGTATAAGGAGTAGTAAACGATGTAATCCAGAGTTTCCTGTTCTGGGACTTTTCACTTGTTTGCAGTCGTGTTCTTGGAGTAAAGGCTAGAGGGTTTATATTGACATCACCCTTCTGATTCCTTTAGTCCAGACCGTTATATTAGACCCTATTATTTTTAGAAAAAATGTGAAAGAATATGGCTATGACCGATATTAGCATTGCATAATCTTGCAGCTACATCCTCACCAGTTTATGAACAGGAAACTGAAGCATCAGGTGATGAGTATATGCATACCTCTACAGATTTCAGTTTGAATTGAACTGGCACTTTTAGTAGATCTGGTTTGAAGAGAAAAGAATCAGTAGGTTTTCTTCCCCACATCACATATGATCTCTCTTGCTTTCAGACCACTGTTCAGTTCACAGAATTATTTCTAAGTGCAGGAAAACTTCAAAATTTACATAATGGAAATACTCCATGACAGTGATGTGGATGATTCTATGATTCTGTTTCTCAAAGAAGTGTTGCTTGAAAAAAATCAGAACAACTGGATTTAGTGCTTGTAAGTATCTGGAGAGAGGTGAAAATGAAAATAGTGAATGATGATGTATTTACTGAAGAAGTGCAAAGAAAAACAAGTGAGAGGAAGACAATTACTTGGGGAGTAGTTTCAGTATGAACATGTAGTAAGTATTTTGAATGCTCTGTGAGATGGCGGTAGCTTTAACCAGAAGGGCAGGGAAAAATGCCACAGGATGGTAAAAATTGTGGGAACATCTTATTGCTGACTGTCAAGCTTTCTGACTTGAATATGTGCCTTCCCAAGCAATCTTGAAACCCTGTAGTTCTAAAAAAGCATGAAGGGAGCAGCCATGCAGCTGGAAATGAGGTGTCTGGGTTTAGCCTAATGAGGATAATTAGTGTTTGACAACTGTGTATGGTCATGAATAGAAACTAGAGCAGCCTTGAAGTAAATATTTGGAGAAAAAAAATTGTAACTGTGGAAGTTTGGATGTTAAGCTGGAGCCCAGGTTGCTCTCTGTGCTTCTGGTGATCTGGATAAAAGCACCAGCAGCAGCCTATTTTAGCAGAATTAGAAGCGAGAAGTGTGACCAGAGCTGAATGTGTGGGTTTCATTGAGCAGGTGTGTACTCCTTCTCTTCTGGCATGTAGTTATGTCCTGATTTTCATGATTCTTTTCCTTTAAAGCCAGTCCATGATTTAGGACTTTGAGCACTACCAGTTTAGTTCTTCAGGGGAGTCAATCTAACAAATAGTACAGAAGAAAGAGATTAAAAATCAATGTTTTATGCGCTTGCATATAAGATAACAGAAATTATGATAAAATACTTCTGCAAGAGATCTGATTTTGAATTAATTCCAAAGCCTTTGGGGGAAGAAAAAAATCCACAGGAAACAAACTGCAAACAGAGAGATCTGAAAGCAGCAAGGTATGGAATTTATTAAATGACTATTGTCTCCTCCAGGGGGAGGGGAATATGTTTAGAGAAAGGAGATACTAGGTGAACAAGAAGCATTTAAAATACTTTGGCTGATGCAGCAAAGGCATAGTGGAGACAGTAACTGCAGGTACTCGGTGCTTTCCATGGTGCTCTGGAGCGGGTACAGAAATTGGTTGATGGATAAGGCTTGCAAGAAAGGCTTTGAGCTGCTTGGAGAATTTAATTTAATGAAGATGGTGTAAAATTGTGGAAGGGCTGCTTTTTTTAAGCGTGGCAATGTCTTTTATATGCAATATGTTGGAGTGACATGATCTATTTTTGCCCTACCCTCAGTAAATGAGCCCGCTGTGACAGACAGCACTGAAGCTGTGCCTGTCTAGGGTTTTCAGCTTCAGATGTCATTATATTCAGCAGTGTCATGCAAGCACATTTTTGAGAAGCAGCACAAGAGTGCATTTTTCCTTCAAGAGAGCTGACTTTGAGTAAAAGTGAAATGCCCTAGGGATTTTCATTGGAATTCAGTAGTGTGTTGGGAGTAAACAAAGAAATAAAGCTATTTTCAAAAACAGAGTAATAGGTAGGTCTGAAAGAACGTTAATAGACATTTATTACAATACAGGAAGCTGAGCAATATCTAATTGGCAAAAATCTGAAGTGGATTATACATAGCTAAAGATTTGATGATTTGAAGCCTTCACGGTTTTTTTAACCTTCCCTCCCAACAAATAAACTCCAAATAACAACAGACAAAACGAGACACTAAAAATACCTCAGTCTGGAAAGTAAGCTGGTGTACTAAAATGCAAAGGAAGTGGGCAGTGTACAATTCAATGAAGATGTCTGTGCTGGATGTTGCTGTCAGCTTTAGCTGATACAATCCTTTGCCACAAGTTCATGGGACTTTAGGTTGGTATGAGAGGAAGGTTGAAGTAATGCATGATTGACCATAATGTGAATTTGAAAATAAGCATTTTAGAAAAGATAGGATTCTTCAAGCAGTCTTTGCTTTATGCCTTTCTATGAAGCAAGCACAGCAGGAATCTGTTTTGGATACCCAGGGAGAAGTGAAAGTGGTTGGTTACAAGAAAGCTGCATGTCCCAAAGCAGCTTTCAGAGTTTAAAAATATGTGGATCCTTACTTTCTTAAAAAACTTAGTGAAAATTGAGTACTGCTCTGAATTGGTGACTCCAGGAATGCTAATGCATCAAATCCAAGAGCTGCGTTGTCAAAATGTGCACAAACCTGATTTTTTTCCTTAAGAGTTTGTGAGATTGAGCAATTTAGACTAGTTGGCTTCAACCTTAATTACTTAATTGCTCTCCTTCTGTCTCTCTCTCTTTTTTTATCTTGGTTTTTTTGGCAATTGAAAACTGATTAGGTTTTCAGAAAGCGTGTAGGGTTATCTAGGAGCTATGGAGAGCTGAGAATTGCTCTGTCAAAGTGTTGTAGAATAGTTGGCAATATATTTGTCTTCCTTCAGTCCCCTTTTGAGCATTGCAGAGAAACAGGCTTGGAAGAAAGAAAGGAATCAGCTGACAGGGGATATTTAAAGGCAGTTCCAGATCCAGTGAGCATTTTGGTGAGCTGATTTTAAGGAGTTTCTGTTGATGGGCAGCTGGGATGATCAGTTAGGGAACTGTTTTTGAGCAAGGATTGATCCAGTAGGCTGGGAGTGTTGCTTGGACAAGAGAGAACTGAGGCAGAAGTCCCTGAAGTTTATAAAAACCAAGGTTGCCCAGGACAAGATGGAATGTTGTTCCTTGTGACTCTTCCAGTCTAAGAACTACAAGACATTAAGTGGTCAGAGTTTTAAAACTACAAAAGATTCTCCTTCATGTAAAAGGTACTGGAGAGGAGGAGCTCCAGCCACAGGATGCTGTGGTTCCACTGTTATGTGCCTTTAGAATTTGCTTTTCTTTAGCAAATTCTGCTTCCATGTGTGGATTCACAGTAGCCTGGGAAAGCTGTGTGAGAGGAGAAAGCTTCCCCAGGGACTGGCCTAGGGGCAGAGGTTTTCCCAGGAACAAACAAAGGCACCTGCTACTGTTTACAGAGTGTGTATTTTGAGAACTCTGTTGATAATGAAAACATCTGTGCAAGAGATGTTGCTTGCTCTGACCAATGAGCTGTGTTCTGTTCTTGGTTTAGCGAGTGAATGTACTTAAGGAAGGTAGTGTTACAATAAAGTGTCTTTTTCCTCTGTCTGGACAAGAGACATGTTGCTGTGCTTCTTTTCACTGTTCCAACAGCTAATCTTTAATTAACAGCAACATTCATGGGATACAAAATTTGAGAAGATGCTCTTTAGATACTAAAAATGATGTCAATATTATCACATATAGCTCTCATATATTTTCCATTGTATTAAGGAATTTTCCAGCTATATTAAGGAATTTGCTTATGTGATCAACTACAAAGAATAATTCCGGTTAGTGGATGGATGGAGTGGCTTATAAAATGTTGGGAATGTGCAAAATACCTGGAATATATAAGGAAGAAAAAAAAAATTCACTTCGAAATTCATGGGCCTATCCAAGCACATGTTTTCCAAACTGGTTGTTGCATTTCTGTAGTGGATTTTGGGTTTAGGTAGTTTTTACTAAAGTGGGAATATCTCCTCAAAGTACCCCTGAGTAGCTGTGAGAAGATACTTTAGGACAAACATGATTATTGAGGAGTTTTGGTCAGACAAGGGCTAGTTTAGGACATTTTAAATTGTTTCGATTAGAAGAGCTTTGTCTGTTCCTTATCCTTGGTAACACATTTATTGTGCAAAAAGTATGTAAAATTACTACAGCACTGTATCCGCATTCTTTACACTGTAATGTGAACCCCAGGATGGGAACACCATGTGTAATCCACAACTGTTAGCTTTGCCAACTAGATTTCTGCTTGTTGTTGGGAGTTGTTCCTTCTGTGTGGATTTTTCCTTGCTTCATCTAAATCAACAGCAGTGATGTTTGACCATGCCAAAATACCTGATAGTAGTAAATATCAAGAAATATGCATTTCTTTGGATGTTTTGGATGACCTAATTCTTTAAGCAAATGGAAAGTGGAATTGCAGAGCAGCAAACATAGGAAATACTAAATTGGGCCATGTTTGGCCCCTAATATTGTTTTGTGTGTGCGTGCACAGGCTGGATAAATCTTTGCTGATATAAACTAGAAGGGATCTACTGACACTGCTGAGGCCAAACCTTGTCTCAGTTCCATGAACACTGAGTCATCACTGAGGCTTCAATATTATTTTTCTTGTCTTGTTACAGGAGAACATAATTTTGGCTTCAAAAAGTAGGGCAATATAGTTGCTACTGTTTTTAACCATTAAAGATCAGCTTTTATATGACAGTAAGGTATAGAAAGCTCCTTTGTTAACTACTCACAGAAATAAGAGCTATCTAATGCAACTAGACTAAATAATGGAATCCTTGCAACAGATTAATAAATTTACTGGTTATATTAAATTTATGAGAGAACTTTTTGTTGCCCTACATTTATGCATTGTGCATTTATTGATCACATTGAAGACTGTTTAGTAGATCACCAACACAAGAACTGTGCCACAACAACTCCAATGGTTTGTGTCCTTTGGGTGGATGAGTGGGTGATTTGAAGTTGGGTTTCTGGGGAATAAAGCAGTGTGCAGGAGAAGAGACAGAAGAGCTGGCTCTGCTTCCACAGACTGGAGAATGCCTTTCAGGATGAGCTTTCAAATTGCACTTTGGATTCCCTCGTTTGTCCATTTCAAACACAACTTCAAAACATCTTCTGCTGGGGTCAGTGGTTACAGAGGATTCAGTAAGTGTCTAATTATGTTGTATAACTCATGTACAATTTCCTGATTGCTGCAACTTTTAGGCATTGCTTGTGATTCCAGGGATGCACTTAGTGACACAAATGACGACAGGGCTCACAAGTTTGCAAGTCCTGACTTATTTATACAAGCATAGGTTTAAAAGCTTCTTTCTCAGTCTCTTGATTGTTTCTGGCAAAAGCAGTATTTCATAATCAAGGTCTTGTTTTCATGATAGGCTTGGTAGAAAATCGGTAAAGGAGCTGGTTCTGTGTATGTAAGTCTTCATCTGTACTGTTTTCTGCCTGGAAGTCTGCCTGTCACTTTTGAAGTCTTCTCCTTTGCGTTTCTACAGTTGCATTTTAGAGCAGCTTCATCTTGTATCTCTACTAAAGTACCAAGAAATGAAAGAGGCTTTGTTCATAAATCTTTTAAAAGTGAAATGTATTTAACTACTGACACTTTAGATTAAGGATAATGTTCAGCTAAAGTCAGAAATTAAGATCTGATTGAAAGTCTCAGACTCTACAAAACCAGGTTAAAGCAAAGTTGAAGAGGTTCTGATCTTACATTATTTTATATTGGCTTAGATTAGTTTTCTCAACTCAACAGTTTTAATTACATAGGAGGAAATACCCAGCTACACCCAATAAGGTAATTGCTAATATATCAAGCAAATTACCTGCGAGCTTTTGGAACAATGAACTGTTAAATAAACCATGTGATAAAGTGGGCTGTTACAGAGTTTTCATTCCCGTATAAATCCAGTGGCACTTAAGAGATTTCTCTGAAAGAGGAACGAAAGGTTTCCCAGATGTTCAGCTAAAATGCTATAGTAATATAGAAGAGCTTCAACGTGCATTTTAGACTCCAGGTTTGACATGACTTCTGTACTGACAATGTTTCTGTCCTTCTGTGTACATTCATGATTTGTAGGAGAGGAGAAAGGGAATAAAGAAGTCGAAGAACAGAATGGAAGAACAAGTGAGAAATATTTAGTAAAAGTATGTGCACAGTTAATGGACATATAAGTGGTAAATACTTACACATTTCATTGTCCCTCAATCACAGGGTGTAGCTCCTTGCCTGTCTCTTTCAGCCACTTGTTGCCTGCCATTAGGAATTTGAATGTGGATCTGAGTTAATGACCCTTGTCCTTTGTCACAGTCAGTGCTTACTGCCTTGAGAAGTGCAGAGCTCCTGTGTTCTTTGTTTGGGTATTTACTTATTCCTTTTCCTCTTGAAGCTCCCTGGTCTCTTGCCCATCAGGCTGAGCAAGACTTTTTTGCATTGTGTAATGATGATATACTAAAGTAACCCCTTGAACATCTGGATTTCAGGCCTGCTGCCCATCTCTGCTTTCAATTTTCCATCATTTATAAACAAAGAAGGAAGGCTGTCTAAGGAACACAAAAATTAATGTAAGTGGGAATGCAGGAAACCTTTGGCAAGGTTTCTGATCACATTGCCTGTGCATGGTAATGCAGTGTGATAGCACAGACTGTTGAAACCAGTCTTTTTCCTACAGGGCTCTTAAGACAGAAATTGATTAATTGCAATTGTACAGATCTCTAACATATATAATATATTCTTCCTTGCTATAAAAAAGAGCTTTGTAATAAAGATCAGCACTGTTTCTGGCAAGCTGTAGAAAGTTTGTTAATGCTTGGGAAGCTTGTGAATACTGGGTAAATACTAGTTCCTTTTTCTAAGCATTTCAGAGGCTTCCGGCTCTGAACATTATTTCTAAACTTCATTTAATTTCAGCCTGAGTGATGTTTAAAAAAGCCCAAAAAACTCTGCCCCAACTAGGATATTAGTGGGCTTAGGATTTTTATAGGAAAAATGTCTGGTGTATGCTGTGATTATAATATGCCAATTCCTGGAAATTTAGCATTATCTTAAAAACAAATGAGAAGTAGAGAGTAGTAGTGGTTTGTTCACTTTAAAAAAAAGTTGATCGAGCAATTGGAATCTAAATTGTGCAGCTGTTTCCTTTCTGATTAAGAGTTTAGGGAAAGCAGACACCAAGAAAAATTGTTACTTCAGAATATGAGGTCCAAGAAGATAATTCTTCTCATCTCCCCATAACATCATATGTTTTTATCATTTCTGCTTCAGACAGCCAGCTGGTTTGTTTGAAATGAAAAATACTGGTTTTCTCTGCTTCCAAAGTATTGTTTGACTTCTTTGCTTATTTTGTTGGAAGACCTTAGGAGAACACAGTTTATGGAAAGACAGGAGCCTCTGCAAGGAGCCATACAAGCCTTCAGTGGTTAATGTGAGTCCTTGACTCCCTGGGCTCTAGGAATATGAACCTGAGGGTGTGCTTGGCTTCTTCTCTTAAGACAGCTCTCATTCAGTTAAGATGGGGGGTGGTTTGAAGTGATTTCACCCACTTTTTCCTAAGCTCCCTTAGACCTTGATTAACATTCCGAAGAAGTAGCAGTCCCTTGCATAATGCAACAGCTGTCTGTTGTAGCCCTGATCCTTGTGCTGTGTGTTGAGACAGCTGGTCTCATACCCTATAAACCCAATGCCAAGCTCTGAAGGTTGTGCAAACTAAAGCAGCCCTAACAACCATCTCCTCGAGGAGCCTCTCGTCTGTTTAGACTGATGGTGGTTGTTGGAGCAGTTCATCGGTGGAGAATGTGAATGAGAGGAAGTAAAAAAAAAAAAGATTTTTGCAGAGGACAGAGGTTGCAAAGGATGTGAAGAATGTGGCAGGAAAAATGAAAGAGAAAATGAACAGTGGGGAAAGTGACTGAAAGACCGGAACCAATTCAGTCACCTGTTCCTGTCTCCTCGTGGTGGGGTGCCATATCTGTAAGTAGATGTGTGTATACATCCTCATGGATGTATGGATCTCAAGGGGCCCTGGCTGAAGGAAACACTGGGGTAAGATCCAGCTGTTCAGGGGGGTTCCCAAGTTCAGGAACATGGCCCAACCGCTCCATGGTGACCCTGATGCCCTCAGCAGCCAACCAGGTGAGGAGAGGGTAGTGCTGTCACCAACCACAGGAGATTTAAATGGCTGCAAGGAGTGTGATGAGCAGTATTTCCTCAAACAAACAAGAGCTAAACTGATTATTTCCAGAGGGGCTGCAGTCTCAAGACTCTCAGGAGTCTGGAACCTCCATTGCAGAGGAGAAGCAGATGGACTCAGAGCCCTGCAGGGTTATTAGTCAAAGGGTTGTTAGCCAAGGGTCTGTTCAAGGTGAAGGCTGGAAGCAGGATCCTGCATGTACCAGGAAGAAAGTTCTTCCTCATTCTCAGAATCTGACAAGTAGGATTGGTACCACCTATAATGGGTGTGAGGCTCTGCACTTAGAAGGCCAGACATTGATGAGGTGGGCGAAGGTCCTTCTGGGATAGTGGGGCCTCCTACAACACCACCACTGGTACCCCACATCAAGACCTTCTCTTCTAACAGGAAAAGAAGGATAGCTGTAGTAGGAGACTCCCTGCCAAGGTGAGTGGAGGGTCTGATACTCAGGTTGGACTAAACTCACAGGGGCGCAGCTGAGAGCCTCTGTTTAAGAATCAAGGGACAAACAAATATTGCAGATGTCATAGTGGGAATCTACTATAGACCTCCCAGCTAGGGGGACGATGCTCACAAATTCTTCTTTGAGGCACTAAGGGACGCCTCCAAGTCAGCTTCCCTTGTTCTTATGGGGGACTTCATCTTGCCAGCAATTAACTAAGAGCATCACACAGCTGATACAATCTGGATCAGAAGCTTCCTAAAACACCTGGATAACAATTTCATGGGACAAGTCTGAAGGAAGCTGACTTGGAAAGATGCTGTTCTTGATTTGCTGCTTCTCAGTGGAGTGGATTTTGGAAGCCAAGCGGAGATTGGGGCTGTCTTGGCCACAGTGACTAGGAAGTGTCAAGTTTAAAATCTCTGTTGACAGTAGGAAGATCTCAACTTTGGACATGAGCAGACTTCAGGCTGCTCAGGGAATTAGTGAGTAAGGTTGGGAAAGGTATTTTGCAGATGCTAGGGCCCATCAGTGCTGGTCACTTTTTAAACACCACCTCCTAGGGGCATGGGAACAGCAATTCCCAAACGTCAGAAGTCAAGCAGGTGAGACAAAAGGCCATCTTGGCTGAACAGAAATCTTCTCTTGGAAAAAAGGCAAAAAAGGAAGGTATATGCCCAGTGAAAGATAATTTTGAGACTGTTAGAACTCTTGGGGATGGTCCTGTTCAGGGCCAGGAGTTGGAGTCAATGATCTTTATGGGTCCCCTCCAACTCAGCATATTCTGTGGATTAAGAGGCTATAGTGAAAAGAAAAGGCAAATATAAAAGGCAGAATTAGAGAGGAGAATGTACTGGACAGTGAATGAAGAGGTCCTATTAGGATTAAAATAGTGCACGTTAAAATTATTAAATATAAAATTTAGACTGTAGTTGTCTACTTACTAAAAATGACTTAGAGAAGCAGACAATTCAAAATGGTGAAAAGGAGGAGTGAATGAATACAGAAGAAAAGAAAATGTAGGTTACATGATCCATTTAAAATGATTGTGCAAAAAGTTTCCACAGGTATTTGGATTTGAAATGGAATTAAACTGTAAGAAATTGCTTTGATTCTAATAAGGAAAATTAAAACAGATTTTTGAGAATATTAATATAGATTCACATAGTGTCAGTGATAATTTTAATCATCTTTCTAATGTAGCTTTTCCTCCTCTGCCTGGTTATGAAATGAAAGGTTTTCCCATCTCTTTCTTTCTCTGAGGTATGCCCAGTGCAGCAAAGTCAAAGTTGATTTCATGCAGGAAATTCAACGAGTTGGCAGCTGTCAGTATGTTGAGAAAGCAGATATAAAGTAAGTACTACTTTTTTTTTTTTTTTAGAAAATATCCTATTTTCTTGTTCTAGGCATGTTTTTAAAAATTCCACATTTTAAACAGTGCTTGAGATGATCTTGAATTCACTACAGTGCTACACATTTGACAACCATCAGCAGGGCTGTGTTTACAGGGCCAGTAGTTCATAGAGTTGTTTGTTTAGCTGCCCATGAAAGCACCTCCTCAAAGGCTCTTTACTCAGAAAGTAAATGTGTGAAGCCCTCATCTGCCACTAGTTCTGCATGTAATGAAAATGCTATTCCTTCTCCAAGATTAATATATTCTCTTCTCTAGAAAAGAAAGATTTTAGAGAAAATAAAAAGCATAGTAAGAATCTTGTAGGGGCAGATATCTTCAACAGGTAAAATATGAAAGTTCATGAACCTGTATAACCATAATATGTATTTAAGAAAGGATGCTAGTGGAGGCTAATTCTGCTCATCTGGAATAACTCTGGGAAAGTTTCACCTGGAATTCTGCCCTGATCCCCCATGTCAAGAAGGAAAAAAAAAATTGTACCTTGAGATTGTTTTTCTTTTCTTGGTTCATTATTTAATCATGGCAGAATCTTACATAATTTCATCAGCTGTCTGAAATTTGACCATTTTCATTTGGAGCCTCCTCTCAAATGCTGTTTTCCTTGAAAATAAGATTGATTGAGAGCTCTGTTGTCCTTGGGGCTGCTGCCTCCTGGTTAGGTCTGGATGAAACCTGGCTCTCTAAAGTCTTCCAGTTACTATTTGCTCCCATAATCCCTTCTGAGAATGTTTTTGCAGTTCTGTTGGTGGCACTTTTTGAATCTGTCACCCAGCCACCACTTCTCAGGGTTTTGTTGCTGAATCATGCTTTTGACAGAGGACAAGCTTTATGGAATTTTTGTTTGAAGAGCTGAGAAGGAGCTGGTAGGGATCTGTTGTTATTAAGTGTGTTTTGAATCCAAGTGCTTTGTATTGTTGCCTTTGAAATAGGTATGCTTCAAACTGTGAAGAGTTTTCTCCCAAAGGTCAGGTTCTATATGAGCCAGACTCCAAATCTCTTGGGAAACAGCTCCTTTGTATCCAGGGCTGCTGAATTTTTGCACTCCTTAGATATGATCTGAAACTGCACATTCAGAGAGTTCATACAAAAATATATATCTGCAGCTATAGAATTTACTTTATGTAATATTTCTTTTTTATGATTTTGTCAAGATAAATTACTTACCGTAACTGACATAAATAAAATATGCAAAAGCTGCATCTCAGTTTTCACTCCAGCTCTTCAGTTTGAGTATTCACCTGAGAAGAAGGTAGTTAGGCATTTGAAAATCTGTCTCACAGCTGAAGTCATGATCTGAAAGTATTTAGTGCCTGAAAAAATGATCTCTGCAACCTCTCCATATTTAAATCTTTTGGTTGGACCAGTTCACAATGCAAAAAAAGGATGACCATGACCATAGTTCTACTCTGAAGTTGTGTAAGAGTATTAAAAAATATACTATGGAGGAAGAAGCGAATCAATTGCAATTTTAGGAATAAATCTGCTTCTTAGTTGCTATGTTAATGGTTGTTAGTGGAGACAGAGACAACACGAACTTACCCAGCGCCCTCAAAAAACAGCATGTTTCATTGTTCAGAACTTCTTTTTCTAGGGCATTCGTAAGTCCTGGGTATACACATGTGATTGGCCAAGGTCCCAACACCACCCAGTTCCCTGGCCATTGACACATCTGCGTCTAGGGCTCAATGAATTGGCTGGGATCCTTTAAATGTGCTCAAATCCATCCTATCATTGCTCACCCAGGGACCTGTCCACCTCTAGGCTGGTTGAGTTTGGGACTGCAGCTTCAGACTAGCTCCAATGTGACAGTTAGCAAGGCTTTTGAGGCATCAGGGACAATCTTTTTGTTTCCATGGTGGGACGTGCTTGGTTAGCTGCCAGACACTCCCAGCTGCTGTCTCCCTGTGTCTCCTCAAACGCACAGGGACAGAATACAGGACGCAAAAACTCGTGGGTCAAGCAAAGGACTGAGAGATCCCTCACCTATTACTGCAGCAGGAAAAACCTTGACTTGGGCAAGATTAATTTAATTTGTTATCAATTAAAAATAGAGTAGGATGATGAAAAATAAAGGGAAAACACCTCTTCTGGCACACCTGCCCTTCTTCCTAGGCCCAGCTTCAGTTCTCTTTTTCCAGTGTCTCCATCTCCCTCCCTCAGAGTTGTGCAGAGGGATGGGGAAGGAGTTTCAGTCAGTTCCTAACAGCTCCTCTTCCCATTCCTTCCTCCTCATGCTTTTTCCCCTGTGGTGTCTTTTAAGATGATCTATGAAAAGGCCAAAGTGGTATCAAGCAGCTCCTTATGCAGCTGCAGGGGTGAGTGGGACAGAGCCCTCTCCTCACATGTACAAATATGCCAGACATCACTATGTTCCAGATAGTCAAAGTGTTTCTGGAAAGGCCATCTTTTCCTCATGGTCATTTGTACTTGGTTATACTTTAATTTCTTTCTTTAAAAAGAGAGTGCAAAAACCTTACACCTTTGAAGTACTGTTCTTCAGGAATGTTTTCCTGGCACAACATGTGGTCACCTATATGTGGCATAAATTCATGCTCATTGCAGTTTGAAGGTGGTAAATTCATGTCATCTACTTCAGAATTTTTTTGCAAACCCTATCAGAGTTGATAAGGTTTTGACCAAAAGCGGGAGTTACTGTAAATTGTGGATCTAGTTTAGCTGAGATCAACCAAGCACTTCTAAGCATGAAGATATCGCTATTAGTGTATGTAACAGTATGCTGATATTGTACTACTGGTGTGGAAATGTTTACTGCTTTTGTGTATTTCTTTGGAAGAAAGCTGGTTTGGAGTGAAAGACTGCTTGCTTTGTTGCACCTTTCCTTTTCATAATATTTGTGCAATCTTGCTAAATATGGTTTTGGCTGTGGGAGCCATGTACCCCTCTAGAGAGCTTTGATGCCTTTATCTTCCACCATCCACTCATGAAATGCCAGGACGTTTTCTTTCTTTTTCCTCTTAACTTTCGATTGAGTGAAGCACTTGGTGAGGGGAAAGGAGAAGATTGCTGAGATGTGTAGGAGCCTACTAAAAGCAAGTAACTTGCTTTAGATTTATTTGTGTGGAATGTGGTATACTGAGGCATTATTTTTGCTGGTTTCAAAAACTTTGCAACTGACTTCACTCTAATAATGCAGACATGTATTTAAGGTGGAAGATAAACAGTCTTGAGAAACACAAACCAGTCATATTTTGTGAGCTCTATTCTGAACATTTGATACCCATATATCCTGTCTCTTGGATGAAGCAGCAGGTATTAAAAAATAAAAATTTCCTGTGTCCCCTTATGCTGATTTATTATAGCATCTCTGTGAGCCCCCTGTTCACTGCAGCAGGTAGAAGTGGCTTTAGAGCCTGAAGAATTAAGATCAAGAGACAATCTTGCAGCTTCAAGTCCCAAAACATATTGTAGCAACTTGTCCAAGTGTTAAAAGATTTTTGTTTACAGTATTTTGTTATAAATAGCAACAATGACTACAACAAGAATCATAAACAAATAGTGGTGCCAAAAAAGAAAAAGGAAGGAAAAGTGTTGGGGTGAGGTCTAGAAATGGAAACACTTCATAATTTTTGGAACATGCATTTGATTAGAGAATCTTCAGCTACCTTAGTTTTTTATGTGGTAAGTGTCTTTTTACTAGGTTATGATTCCAGTTCAGGGAAGCTCATACCCTGATAATCCTGTTTTTTAGAAGATGGATTGTGCTTTAACATGCTGCCTGTATGTTCGTAGGAACACTTTATGAACTTCTTAAAGAATGAATGACAGAATTATCCAGTCACATCCCTGACCATTTCTCAAAAGTATTTGATAGCCATCGGTTCTGTGGCCAGGAGTGCCAAATCATGCAGCCAGAATCAGACCCAAACAAAGATCAGTCATTTTCCCCTCCTGAGACTGCAGTGTAATGTGGCATCATCCCAGAGCAGCAATGCAGGGTCTGGTATCATTCAGAGTGACAACTATACATGACCTGATGACCACAGTAATCCCCAAAGATGTCCACAAACAGCAAGGTGAGTGGAATTCAGTATTTAAAGCCTGTGAGCCTCTGTATTAGTATTTTCTAAGTGATGTATTTTCAGATTTTTTGCTTCCCACCACAGTTAATTGCCTAGTCCCCAGACAGTGTTTTCTCCGTGTGAGAGACAGCCTTTGCACATATTTATTCATGTGAGGACAATTTTATACAATACCTGATTCTGGGCAGGAACACCAGCTGTTGGGCTCCACTGAGGTGTGCAGCACTCATCTGGACTTAGTTTGATTACTTTTATGTTACTTTAGACTTGTTAACTCTTCAGAAGCCCTGCCTGATTGTGTCATTGATGCTCAAGTCACCTTGTTCCTTTTCTAGTTTTCAGTCTTTGCTCTTCACTTTTTGGCCAAAGATTTTTCTTGTTCAGCCTGTCACTAGGTTTGACTGCCTGCCTTCAAGGACACTGTAAAACAAATGCTCTAAGCCTGATTTTTGATTATAAAATGCCTTTTAATTTTGATTGCTATTTCAGTAGCTATTTGCATCTTTTTCATGATTGTGAGAGACTTACTGCAAACGAGTCAATAGTACTCTGAAGCCACAGTATATCCCTGCTCCATGCTGTGTGTTTCATATTGTAGGTCACACTGGTATAATTTTGGCTAAGAAAGTATGGCCTAATTACGTAATAGTAGGATCTTGCTATATTTTCCCACCATACTGCTGAATCCCAGTACTTTGCATGTCTCAAGACTTAGCTACGTTGCAAAATGAAAGACTATATTTGATGACTCCTGGGTTGGAACAAGGTGATGTTTAAATTCCATCTCAAATCATTTTGATATCTGACTTTTCTTTGCTTCAATAATTATTGTGTCATAGCTTACTTGTCCTGTATGTGCATGACATTTAATTATTAAATGTATTTGGGAAAGAAGTCTTACTGTACAGCACAGAAAAAACCCATCAATACTAAACTATGCTTTGACTGTCCTCTTAGAGATGCAAAACTGGAGGGAGTGAGAGGGGGCACCTGTGGGCCTCTGTGGGGGGAATCTACATACCAAGTGCAGGTAGTAACTTGATGGGTTTTGACCAACAAACCTGAATTTTATGATGGAGGACGCCATTGGGAAAGATAGGAAGCTCTGTCTGGGATATTGGAGTCTTCTTTTAATAGGTTTGGGTAAATGAAACTAAGTTTAGGAACACAGAAAATCTCCTGGGAGCTTATTTGCTTTGATTGCTAAACTTTGAAGTGTGCTTATTGCTGTAAGGAAGGAAATCCGGAAAAGGTCAAGTATGAATTAGGTGAGAAATACAAAAAGGAACTGTTTGAGATGGTCATTAAATAAGACAAAAATGAAATTCAGGAGTAAATAGAACAGTATTACTGTAAAGGTGAAATATTGCAGCATAAATCAGTAAAGACAGTGAAACTTCAACAAAGATGAATGCATATCCAATGTGCATTGATTTTTGTAGAAGTCCCATTCCTATTTGGTGAAATCAGTATTCTACAGGACCCTCGTATCCCAGTCTACAGGTATTTGTGGAGACCTTGTAAAGACTAAAGGGCAGTCTGTCTGTCTCTGCCTATTGTGCCCACATATTTCTAACACAACCACTACCACCACAGCTAGGCAGTAGGAGAAATGATCGATATTATCCCTGGTGGTGGGGATAAAGCCCTGCTATGTTAGGCTCTGTTGAGTGACTGATACAAAGACAAACCCTAGGAGATCGTAGTCTGGTGTTTTGGTCAAGGAGATGGCAATGGGTGAACTATTAGAGAAGCAGGAAACAAAAGTATGGAAGTGGCACCTCCTTGCAGCTGGAATAGTTTTCAGTGTAGCCACAGGTGGCTAGAGACTGAATCTTCAAATTATCCAGATGTTCCTCTGAGAAGGGACCTCTTCCTTCTTCATGTCATGGCACTGGGGAGGCTTGAAGAAACACTTTGGGACCTTTCTGGTGTTCTCTTGCTTTGCTGCCTGCTTTGATTGTGGGAAGACTGAGTCCTGCTGGTTGTGTGAAGTTATTCACACTCTAAATTAATCCAAACATTAATTGCAGGTGTAATTCTTGGACTTTCTTATTTGTCCCAATTTTTAAATAAAGTAAAAGGCCAGTAATGTGAAGCAGATAATTGCTGTTAAAGGGACTCTGGGAGTAATCACAGAGATTAAACCGGGGGGGATTAATTAAAAAACCCCTGCTCATCACATTACTTAGGTCCTTGCAATATTTGCCTTTTAAAATGCAGTTTTTGTGTGAGTAATGTTAGTATCAATATTAATATCTGCTGAGATGAACAAAAATAACAGTGTAATAGAAAAAATTAATGTTGGCCTCCACAATGAAGTTTTCAGAGGAGAGGAGTCTGCAAGGACTGATCGTACCTCTGAATTTTAGGCTGTTGTCATTGTTCTACTCAGTCTATCAGTGTTATTTGCTTGCACTCCTTTATTTAAATCTGTTTCTGCCCAGTGGCAGCTGAATGTCCTGCAGAGAAAAATGTCTCTAGTTTGTGTCTGCATGAATGTGCATAGCTGGTTTCAGTACTTAAGGGCTTTATCTTTAACGTGTTGCCTGTATCTTTAATAGAAGATACAACAACTGTGTGCAAAATGTGCCTTTTTCCTGCAGGTTTTCTCTAATTGCCAATAAAATGTGTTGCTTATTCATTATGGAATTGTACATTTTCTTGATGCTATTTGAGAATATTTTAAAGTGAAAGCAGCCCCAAGAATTATTTAGAGAAGACGACAGGGACCATCCTTTTTTAGTTTCTTTTTTTTTTAAATCTATTTTCTTTGGTTTGTTTTGGACGAGATTTATGTTTATACATGGCCCACAGCTGGGAGAGGGAAGAAAATTCTGTACAGCTCTGTAGTCCATGATGCCATTCTTGGAGCTTTAAAGCAGAGACTGGATACCTTTGCAACATTTGCAGAGAAAGTTGTTAAAGAAATGGCTCAGGGAATGTTCTCTATAATGACAAATACTCAGAATCTCAGTTAGGAGCATTTTATTCTGTGAAACACAGGGCTAGAAGTAGCAGCTGGTGTAAATCAGCATCACCTCTCTGAAGACATTAAGGAGACGACTCTTTGGATCATCAGCTGCATCTTGACCTGGGTTTTCAAATTAGGATATCATGGATAAACACTATGTGTGAGTTGTTCTCTTCAATGATGTGGGGAGTACACATTTTGATCCTCCTGACCCGCAATCTGTTAGCAGTTTTCAGCAATTACACACCTCATATAAATGATAAATGACTAATATTACAGAATGCATTCATTTTAGACTCTTTCACCTCTTTGTAGTTACTTTATTACAGTAAAACTATCACATGATTTTGGGTAAATGAATAAAAACTTTAAAGGAAAGTGAACAAAGGCCACAGGAATGGCATGATGCAGCTGTCATCCTCTGTGCACTGCACTCATCTCCTGCAGTAGTCTCATAAATGCTCCAGGGTGACTCTGTCTTCCATTAATTATCTCAGTCTGAAAGGAGAGGATCTCCTACCTTATCCAGACATCTTGTGAGGGTAATTAATTTTTTTCTGCAAATTCCCCTAATCTGATTAGTGGCTTGTTTGGAAGTAAATCCCCCTACCCCATCCATTCTTCATGCTCTCTGCTGTCCTCTGCATTCAGCCAGTTAGGTTTTTTTCTTGTCTTAAAAGTTGGTCTCAGCAGCATGGCCAAATCCTGCCTGGCTCTGGGTCCTTTCACACAGCTTGGCTGTGAAGAGCACTGCCTATCTGGCCTTTCCACTTCACTGACTTTGGTGGGGCATTTCTGCTCATGAGCCATTGTCTCTGGTAATTGCTCCTAGCTGGGAAAATAGCTTAGGCTTCCCTTTTTCTGAAACAACACAGTGACAAAGACTCTTGTCTGGGGGCCAAATCTGGCCGTGGGGCTTCCTGAGATGCCTGCCAGTGCAAGTCTTTCCTGATTCCCTCTCTGTGGCAGCATCATGAGAGGAGGCAGCAGGTTCATTGCAGTTCGCTCCAAATGCTGTTATGTTGTTTGCAGTGCTGTAGTTTGCTTCTTTACTGCCATTTTCATCGCCTCCTATAAAGCTTAATTTAATTGTTCCTTAATTACCTCTTTGGCTTGGTGTATAAATCTCAGATGGAAGATGTAAGCAGCACACATAAGCCTATGGATGCCACAAAACATTGTTGCCCTCTATTTTCATGGCCCTGTCTGGGAATACAGTGGGCCAACATTTGCTGCTGCTGTAAAAATGTTCAGGAATGGGAAAAAGGCCTTGTGCTCATAAAATTTCATTTTTAGACAACTTTCTGGAAGGAACAGCAAATATTTACTCTAAATTCTCCAACCAGATTTTATTAGACCATGTATTATTTCACATTATTTTGGTGTTTTCTCAAATTACATGGAGTACAGAAATCTCTGATCTACTTAACATATGTGGTATTATCTGAATGCTGTCAGGACCACAAAGGTTTTTATTCACAGATGACTCTCTAAATAAACCACATAGTCTGCTTTGGGAGTGAACCAGAGCAGAAACACTTTTTATTTAAGTTCTTAAGTTAGCCTTTGCTGAAAGCAGTTGCACCGAGTCCACCTCTGTCCACCTTCCCAGCTCCTGAGAAGTCCTGAGCCTTAGGGAGATTCCAACGTGCTTTCGTAGCTTGCAAGGTGCTTTTCTCACCTCCCTCTAAGCCAAATGGGTGTGGGAAGCTCTCACATTAATTTTAGACTTTCAACATGAATCTTTAATGTCTTAGTGTACGTTAATTTTAGTGTTTTTCCTTTCAAAGATGATGCAGCCCTACTTTTCGGATAGATTTCAATTTGGAAAGTGTACATTATATATAGAATTAAAACAGAGGAATATTGATCATAGGCGAAGCTGGCTTCAGCAGATACTATATAGATCATTGTTTGCAACTAGATTATTTTCTTCTCTGTGTCATTCTTTTTATGCTTTTATGTGCTTTTCCTTTTTCTTCCTCTTGCCTACCTATCCACATTGCACTCAGTATTTGCCTTACTTTTCTCCATTTGCCTGCTGCTTCCTTCATCCTACCTCTTGTAGTGAGAGTGGAAAGCCATTAGTATTAACCTGTTGACTGAAGCTTTTAAAGCCACAATGTTCACAGGAATTCAGAAATGAGCAATATGAACTTCCCAGGTGTTACTGAATCTGCGTTTACAAAAACCAAATACACTTGACCTTTTGTGAGAGATTTCTAAATTATTTTTGTTTAATGCTTCTGTAAAATTCTGTTTATTAGAAGACTGTAAAAGAATAGGGAGATCATGAAGTTTGTTTGTTTTTGTTTTGTTGATTTTTTTTTTCATCTGTCTTGCTTGGTTGGTGACACAGAGCAAGAGCTCTCCACTGGTGCTCTCTGACTCTCTGACTCATGCAACTGGATATTTAATTTTGCTGTGGTCTGAAGGCCAGACTTCCTGGGAGAAGTGAGAAGATTTCAGTAGTGAAACGTATCTTGAAGTTTTATATTAGGTTTAAAATGTGTATTAGAATATCGTGACTTATATTGTCTCTTCTTAAATTACTTACAGGAGAAGTTTTGAAATATGATTTACCCTTTCTACTTATAATCTGGCTGTGCTTGACATCCATCTACTTTAGCAAACAGACCATTTTGTTTCCATTTTCAGACAGTTTCTGGGCAAGTTTCAATGTCACTTTTTGACATACCAGCAAGGTGCTGGAGTAGCAAACCCAGGGCAGTCTTTTACTTAGTATAAAATGTGCTTTTCCTTGAAATTACTTCCTAAAACTGTAAGCATCTTGTATTGGCTCTGACATTGCTCTTTTGGCTTGCCATAAAATGTTTAACTGGGGCTAAGTTTCTCTTGGTGGTGTCTCTCAACACCACACTTTGCCTAAGAAAAAATGGGAAGACAGATGTTGTGCTAACCTCTGCTGATTGCTTTTTGATTGCCAGTTCAGTCTTCCACCATTTCAGATGACCATATGGGAAATCAGCAGTGATGATCCTTAATAAAGTACCACAAGCAAGGTGCTTCACTTACATTTATTTTCAGGGGAGGGATCTGAACCCAATTAGAAAATTTATGAAACTGCCAGAGCATGCTACTAATTTAAAATTGCTGAGGGCTGCAAAGTGAACTGAAAGCTTGACAGAATATTCACACTTGTTGCAGGTCCTGTATGTCAATTAACCTCAGAAATGGAGAGGGCCACAAACTTCCTACAGTTTGTTTTCTTTTCATGTACAAATCTGGGCAGTTGCATATTATTGTGAAATGACAGATGCGTAAGTGAGAAAGGCCTTGGAAAGTTCAGTTATAAAAGAGTTATTGGAAATTACTCCCACTGAGTGACAGGATAAATCAAGATCTGATCCAGTATATCTGATGCTGCCTGTTACATTAGGAATTAGATGTTTCTGCTTAACATTTACTTTTCTAACAGCGGGAGCCATGATGATTTAAAATTCTTCAAATGGTACTAAAGTGCTGCAGCAGGTGTGGGAAACAAGTTCACTCATTGAGGAGATGATGATCCTTGGGGTTTTGGCTGGCTCACTGTGATGTGTTCTTAAGTTCAATGTATAGGCTCCACTTGCAAAAACATCAGCTTCAGTGGGCTAGAAAGTGAAGTTCTTTATTTGTCTGCCCAGTCAGTGCAACAGAGACTGCCTCTATGTCTCAATGCTCTTGAAATCTTTAGTGTCTCTGTGGCCTCCTGCTGCAACTGTGATTTTGTTTGCTACTTTTATTTTGGCATTCCTTATTTTGTTCCCCCAAAGAAATTTGATAGAGTGTGTTACGGGCCCAGATTCTACTATTTGTGGAAAGAAGTCACAGCTTTCTCTCCCAAGACATATTTTATGATTTGTCAGTGTTTTGGTGGAGTTGTACATCCTGTTGTACATCATCCATTGATTAAAAGAAAGTCTTCCACACCACCAGTTCCATTTTAGTTTTTGAAATTTGTACCATTTAGATAGGTAGGGTAGTAATTAACCTCTGTAGAGCTTAGTGTGAAATCCAGGAACAGCTTCATTTTATTCTGCTTTCTGATAGTGTTTTTAACAATGCCCATGCTATGTGGAGGTTTCTGCATGAACATAGTTACCATCTCAGAGGGGCAAAAAGTCATTTAGTTCATGTCAACTTAAGTATCTTACGTGGTTCCCTGTGGTCAACAGCTGGATGACAAAACATCAAAAGTACATTAGGCAGCTTTCTAATTAAATATCTTCATTGCATCTAAAACACATGGCAGCACTTCCTTGCTAATAGAAAGAGAGCACACTGCAGTCAGTTTGATGCAGATACTGCATTGCCTCCCTATGCCAGGCCTCTTGCAGTTTCTTTTGAGAAGAGGCTACAACATAATGCACTGTAAAAAGTAACGCTGAGCTGTGATTTTACAAAGCATTATCCTATTTATTTTACGTGTCATGTAATTATCAATTCATTTACTACCTATTGTAATACCATGAATCATAATGAATGTATTTGCGTAATAGGTAGTATCACATGAGCTTAATTATAATTCAGTATTAGCTAAATGTAGCATGCAAACAAAATGCTTCCTGTAAAGGTAGGCTGGGGTTGATATACAGCCTGCCTTATACCTGCTGTATCACAAAGTTGTTATGGGAAATTTGTGGGCTGGTTCTCAAAGAGAACTGTTTTGGAGTCCGGTCCTGTCATTCATTCATTTTTTGTCCTGTCTCCAGCCCCTTAGGTTAAATGCTTTTCAGCTCTGTCAATTTTGCAGGCGAGAAAAACTTCAGAAAAACTGTTTTTTGGTGTTTAGTTGATGTGTTGGTGCTCTGCTTGCTGAGACCATGGGACAATGTCTGCCTAAAGACTGAGCTCATTTCTCCTGTGATACTCTGCACACACAGTGCTGGGTGATTAAACTGAGGAGCAGC
Organism: Rhabdornis inornatus; assembly: GCA_013397075.1. NCBI lineage: Eukaryota > Metazoa > Chordata > Aves > Passeriformes > Rhabdornithidae > Rhabdornis > Rhabdornis inornatus. Next base: position 207,141 of record VWZS01000166.1, read on the forward strand.
CACACTGGGGTCTTGACTACGCAGGATTGCCTCAGCCCTGGGTAGGTTTCTTTAAAAAACTCTTTGTTTCCAGATGTAAGTTCTTTTTAAATAATAAGACCTCAAACATTCCATATGGTACTTCCCGGAACAGGAATTGGCTCTGTGTTGCTGTGTTGGGGAGTATGACACAAGAATGCTGCCAGCTCCTTGGGAGCATGGTTTACTGTAGGTATCCTCCATGTCTAGGTTGGTATGTGTCTCTACTCACTCCTCATCAGTACAGTCAGCAGCAACTTAGAGACCGGGGTACTCCAAAATGTACCCCTTTGCCAGGTCAGAGCTGCTTCTCCTACCCCAAATCCTCCGCAGTGTCCTGTTTCTGCCTTTATAACATGAAGTTTTATGCAGGCAGAAATGAACCATATAGCACACTTTGCATACAGAATAAGTGGTCCATGCCAGCTATAGTTTAATGTGTTTTGAAGACGTGATCTTGCAATGGGAGAGTGCTTAGAATAACCCAAATGTGAGCAATATCTAGTTTCCGAGAAAAATCTTAATGGTTTGTACCTCTCTTTTGGTTCACTTAGAAGTTCAACTCATTTTCTGTTGCAGAAGATAGACTTGCTCACACAGTAGTTTGAAAGTGATCCTTGCGTGAATTGTTGTGTCTGTAACAGATGTGTATAATCCCACTCTCCACTTTTAAATGTATCCCATTTCCATAGAGAATATAAAATGCTTACTTTCTGGCTAGCACAGTTGATTTTTACTTGTTGCCTGCAAGTTAGATTAAGGACACTGAAATTGCAGAGGATAAAAAGAGAGTTATTTCCAAAAATACAGTGTAGTTACTAGTACCTCAAGGATTATGTGGTCTGATCTACATTTAGGAGATGGCACTGCAATGGAAAAAGGCTAACACAGTTGACAATACTTAATTTGTTTGGACTTATGTCACTGTTGGCTTTCTGATGTGACAGGAGAAATACATCGCAGGAATTGATGAAGTAGTGCCACATTTACACAATTCTGCAACTCTCTACAGTCATTTAGGGCAAGCTTTCGTTCTTGAAATACAAGGTAAAGCTCCTCAATTTCATGTGTGCACCCTTGCTGGTGTTATATTTCAGTTTGGCCAGGAAGCAAGTGGGCAGTGGAAAGAGAGCAATGTCCTTGCTGGATTTGGGTAAAGTTAGAGTGTATTATAGATACATATTACAAGAGTTCCATGCAGTATTTGTACAACAGCCATTCTTGCCAAACATGGAATTGGTAATCCCCTGGACTGGCACAAGCACTGGACATGATAGGATGGAGTTGTCCATATGAACACATAGAGGATGGTACACCCTGCAGCAGAATTACTCTGTAGTGGGAGGAGTTATTCCTGAGTCTGTGCCTTCACCAGGCCAGCTTGTCAGGGAACAGCACCCCCAAAGGAAGTGGTTATTGGGAATTTGAAAGAAAATTCTTGTTCTTTCATGGAAATATCTACTTTTGTTTCCATGGTTCTCTTTCACTTGCTGCTAACAAGTGGGAGTTTCTGGGCCTTGTCTCTTAATATGAACTTTGCCAGTAAAGATTGGGAGAAAATAAAAAGCTTAAGTACCCATGAATATCACAGGAGAACATTCCATCGTGTTTAAATTCAGTATATTATTTCAGTTTTCAACATGTATCTTTGCAATGTGCCTTAAATGTGTTTGTTTTTCTCTGGTTTTGCTCCTAATAGCTTTTTGTAGGGCAGATGCTTATTCAGGTGGATCACAATTCAGAGGAGCCTACTGCGTGGGAATAAAATTCCCATGGTGATTGCACTTGCACAGGAGATGTAGTACTAAACATGGTCAGAGGTAGGACAAAAAGCACTATAAAAGCTGCTTGTGTGACCTTTTCTGCAATGTGACCAAACTTATTGTAGTGTTTGTACCAGTTACTGATGATTTTGTGCTCTGAGTCATCTGTCACTGGACAACGTGTAGGGATCATCAGCTCATCCTGGACAAGTTATTAGCTGTCTGTGAGGGATGAGGTTCTTGTTGTGCAGGGTGATAGGAGCTCTCTCTTTCCAGCTGTCACGTTTCACTGGATTTCCAACAAAAGCACAAAGTTCAGATTTGTTTACGTATTATTATTATTAATTATTACTACACTATAGACTCCAGTAAGGGTAGACCCTGTGGTATGTTTGAATCCTAACTTCCGTGTATCATGTAAGATCCCCTTCTGATCTAAATTCTGATACAAATCATCTAATCCGTAAATAAGAGAAAAATGAACTCAATTGCCCTAGGAATCAGATGCAGGGAATTAAACTTTATATGTCATGTGATGCTTGGTGTGATTTTTACCAATCCATAAAAGTGAAACTCTGTAACAAGTGCTCTTTGACCGCTGTAATTATTTGTTCCTCAGCAGCTGCCTGCCTGAATAATCTTTTTAGAATTCTGTATTGTTCTTAAATGCTTGACTTAAAGCAAAGAGAAAATGGTGTTTCTTCGCTCTATACAGGTTTTCCACTTGCCTCTAGACAGCGTATTTCTACTAAGACCACCCTTCCTGAATTTTCCCTATTGTGATGCAACATTCATAATTGTACTGAAATAAAGACTGAAATGGGATACCTCTCCAAAATAATTTGTATCATTGGCACAATAACACTTTTATATGAAATTTTAAAGCTTAGAGAACCTCCAGTGTCTAATCAAAGCTAGGGAGTACCTTCTTATCTCTTCTTCCCGCTTTTATCTTTATAACATAAACTTTCTCAAGCTCACAGCAGAAGTGTCTGGAAATTTTGGATTAAATAACCTTCTTGTTCCCCACAGCTGATTAACCCTGTTTGCATGCTCTGACAGCAAGAGAGCTAAAGGCTGTAGTGTGGTGAGACATTAGTGCCAGCTAAGGAGAGGGAGGGCTGCATGAGATGAATTCTTAGTTTCCTGTCTCCATTCAGTTTCCATGTGGTGCCATTTGTAAGAGGCAGCAAGAATTGAAGCATGGAGAAGCAGCTCTTCTTTCCTTTCTGATGTGGGTTCTTATTCTTGGTCCTGTGGCTGCTTACAGACATCTATTGTGTTATGTTGTTTTTAGTCTATGGGTGGCAGTCACTTTCTAAATTTCCTGTGCAATGTTTGCAGGCTTTCCTGCACCAGGCTTCTCAAATTTGCTGTTAGTAACACACATCAACCAGCAATCGATAAAATCAGAGCTAATTACATAATGTGGGCTTTTTAAAAATCTGTCTACAGCACAAGCAGATGTTAAATGAAAGCTAATAAAGTGTGGCATCATTTAAACAGGGGTATGCCCCAGGATTTGATACTGGACAAACCCTGCAACACAAAAGGCAATTTCCAGAGAGCTTGCATGCAAGAAAAGAATGAAATAATCATGCAAGCAGTGCATACTTGAGCTAAACCTGAGCAGCCACGACAGATCTCTGCAAAATCTTGTGAGCTTCTTAGAAAATGAACTACCAGGCAAAGGCAACAAGCAGCACTGTAAGCAGGCTGCTTAATAGAGAAGTTCACTAGCAAAGGACCCGGCTGTTCCCATAGGTTTGCATATATGTTCCATGGAAATCCATTGTTTGGCTAAGCAGTGGCTCTTTAGGCATAGAAATAATGTTTGTTTACTTGGCTTTCCTTCAAAAAGGGAGAATTTTTACTGTAGGCTATTCTGAAAGAACAGCATAGAAGGCATATAAAGTAAAATCTTGGGTTTTTAAAATTTTATTTTATTTTGTACATAATAAACCACTGTACTGCTACAAGGTATTTTTAGACTTTTTTTCTTTCTCTATATTTTTCAGCAATGCTAGTGGCAGGCAGATCCCAGTGATTTGGAGCTGTGTCTCTTTTTGAGATAATAAGTAAGTGGGCACTAAATCTCAAAGCTGGCTGTCAGTGAGAAGAGCCAGGGAGAAATAAAAGGGGAAGAAAATCCAAAATTCCTCTGAAATCTACAGAAAAGGCAGATCTGGTGCTGCCCCACAAATACCACTAAATGTCATGTTAGGAGTTAGATCTTGTGCACTGCTGTGCATTTGCTGTCACAGAAAACTTGTGATTCGTCTGGACTTGTGGTTCTTTCTGCTTGTCATTTGATACAACTGCCATCACTAAATATTTATTTGTCAGACCCTGGGTATCCCACAGGGAAGTCACTCACCTGAAACACTTTTAGTTACAACTTGTTTCTGGATTCTTAAGAGTTGATATTTTTTAGCCACTTTCCCCTGAGTCCATACAGACTTAATTTATTGTTATTATTAGTAGTAGTAGCGTTAGTATTAGTATTGTTATTTTAAGAAAAATGTCTCACTTATCCAAAGACTCAAAATAAGCTCTCGGGATATGTAACCATAGGAAACTGGAGATTCCAATCAGAAGTGGAATCCGGATCATGTTACACTGACTGACAGTCATTTCAGTTGCTTTTAAAATTGGTGAGGAATTTAATAGATAAATCAGGTTGAATATGAAAACAGAAGAATTATGTCTGCTAAACAGAAGCTTAACAGAGCAAAACCATAAACAGCTGGAATGAAATATTTATTGTAGTCTTTCTTTGGTATGTTATCTCTAGTTTTGGGATCACTTACTGAGTGATTTCTCAAAAATTAGATTTTATTTCTGTATTCCAAATATACTATTTTTTGAGATAAATGAAGGAATGGCCTGAGACTTTGATGCCAGGAGCATCACAGGAATGAGGCACCTAAAAAATCTCACCCCAAGCATCTCTACTGCACTTTTTTATTGCTATGGCCTCAACTCTGTCTGCTGATCCAGTGATAAAAATGTTCAAAAAAAGAAAAATATAAATGGCTGAGAGTAAATAACATGAAAAAAAAGTTAAAGTTTTGAATGATCACCACAGAGCTTGTGAACAATGACCACTGAATATTATTATCACATTAATAAGAGAAACATATTTTCTGACTCTTGAACTACAACTTGCTTTGTGAATATTTTTTTTCATTATTCAGCTGGCTTTATTTTTTTTCCTTCCAGGAGTAGAAATTGGTCCTTCATCCTTATCATCCTAGTTTTTGGCCCTTTTGATAACCATTTAAAAGGCTATTGGAATGGTTTATCATTCCTGTGTGCTGAGAAGATTGTCTTCCCCAATACTGAAGCCCCAGTAAAATCTGGTATTATAACTCATGCAGTGCAGAAGCCTCCAAGCATTGGTGTACACTTTGAAAATGCAAAATAAGGTGACTTTCACTTATGGTATGTCAGAACTTTTGTGGGCTAGAAAAGAAAGCTAGAAAAAACCTTCCAGTAAGTCACTATTAATTTGCCATTTTTCTGCTATGAATAGAGCACCGCTGAAGAAGCTCTGCTGAATTGGAACACCCTGGGATGGAAATGCAACTCAAAGGACTTTCAGTCCTTTAATAAAAACTTGTCTGGTATTTACAGCCTGCTTGAGTTCATCATCATCTTGTCTGGATTGTGCCCCTTTTCTAACATTCATCAGTTATCACCTGAGCTTTTCAATCTTCTCATCATCAGGCCATGGCTCACCACAGAGTAGCCTTTTTTCCTTCTGTAACTGGATTACAGAAGGTAAATACAATACATCTGCAGTGACCACAAGTGACTTTTTATGAGGGGACAGAAAACATCAGTGATATCACAGCACCTTCCTTTACCTCCCTGCAGCACAGCCAATAGACTGAGTCCTCATTGTGAGGTGCGCTGAAGAAGCCAATACAAAATGAAATAAATATGTTTACTGGATATATTTTTTATCACAGCTTTTTAAACTGTGGAGTGCTACTACCAGAGATCCTAAAGGCACTGTTGTTTTAACCTTTCTTTGCTGTTTCCCAGCAAAGGCTTTGGTTGCCTTTCATCACAATCAAGGCATCACACATAATAACTAATCAGATTCAGTGAGCAGACAGGCTGTGAGGATGCATTTTAATCAGAAATAGTGAAGAATTTCTACACATCTCTCTGTGCTATGGGGTGACATTTTTAAATGCTCAAAGGGCACACAGGTCTCCAGCTCCTGGTGAAACTTCGTGAGAATGTAATGTGCAGCTCTGATTTGTGTTCTTTATAGTAGCACTAAAAAAAAGCTTTTTTTAAATTTATTTATCTCAGATCCAGATTTTCAATTTTCTAATAAGAAAAAATGCTAGTCATTGCCTCTAAAATAAAACCCTCAAGGAGTTGCATCAGCACAGCTGAGGGCACACACCTTCCAGTACTTATATTTTATTTAAGCAGAGTATACAGACATCTTTTAAGAGTTCATTATTATGTGTAGCTAAATAATTGCAGCCACTTCAATTATATTCAATTTAATTTGGTAATTATGTGGGTTTCAGAAATTGCCTCTACCTCTTCTTATATTCTTTTCATGCATATTGGAATTATTTAATACTGCAAATACAAATGTCTGTTGAGAGAACCTGAGAGTATTGAGAAAACTCAAAAACTCTAAAAAGCCTGCTTGATATTTTCAGGATTATTTTGTGCAAAAGGTGTTTTCTGCTTAGTCATTTAAGCATGAGTGTCGGAGAAGGCTGACAGCCAGTCTCTCATGCTCCTGAAGAAATGTGTGAGTCTGAAAGAGATGATATGCTAGCTCAGGTGAAATAAAACTAGTTATTTTTATAGAGTATACATTTGATAAATAATGTTCTACACCCTGAACTTGACTCAGTGTTTAGAAAACCAGGATATGGAGCAGAGGATGTTTCTGATGTGCTCTGACAAGTCAAGCTGAGGAGATGAGTAGCAGTTGTTGGTACTTTGTAGTCTTAAGATTATATTGTTTTAGACTCTGAGCAGAGGCAAACATCTTTCCTGAGAGATGGGCCAAGATGACTCAAACAGTTGGGTAAAATCCTGTGTAACTCAATAGTTTTGGAAATTAGAAGCTTCCCAGGCATGTAAACACATCTGAAAATGTCACTGTGGATGCTCACTGTGTAAGGTAACTGGATCTTGGCTCACTCACTTTCCCCCCCTTTACTTTCAGCCTCTTCCAGTTAGACCTCACCATTCCTAGAGCTTTCTAATCTACAACAGAAGTGTATATTTAAAGTCTGAGCAATCTAGTTTGCATAGCATGTGGATATAATGCCAAAATTCTCTGCCTAGAACCATACTATTTTTCTCTCCTTCTGTGTCCTGTGATCAAAATTGATTAGAAAAACTAATATTCTGTTCAATCAAGTTGTGTACTGGGGAGAGATTTCAGTGTCTTTAATTATAAGATCTCTGAAATAAACCAAAATAAGTGAAAAATATTAAATCCTGAGGGGTTTTCCCCTTTTTGAGCTTCTGTTACATTTACTGCAAGTTAACTTGGGAACAAATCTTTCTGTCTCCCACATTTTGTACTGTTGTATTGTGCAAGTAAAATGGTCTAGTTGCTTTAAGCCCGTGAGCTCAAATGCACGAATAATGCTTAAAACAGGAACTCAAAAATTGAAATATTTCAGGATTGTAACATCACATAATGCTCATGACAATACAAAGAACGTATCTCCCAGTTAGAATCAAGTGAACAGAAGTGGAGTGAGATGATATCTTGTTGTCTAGTGACAGGAGCAGAGGATGGATGACAGTAGGTGAAACTTCACCCTCCTATGTGGAACCTATGTCAGGCTGGAGATTGGCTACAAGGAATGCCTCAGAGGGATTTCTTTCAAAACACAGCTGTTACCTGACACTGCTTGACAATCCAAGGCAAACCACTTGGTTATGGAGTGCTTTCCCTTCTTGTACTGCAGAAGGATTTGTCTGTTGTCCGCGTTCCAGCCAGAGAAGAGATAATTTTTGCAGTGGCAGAGGGAGTGTGGCTCTGGGTATGTTTTAGAGGTTATTCCATACCATCTTATATCATTGCTGGAGGTGGTGGGCAAGATGGATGTCACCTGATTCCAATGGATTTGGTCAACAAAATAGCAACCAGAAAGAAGGAAGCACAGCTTTCCTACGTGCTGTGGGCTTTTGGAGGATGTGTATCCCAGAGGACAGCCAGACTCTAAGCCCTCTCTATCTTGTGACATGGAAGAAGAGCGATTCCAGGTGGGGCCCAGAACAACACCAAGCTTTTGAACAAAGATTGCTCGTGCAGTAGCCCTTGGGCCACTCAGGACAGGACAGGATGTAAAAAACCTGCTCTGCTGCTGCGGAGAGTGGTCCTTCCTGGAGTCTCTGGCAAAAGGTACCTGGAGAGACTCGAGGGCAACCCCTGGGGTTCTGGAGTTGGGAATACAAATGATCTGAAGCCTGTTACACCCCAGCTGAAAAAGAGACACTGGAAGCTTGTGAAGGGGTTTGGGCTGCTGCAGGAGTGATTGGCATGATGTGGAGTGGGTGCATCCTATTCCTTATCATGCACCAGCCTCTGGGAAAACTGAATGGTGCAATGGAATGTTAAAAACCACATTGGAAGCAATGGGGGGCACTGGGGGGGGGGCAGGACCTTCAAACCTGGGGATCTGCATTTAGCGAAGGCCCCATGGTCAGGCAACACCAGAGGCTCTAGCAACTGAATTTTCTTAACGTGTTTTCCGATCAAAAGGAAAAAGCTGAATCTACTGGATTTCTTTCAGAGGGATATGAGAAGAAAACAGACTCATCAGGCTAAGATAAATGATAGCTTAAAGAAGTGAAATAATTCAACCATTTACTAACAAATCAATTATTGTGTGAATTAATGGGATTGGAACCTTTTATACATAGAACTTCTATAACTATATTTTTCTGTTCACTGTTGTAATCATGTATCATTTCACTACAAAATGGAAACTGCTAAAGATATTTAATCCATCTAATAAATCACATTCCGTTGTTGGAAATCAAACTTTCTGCTGATTTTAACACAGATTTTAAGATAAGATAAAGCCAATAAACTGCTAAGTCATTTACATAAATCAGTAATTTGAATAAGCAAGGATTTTATTTATATTAAATAAAAAGTATGCTTCAAAACGGAAATGTTTGGTTTCTTTAAGCATTTTTCCTTTCGAATTTTATTAGTGCTAAGGTATGCAACTAGGCAATTGGAAAACAGAGTGTATTACTCTGTTTTTGTTTATTTCAGAGAAAAATCAGATTATTGATGTGCATTGTAAGTACTTCCCAATGCTGTGATTTTTGAAATTCTTTTATTTTTATTAAGATACTGTTCCAAGGGGACTCTGATCAAAACTGTGCAAAACCTACTATTTTTTGTTCACTAGCTTTGGTCCATGTTGATTTCATTTCTGTGATCTCACACAACCTTAAGTTATGCATTACGATTCTAACTCAGCAATTCAAAGGACAATTATTTTGTTTATGTTTGAGTTTTGCTACAAGCAATAAATTGGTCTGAGCAAACCTCAGCAAACTCTTGAGAAATCTGTTTGCTGTTATGGATTCCTAAAAAATAATTAATGCAACTGTAATTGTAGACACTAAGGATTATAATCTAGATTTTCATGTGAAAATGCATATTTTTCTTAAAAAGATGCACAAATTTGAAAGTTCAAGGGAACACAATGATAATTTAATCTGAGCTCTTGTTTGTTGGAAGTTTTAGAATACAAAGGTTGTTAATTCAAATGCAGAGACTTGACTCATTTTGTGCAAGTGTTTTACAGTTTGAGTTTCAGAGTCTAGAGGCTGAAGGAAACTGGAGGGGAGCTCTTCTGAGTGACCTCAGTAACTATTCATTTTTTTGCAGAGGCCAAGAGTATTGTTCCCCAAGTGGGTTGGATTCCACGTTGAGAAGGTGAAACAGGAAAATATAGCCAAAAGGTTTTGGCAAAATGTGTTAACAAAACAAAATGGAAAATCAGCTTTCCCCCAGAGTCAGCAGTGGTTATGAGAGGCTGCTGTTATTTTGTGTTGTCTAGTGATGGTGTGATGAACTTGACTGTGATGGATATCTTAGGACTTTTATATTTCCATGCTCCTTTGCCAGATGATAAAGTCCCATTGATTTTCTTCAAAATGCTCTGGACTTTCATTTTACTTATTTGTTGGGGTACATATTTCCCAACCTGCCAGGGAGCTTTGTTCTGCAGTCCTGCACAACTCTTGCCTGGTACTGTCTTGCTCCACTGAAATGCTATTTTTTGAGGACAGCGAGTGAGGGCAATTCATGTTTCTGTCTAGTTCTCCCTGTCACTGGGCCGTGCTGTGTTCCCAGTGCCACTTTTCCACTGGGGCAAGTGTTTCAGACACCCAATATGATTATGTGCACTTGGTTCAAAAAGCAATAGCAAACAGTAACCCAAAAGATGACTAAAAAAACTGTGGTATGGCTCAGAATTTTTGGTTACTTTTAATATCCTTACTTATTTTCTAAGAAAATTTTCTAAGTTCTAGGAATTGTCTGTGTGCTTGGCTTCTTTTTCCTTAGTTTTCATTCCTTCAAGGAGCCCTTTCAAATGAGGTACTGCTTGCAGACGCATTTCTTAATTAATTGTGATGCGTAGTGTGGTGACAGATGCAGAGGATGTTGCCTTTATCCTGATCACATTAAAATGAGTTGTGTTGAATATTCTGTGATGCTTGGGGAAATTGCTTAATCCTATTACTTCTTGGAGAAGATTGAGTAGCTCCTAATGTGAAATACGAAACCTCAGAGCCACACAGTGCAACTGCTGCAGCACAAAATGTATAGGATTTCTTCTAATGCAAGTCAACAGTGATTTCTAGGCTTGTTTATCACATAAATGTTATCTGGGAAATTACTGGACAGTTGCTATGGAAACAAAGACCTAGTAATAGAAGGACTTGTTACCATAAGTAGTTAAGACAATGCTCAGACCCAAATCCCTGCTGCAAACAGTCAACTCCTAAAGATGGAGTGACAGATAAAAAACCACCTATTTTTACTCAGAACAATTTAGAAATATTTATCAGCTGGCCTTCGCTTTTCCAGCAAATCCATAGATATATGAAATAAAGTGCAAAGGTGTGAAAATGCTAAGGGAAAAATATTCTTTTATCTTGTTTCATATGGTTCAAAAAGATAATAAAGGTGTTGGTATCTGGTAGAATACAATGAAGCATGAACAGGCCTCTCCTGCCACTCTGTAGTGTTTCCTGAAAGAAAAGGACGATATATTCCAGCTGCAGGGAATATTAAGTGAGCTGACTAAAAAGAAAATGAAGGGATTTGAAAGTGATGTCTTCCTTCTGATGGGAGGTATAGTGGAAATATTTTAAAAGGAGAAATACATCCTCTTCATGATGGATGAAAAGATGAGCCAAGGTTGGATTGTTCCAGATTATGTTTCCTGTGGATCAGCAAAAGTAGTATCTCCACTTTCTGTATTTATCTTGTGAAGAATGGTAGGGTATTGTATTGTAAAATCTCCAATTTGCACATAGGTTTCGGTGTCCTCAATGCTTATAATCTTCTAAGGGTTTTCTTAATATTTTGTATATTATCCATCCCCTGACTTGGGCAGTTATCTGAATCTCTCAACTGTTGTTTTGGAAGTTTTAGTCCTTGAATTTGCAGACAAAACCCTAGAAGATGTGAACGCTAAAAGCAAGACCAATTAGCAATTACAGGCATGCATGAGGGAGAAGAGTCCTGTGGCAATAGCACAGCTGAAGTGGGAAGCCAGGTTCCAAAAAATGGGCTCTGCTGTGGCACCTGACACCAGCTGAAGAGATTTCCCAGTGACCTGAGCATATGGGAAAATGTGCAAGAAAAACAGCTGGACAGAGACTATGTCATCACCTTTATGATGTACACAAAAAGAACAAAAAGGTGACATTCATTGTGTGATTTTTTTTTTTCCCCTCAGCAGCTATGGGTAGCAACAGAAGATGAATAGGTTATTGATCCAAAAGCAAACAGGTGGCTGTTTATTTTAAGTTAGATGCTCATGCATGGCCTAATATATTGCCACAATTGTGTTCTAGCACTAAGAGAAAAGTCAGATGTGCTGGAGGATTAAAAGACTAAAACAGATTTATAGAGCTGAATTTCTATGCACTAAACACATATGTTGAATATGTGGGAAAGACAAAACGACTCAACTTGTACTAAGACCAGGGAAAAAAAAGAAAATAATATCCATCATTGGGTTAAAATTACATCAGATGTTTAACAATGGAATAAGTTCTTTGGCCGAGAACTAAGAAAATGTGGAGATATGATCAAGTGAATGGAGAACCCTCAGCAGAATCCTGAATTGAGCTGAAAAAGTCCAGCTTTACCACAGATTTAATGCCCTGGGATAGATCTTCCTGTCCAAAAAGGAAGAGGAAAGGAATTGCACAGACCTTCTTGCTTTGGAAACTGCTGAGCAAATAGAAGCAGCAACAGGATGGGTATATTAATTCATTTTGGTCTGTGGACAAAAGGAGGACTAAAAAAAATGCCTTCTACCACCTACAAAGGAAGATATTTTTGGAACTGTGAGTGATGCCAGATATAGCTATAGAAAATCTCTAATATATATATATACGTATAGATATGTATGTTTTGGAATGAGTGTAACAGTAGGGTTCTGGGAGCTTTTAGTGTGCGTGTGTTCAGTACCTCCTTTGGAGAAACTGTTTCCTCCTGCTGCTGTTTGGCTCATGTTCAACACCTGAGGTGTAACACATTTCTGATGGTATAGACAGCTTTAGGTTTACATAGATAAATATTTTATCTGGGGAAAACCAATGGAAGAATGGCAAAGACAACCAGAATTTTTTGGCAAGGATGAGAATAGTGGCTCCAGCTGAGTAGATATGTGTGTTTTGGATAACAGAGGTAAGCTACAGGAGAGAAATTAATTCAACAATATGTGTAGGTAGGTCACTAACACACCTGATTTGTAGTGCATGAAAAGTATGCAGAGATTCCTACTTTTGAATGATGTGGAGGGAATTTGAACCGGAGGGAATTATAGACTTTGAGATGTTACCTCAGAGGGTGAAATTCATGACCTCTGGCATGCTGAGACAGAAGTTTGGAATTTAATGGATGGAAAATAGCAGAGAACTTTGTTTCTGAAAGAGAGTCCTGTTATTTTTCTGGGACTAAGAGACATGTTTACTGCCTTCGGTTATGTGTAATGTAAAACCAGGAGGTTGCAGCCACCACAGGCATCTGAGAGAGATAACAGGTTTGTTCTTTTAATTGAATGGGAAGTGAGTGATGGCTGTGAGACAGTGCGAGGAGCAGCGGACAGAACAGGGAGGTGGGGGTTAAAAACACCTATTCCTCACCTGCTGTTGTGAAATTGTCTTCACCACTGTCTTGGGGTGACTCCCTAAACCAGGACAACCACCCCTTTGCATTTCCCTGGAGATCATCCATCAACATTCCTATTGAAGTTGGACATCAGATTGACAAATACCCAACAAGGAAATCCCAGGGGAATAAAGGAATCAGAAGCATGTCTAGGATTAAGGCATGCAGGTTGAGTAGGAGAGACCTGGACTTTGAGTCTCTGTTTCTGAGGGTGTTTGTGTGATAGTCACTGCATGAGCAATGCAAAGCCGCTTTCTCTGATCACATCTGTGACTGATAGAGGCTGTAATTTCTGTGGGTTTGGTTGTATTCAGTGATTCAGTGTGCTCCAAGTGTGTTTTCTGCCTGATGGATTTGGGGTGTGGCTTGGCTCAGATTACCTGCTTTGCAAATTCTGGACTGCATTGTGCTAAAAACAGTACCTGGACACAAGGTCTATTACGCAAAGATTATATTGACAATAGACAAGGTCTATTATGCAACTTTGTCTATTCAATACTGTACCAACTATTGAGCCATTAGGTAAGGATGCAGTAAAAAAGGAAAGAATGACTTCCAGTTTATATTCTAACATATGAAGATATTTTTAATAATGTAGGCAGTACTGCTTTTTATTTTAAGGTACAAATTAAGGTATAACATCAATGAACCACTACTGATTTAGGGGGAAACAACAAAAACAGAGCCCATTTAGTGCTAGCAGTATTGTAATATTAGAAATTAGTTACTTATATTTCTTGCTTTGGTTGAATTCAACAAACATTTCATTCTCCTTGAGAATTTTTTATTTATATTTTATTTTGATTGTAGTGAATTCCTTTCTTCCTGTTTTTAAATAAACACTGGAATAGATCCAGAGAGGGATCTTTTAATAAACAATTGTATTTTGTATATCATGTAAGTCATGTCAAATCTATTACAAGAGTAGCAAAACTGTGTGTGATTTTGCATATTGTCCTAGGAGTGAGTGTCTGTGCGGTATTTAGTTGCCTTGTGTGGTTGACACATCCACACATACTCACATCTGTATTTGCCTATTAGAGGTAAACACAGCCAAAAGTATCTTCCAGAGCAACTTACTTTGAAGAACACCTCCTTTCGGACTGTAATGCCACTAACATACCTCCAATACATAACTCACTTTTGGAAGCAATTTTTTCCACAGTTATTGTAGCATTTTTCTCTTGGTCAAATTCTGCTTAAGCAGCTGAAAACCTGCACCTCCTTCATTTTCTTTCTAAATCTGGGGGGTTCACATCTTCTTATGCAACAGCTAATGGTGTTATAAATTACCTTGAGCAAGGCAGAGAACTATGAAAAAAGAAAAGAGAGTGCTGTCATTTTCTCTCTAGAGGCCAACAGCTTCACTGAGCCGGGTCTGGGGGAAGTGGAACTCAGAATAAAGAATTTAAGGGAAGAAAATGGATTTTAAACCTTTCCTTGTGTGGAGTCGATTTTAATGTGTAGATAACCACCAGTGACTGTATTGTGTGTATGACTTCAGTCTTAAAATTATTTTTGCCCGTAAGAGATGGAGTTTATCTGGAAAACACAAAATCCTTTGAACCAAGCATGTCAGTAAGTGTGCTGCTGTAAATATGTGCCTAGGGAAAAACTTTTCTGCGACATAAGTCTTCGTTTATCTTGTTTAGTGTTTGTGTATTTGGGCAAAAGAAAACAATAATAAACCTAGCTACCCTCTTATTTCTCCCCTTATGCTTCTTTCTCGTTCATTAATTTCTTTTCCTCTACCTCAATCCTAACACTGGTTTTAAATGCATTCATTTTTGTGTTTTATACTAGGGTTTTTTACAGTTAGACTTTGAATCTTTTGGAGTGGAAATATGGTGGTAATGCTGGCAAATAGTATTCTATTTTCTTTCATTCTGTCAGGTAGATGCTCAAAAATTAGGAAATGGTGCTCAGAAATGAAGATCAACCAGTAATCTCTTCAGACTTGTTAAAATGCGGTTTCCAAGCTGCGGGGTTTAAAATTCAGGAGCTCTCTTGGTTTTATTACAACTCAAATCAATCTATTGATAAGGGTGGAGGTCATTAAACATGAGACTGTCTCTTTCTGATTACCTTTGGCATTCAGCTGAAAGGTGGAGAGAAGGAGAAAGCAGATTCTCATGTGGAAATCTCAGAGACACTGCATTTCTAGAAGTTTTATAAGAATGAACAGATGGAAATAGGAGAGCCTACTACTGCCTTCACTGAAAGAAGGTTCCTGTGAGAATTCAGTCCTTATTAAACATCAGAAAATCTCCACAAAGGAAAGCCATAGGAGACACAAATTAGTAAGAATCTGGTCTTCATTACTTTTATTGGTCATGAAGCTACTTCTCAGTGTTTAGCAGGTTCTTGAGCAGACCTGTGTCTAAACAACACTATCTGCTCCTTCAGCTTGAAGGAGAAGAATAACAAACCCTGGAAGTATTAGAGGGCAAGAAAATGCATTTCATATGTCAGGAGCAATATGTACCTTACTTTTTGTTTGTCAGCTCTTGTGTGATGATTAGATTTTTTAAAACATGGTGGTTTGCCAATAAAGTAAAACATCTGTTTTCAGAAATTGAGAGGCTGAGACTACTCTCCAGCCTCCTTTAATTTGAATCTGATTTACCCAAAACCATAATTATTGTGATCACAGATTTGCACACTTAATCACTTCAAGATAATGTTAAAATAGCTTAGATGACTGTGTGCTGGACTTATGTACTTATTCAGCTGAGTTCCAGTCAGCTCAATTCTGCATATTAAATTTTAGAGATAAATTCGATTTTGGCAAGCATGAAGGTCTGGCCCTTGTGCAAACAACAATTAAAGGTCAATACCACCAAAACACAGCAAACAGAAATCTTGGCATATAAATTGGCTCTGTCACATGTGCTTCAATTTGATCTAGATTGTAGCCTCCCTAAGTGCAAAATGAAAGGAAAACTATAGGATTGGTTTGAGTAAAACACTGCAAGTCCTCTGGAAATGAGTGGGACCTGATCACTGGTATTTTGCTCCAGATTTCTTTCTCTTTTAACTAGCAAGTAGTTCTACATTCTTTGTATAATGGAGAGAAGAAGACATTAATACGAATGAGGACTTTTGTGCTGGTACCTTCTTGTAAAATAGCAGCAAGGAATTTGCAGCTAAGGTTTGGTTTAAATTAAATTCTCACAGTTTCCCACTGTGTGTATATCAGGGTAAATATTTTCCTTAAATTGGTGTTAGAAAGAGCAGTGTGTTAGAAAAGATTAATCTCAGTCTTTCTGGTCTGGGTTTCTGGAGCCAGGGCAGGGGTGATAAACACCTGACAAGGAAGGCTTGGTCCCTGAAAGGTGTGACCTGAACTGAATGCATCCTCTGACACAGCACAGGCGCAGGAGAGCTCAAGTTGCGACCACAAGCCCTGGCACAGAGCTATGCCAGTGCATGGATACTTGGATACTTGGGCAGCTCTCCAAGAGTTCCCTGTGGCAATGGTACTGATTGGCACGTTCCCTGCTTAGTGCATTTTTCAGTGTAGCCTGTGAAGGCAGGAGAGAAAAAAAATTATTTACACAGTTTTTCTTAGCTCATCTGCAAAACCTGTGATCTCTGGGGGTGTGATAATTGCTTATGGTGCTACTTGCTCTAAAGATGATTGTGTCTGCAAGGCAAGTGTTCATTAAAAACCACTGATTTGTTTAAATCTCTTCAGGTTCTTCTTTCTAGGTTGCCCTTAGGAGTTTTACATACTTTGGAATAAAACAGTAGACCATGAGTTTAATGCCAGAGTCCCATTCTCCTGTACAGCAAAGCTGCCCTTGTAGACAGCAGGTGGGGATAAGCTGAATGCTAACTGCTTGACCAATTATCTGAGGAATTCACAGATAGCTGGGGAAACCAGTGTGATATTAAAGAAACTTTTCTTGAAGAAATTGCATTGGAAAAGAATATTTAATATTTGACTTATGTTTGAAGGAAGTATGAGTACTCAGTCTAATGGTAGCCTCTGTGATGCATTGAAATCTTTATTTTCTGAACTTAAGAAATTTTCTAATTTAGAAAATAGAAATGAACATCTATTTTTGGGAGACTTCCACTTTTGTTCATCTCCACTGACATGTACATGTCTGTACACAAAGATTATGTATTATTGATTACCTGTGAATTAAATAAT
The DNA here is from genome assembly GCA_013397075.1 of Rhabdornis inornatus. Lineage (NCBI taxonomy): Eukaryota > Metazoa > Chordata > Aves > Passeriformes > Rhabdornithidae > Rhabdornis > Rhabdornis inornatus. The sequence goes on from VWZS01000166.1 coordinate 224,515, forward strand.
GAGAGACTTGAGAGATCCCATGGAACACAGCTGGTGATCCATTCAGTACAGGAAGGTCAGATTTTTGCTCAAGAACTCCTACCATAAACAGAGCAGAGTATTTGACCTTCAAGAGGAAAGTGATGTTTCAACACGTGAGTTTGGTTAATTTTCCTGGCAGGATTTTCAACAGAAAATTTTCAGAAAAAAATTATTTAGCTGGCAAACTATGATGTGCATGTGTATTCCCACGTTACTGGATTTAGATGGTCATTTTTGTTCACCTCAGAGAAAACTCTGCTGCTGATGCTGGGGAGGTTGTGTGAGGTAGCAGAGTTCTCTGGGTACTGACAGAGCTGTTCTGCTGCTGGCCTGTTTTCTTGTTAACAAGTATTTTAGTCCTGGTTTTTTGAGCTTGCAGCTGGGACACTATGGCTTATCTGTAGAAGGAGAGCACAGGCAGTGGCAGCACCAAATGCTCTGTCCTGCAGCTCTCTTCTCCAGTGATCCCTTCTGGGAGCACTAGAGTCATCCCCATCCTCATTTCCCTGATGAGGCAAAATTGTTCATGAGAAGGCAGCATTTCGTGTCTCCCCAGAACTAGACTTGGGGTCAGCAGTTCATTTCAGATCATCCTGTGAATGGTTCTCAAGTGGAATTCAAGCATGTTGTCTGTACAGCCAGTACCAGTATTTTCTCTGGACACAGAAATGATGGGAATAGGTTGCTGTTTACTGTGCTGGGGTTTGCTGAGCTCTAGATGTACCTGTTTGGTTGGGTGTGGGAGAACTTCCAGTCTCATTACAGTCAAAATAAGCAATTCAAGCAGTCACAGCTACTCTTGGCAGAAGTGGGTCACAGTGGGATCTTCTGGGCAGTCCCTCCAGTCACTCTGGAGGGGCTGTAGACTCCCACTCCTCTTCCCCTGCAACTGAGGGAAGGGGAGCAAGAAGGAGGAGCAAGGGCGTCCCAGGCAGCCATAACCAGGAGATGACTCAAGTCTGCTGCCTCAGAGGTGACATGTTCAGGATTTTGTTGGGTCTTTTCATACATTTCAACCCCTTTTTTTGTTCTTTAAGCCATTGAGGAGGAGTTTTGAATGCTGCTGTTTTGCCCCATCATGTCTTAGGTTAGAGTACTTGATCCATAAGTGGACAACATGCATCCATGTGTAAAGATAGTGTAAGGTTTTAATATGTCCATAATATTTTGTAACTGACTATTTTATAGCCATCTCTCAATTAACTGGAGTGTGAAGAATAAAGAATTGTGCCATTTATTTCCAGTTGATGGGGAGAAGGTTGCTATGTTGTTTCCCACTGATTTTTCTTTGCATGTTTGAGATTAGCACCGCTGTCAGGAGAACAGCTTCAGGCAGTGGTTTGTACCATGAGCTCTTCTAAATGGCTGCTCTTCCCCTACAGTTCTGGTACTCTGATCTTAGGAAACCTTATTGAATTTCAAAGCCTGTCATATGAAACACACAGCATGACATTAAAAATAAACAGGATGGCTGGAGCCAGAAAGAAAAGCATGTTTCTGACATTCCTGGCTTTCCTAGGTGTTGTAGGTGAATGTACATGTTTATATATCTCTATATATTGTTAGGAGAAATTATTTAAAAGAATGACAAATTTTCAACTTAAAACCCCCTGTCTACTGAATTTATACCATCACTATATAGTCCTGCAGGTAACTGCTTGTCTTTGCCCCTTTCATGATCAGGCTGCACATGTGCTGTACAGGTTTGTTGGGGCCAACACTTGCAAAGTTCTTATGTATTGCTATTGGTTATGCTCCTTTAGTATGCTTATATTTGGGTTCAGTACAAGGTAATATTAATTATATCCTGATTAGTTAATTTAGGAATCCTGAGCTGTGTCAGAAGGAGTGTGGGCAGCAAGTGAGAGAGGGGATTCTGCCCCTCTGCCCTGCTCTACTGAGGCCCCACCTGCAGGGCTACATCCATCTCTGGGGCCCCAGCACAAGAAGGACCTGGACCTGTTGGAGCAGGTCCAGAGGAGACCATCAAGTTGATCAGAGGGCAGGAGCACTTCCCCTATGAGGAAAGGCTGAGACAGTTTGGCTTGTTCAGCATGGAAAAGAGAAGGCTTTGGGGTCACCTAACTGTGGCCTTCCAGTACCTGAAGGGAGCCTACAGTAAAGATGGAGAGAGACTGTTTACAAGGACAGGTAGTGATGACAGTAAAAGGGGAAATGGCTTCAAACTGAAAGACATTATGTTTAGATTGGATATTAAAAAGAAATTCTTTCTTGTCAGAGTTTTGAGGTGCTGTAACAGGTTACCCAGAGAAGCTGTGGATGCCCCATCTCTAGAAGTGTTCAAGGCCAGGTTGGATAGAGCTCTGAGCAACCTGGTCCAGTGGAAGGTGTCCCTGTCCATGTCAGGAAAATTAGCACTAGGTCATCTTTAAGATCCCTTCCAACCCAGACCATTCTATGAATCTGCGATTCTTCTTTGGCTTAAAGTAATTCCCGTTGTCACCATTTTTTTCAGAACATAACTCACTACGGTGCCACTACTGACTGGGAGTCCTATTGCTTGAGCTGCCTCTCTTTCTTCTCCTTCTTTTGCCTTATCTGTTACCTGGCTGAACATTTTGTGCCAGCTGTATGGATGCAGAAAAAGAAATATGGTGACATTATGTGGAGTGGAAAAATACAATACAGCATTTAGCAATCTGTGCCTTGCCCAAGAGCACAAATATCATCCTGAAATGTCTCAGTGTAAAATAATGTGCCCCTGGCTTTCACATAAGTGATCAGTGTTTGTGTGTTAGTGTCTTAGTGGAAAACACTCAGAATATTTTCCAATTTTGTCATCAATATTTCACATCAGCCTTGACTGAGTGGTGATTTTTGGGAAGGGTCAAAGTGAAGGACAAAAATGACCCTAAGTTCAGATGGAGCTGACTCTGGGGTAAACACCTGGCCAAGAACTGATGGCTCTGAATCCTTGTGTATGTCTGTGCATGTGGAAAACAAATGTATCCTCTGCTCCTCAAAATTTTCATCTTAGTGTACTCTTAACATTTTAGTGCATATTTTTTTATTACAGTATCATAGACTTTAGTTGAGCAAAATATTTGTGTTTTGTGTACAGAAAAGAGTCTTGCAGGAGTTGCAGTTTTTTTCTTCCCAGAAAGCCTTGAGGCTTTTAAAAGATCATAAAAAAACCCAAAATGTCACTTTTGGTCCACACTGGTTTATCGGTATTCCAAAATAAAAATCCAAACATTAGCATACTAGTGTGTTATCCCCAGACACTTCACTCTGCTTCAAAGGAAGAAAACAAATAGAGAAGCTAGTTGTATTTTAATAAAATCATTTGTTGGAGTAGGTCTTAAGGGGGTAGTGATAAAAGAAAATTATGATTTGCGAAATTATTATTTCTGTTATTTTAATAATTGGGGAAAATGAAAATGAAGACAATCATGCTTAGGAAGAATGGTGTTACCCTCGATTGTGCAACAGCACAGTGCAGGGGCTGTTCAAGTGGAAAAGATAAAAGATTATTCGATGTGGGACAAATACAGTTAAGGCAACATGATTACAGCTTTATTGAATAATGGGCTGGAGTGTGAATGCTATAATTTCTGAAGTGATTCTTTAAGCAAAGATTCCTTTAGCCAAAAGGAGCAGTACTGCTTAGGAACTGCGGGAGATGACATTTGTGAAAATCAGGATATGTAATACTCACAGAGAGAGAATAACTTAAAGTTGGAAAAGAGTTGAAAAGGAGATAATTTTTTCTTCTCCTTTAGGTTCCCCTCCTTTTAATGATGAGAGACTTGTTTTCCCTATACCCTACCCCTGTATGTATGGGCCTGTGCATGCACATGATGGGCAGGCTGAGAGATGAACTAATTTATTTAGTTTTAATGGTTTGGCCCATTAAGGCACCTACTCATTATCCCAGACCTTTTTTTGGACATTAAAGTTTCTGCAGAAGGAATGACGGAACAAAATATAAATTGCTGCCTCAGCTTCTCTGCTTCACAGCCCAGATTGTTGACGTGGGTGTGTAGTGAAAGCAATGAAAGATACTAGAGGAAGCACGTGCAAAATTTTTCTTTTATAAATCCAAAAAAACAGAAAATAAAATGGAAAATGTTCTTAGAAAAGAAAGGTTCTTTCCTTCTGACTCTTAAGAGTGATATATATGTTCTTCAGTCAATGAAAAAAAAGAGCAAAATTATTTTAAAATTTTATTGCAATAAAGCAAATTTATTACTTTGGATCAGAATTGAATTATTTTTTGTATTTTCAGTCCTTCTGGCAGGATCTCTGACACTGGCACTCAGATATATGTGACTGACTGTATCACATCTTTTCCATTTACTTCAATACATGGCTCTCCTGCCCTAGAGAGAAACCAATTTATATGACTTTCTGGGCTTAGAGCTGAGCTCTAATGTGTAAAATTCACTTGTGTGCTGGTTTTGGCTGGGATAAAGTTAATTTTCTTCATAGTAGTTCTTCACATAAACATGTGGTTTAGATCTGTGCTGTCAGCAGTGTTGGTAATTAAGGGATGTTCTGGTTATTCCTGAGCAGGGCTAACATGCAGCTGAAGCCTTTTCTGCTCCTCATCCCACCCCACCAGTGAGCAGTGGAGTGCATGAGGAGTTGGGAGAGGACACAGCTGGGACAGCTAAATGTCCAAAAGGACATTCCATACCCTATGGCATCACACTCTATATTAAGCAGGGGGAGGGAGGAAGAGGAAGAGGATTTTCAGAGGGATGCCATTTGTCTTTCCAAATCCCTGACGGCCTGCTGTCCTGAGGATGTCTGAACACTTGCCTACCCTTGGGAAACAGTGAATGGATTCTCTGTGTTGCATTGCTTCTGTGGTGACTTTTGCTTTCCCTGGTAAACTGCCTGGATTGTCAGAGCTTTTAAAATATTTGGTGACAGTCGTGGGCTGGTGTTTATCATTTTGGAAAATATTTTGAGAGCTCGTTTCACAGTTTATCCATCTGGGCTTAAGAACTGAGGCTTAAATGAAGGGAAAAAATTGTATTTTATAGCTAAAACTGTTTATTAATAATTACTATTGTTTGGACAATGATTCAGACTTAGGAAAGAATTAATAGCAAATCAAAGGTTTTAAGCACAGGCTTTGAGACATGGGCATCCAAAGAAAGGGGAGTTGTTCTGCTCCTCTTGCTGCCAGTGGCAAATCAAGGTTTGACCTGGTGAAAATGTCAGAAGTGAGACCTGTCACCCCCTCCTAGGACAGCGCAAAGCTGTATCCTAACCTGGCTGTAAATGAGTCCCATTATTGGTCCTCACCATGCCAGCATCTATGCTAAAGTAAAATTAACTGTTTCAAAATCAGTCTTGTCAAAAATAAATCTGAGGAACCTCTTAGAAAAAGAAATAATAATTTTCTGCCATAATTGTTGGATTTTGGAGTGTCTAGTAAGTCTTAAGACGTGTGAAAAAATGCTGCTGATAATGTGTGCAGCTCCTTTCTAACAGCGTAGACATAACTTGTCCATTTCTTTCTTCCCACATCCATGCAGCTTTTTCTGGAAAAAACAGGAAAAGCAGAGTACACCCTCTTTCACTCACCCTTGATTCATTGGAAGCTTTGTTATCCAAAAATCTGTTTGACCTCCAAGGGGTTGTGTAGTGCATACCCTCTGACAGAGGACTGGGAATGCACAGTTTTGGTGTTTCTGTGAAGGATTCACCTGATCCTCCAACAGGGTTTTGCAGAGCCCAGTGGCATTGCAGCAAGGCAGGGCCTTGTTGGGGGATTTGGTTTAACACTGAATACTGGGAATATCCATTTTATGGTTCCCTCAAATCCTGTAAGTTCTTTTGCAGAAATAATGGTGAAACTGCGTAAGTGAATAGAAATGTGAGTGCAAATGAATATTGCTGAACACTGCTGCTCGTGTTCCAGACCCTCTGTAATTTTGGTTGTCACAGAAGTAATATATGAGAAATGACAGTATAGTATTAATTTAAAATCATTTTAGGACTTATATTTTTGATTAAAGATTGATCCTTTGTCACTGTCAAGCAATAAATGTGGAGAGTGCCATGAGAGGAAAGCATTCGCTCACATGACCAAATCCTTAGCAGCTGTACAGTGCCTTTTAGAAGGCACTGTGTATTTTTACACTAGGTCAGTATTTGCCCTGTCATACTTTTTGCAGCATGAGTATTTCTATCTGAATAAAAGCAGCTCCCTGTTCATCTTCAGGAGAGTGAAGTAGGCCCTGGGCTGCTATAAACATCTGCAACACCTCTGGCCTTGACAGCTGTCTGCAGAAATTATGAACATGCCCTCACTTCCAGTTTTTAATGGTGGTGGACTGTACATTTCCATCTGTTATTTCCTTTGTGCCTTTTTTATACTCTTTTTATACTCTTGTGTTGACATACATCCAGATTTATGCTCATTACCCAGCTGTTAGTCCAGGAAAATGCCTTTTCTGTGGCTAGAAATGCTTTTGAAGTACTCCTATAGTGGTGTCAGGGTCTCTCTGGCCAAATGCCACCACTGTCAGAGCACCTGGAGCATCCTTTGCCCACCACAAAGTTAGTAGGGCTTCTAAATAAATTCTAATTTATTTTTCACCCTATTTTGCCAATCCCACTGTCTACTTTTCTCTTTTTCAAGTAAAGAAATTACACCTGCTAAACATTGTCCTTAGTTCTACAGACCAACAGGATCTGGGGATATGTGTAAAATGAAGAGCAGGATGAGGACCAAATAGTTGCTTCCACCCCATCTAGAGACAACATTTAGATGTCTCATAATGTGATTTGCTATTTGAGGTAGTTATATCTAGGGGTGAAATTCTACCTCTGAAATAGGATTTAAAGTAGTTCCATTCATAATGGAAAAGGATGAATTGAATACAGATACTTTTGTTATATCACCTTGTCAATGATTTGGGGCAAAACATTAAAAGCCCAAGGTTTACATGGATTTTTTTATCTGAAAAAGAAATCCAAATAAGGGCTAAGAATTTTTAGGGTTGATGATTTTTAAAAATTATTATTATTGAGGGTTTGGTCAGTTAAGTTTAAATTTAAAATTATTTACATGTAGAACCAGATCCTGATGTAGTCATTACCATGGGAGAAGTGAAAGCACAGCTGCTGATTTCCAAGTCAGGGGATAATATGCATTTTTATTTGGTTCCTTAATCTCAAAATAACCCACAATGAAATGAAACAAAACCACTAAAAAACCACCACAACAAAACATCCCCAGCCCTTCTCCCCTGATTTAATATGAAGAATCAATCTTTCTTATGTAGGTAATGTTTCTACTGGGGAAGATAAACCATCTGAGGTCTTTGAGGACTGAGTTTGGAATTGTATTATAAAGATTACAATTCATTTTTAGCTTAATCACTCGTTGAAGATCTTATCTTTATAGTTATGTGAAGAATGAAAGAAAAGTGCTGAAGTATAAACAAAAAATAGTCTCTTCCATAGGTAGGATCATATTTCTGTAAGAGTATTTTGTTATTTTTCCTATATTATGTGTTTAATACTCATTCTCCCCCTTCTTTGCAGTGCCTGGTATTGTAGCCATGAAAAAGTTTTGTTGGCAAGTTATGGTGAATACACATTTATTAACAAAACATAAAGGCAGAAAACTTCAGAGCTCCCTTCCAACTGGTGAACAATTAGTTCTGCCACAGTAAAGGAAATAACTCTCCTTTGTGTATGTTACAGATATTTACATGAGCATTAATATTTACCATTAGCACTTCCCATCCTGTAAAATTGTTTTGATAATGCACGTTTACAACCAAAAGAAAAAATAATAACAAATCCAGCTCTTAAACAAACAAAATAATTAGCCTCCATCTCCAGTCTTCTATCTGATAAAATTATTGAAAGCCACAATATCTAAAACTGCTCATACAAACTTCTCAAATAGCTGTTAAATCAAACCAAAATAAAACCCATAATTGGCTGATGGAAGCTGCAGGATCTGTTCCAGATGATCACACAGACAAAGCATCTTTTGATCCCTTTCCTTGCATGTGTTCTTAATCCATCTCTTGTTGTTTTAACCTTTAATCTGTGGAACCGTGGTTCCACTGCTTGCTTTATCTCTCTATCCTGTAATGTAAATCAAGTAATCCAGAAATGGTTGCAGTAAGAAACCAAGTCTTAAGTAATATGGACTATTTGGGGCTCTCAGGATGAGCTCCCCCTGCTGATGTGGTGGCTGGAGAGTGATGTGGAGCAGCACACCTGTATCTTCCTGTTGGGTTTAGATTTTTCATCATTTTAGATGGCTCTCACTGTACAGGTACCTTCCCAGAGATGCTCAGGTCTGTAGCACTTTGTTGGTCAGGCTGGAGATAGGGCAGAAGGGCACAGATCTGAGATCAAAGGCCTTCCTCCTTTTAATGTTTGAAAAAGTTCAGATCAGTGTTTGAAACTGTATGCCTGGCTGGCCTGTGCCCTGTAGCTGAGATTGGATTTGTCCTGGGGAAAATACCTGAAAACTCAGAAGCTTATCCAGGTTGCCCCAGTGTACAAAGCTAAGCTGAGAATTCCATCAGCACAAGTTTGTCTGGGAAATTCATGGCATCTCACCATCTGGGATGTAGAACTGTAAGACTCTTATCTGAACTTCTCAGGCATTAAAAAAATATTTTTAATTTTGGTCCTTAAGTGATGAGAGGTTGAACAGTGAACTAATCTGTTTTCATAGTTTTATTCAGTTCATTTCCCTCCCACCTGAAAACAGGCATAAACTCTGACAAGAAAAGTTGTAGATTTACTGGGAGCAGAATAAGTGGATGTTAATGTGCAAAATCTTGTAATAAATATATGGATTAATTGAACAACTGCATTATAGAGGAATGTTTCTTCTCACAGGGAACAAACAGGCAAGGACAGGTGGCCTTTTAATGTAAGCTGATGATTAATGAGATATAGTATGAGCTATGAAGTGTGCTGATAGCCCGCTAAACCTCCTCCACATGAGTTCCCGTGGGAGTCTTTAGAAATGCATTATCTATCACACAAAATAAACTGGCAAAAGTTTTAGTCTAGATTACTTCTTTCCTGCCTCACTATTTCTGATTAGACAGGAGTCTGACTCCAATTCTACCTCGGAGCAAAGTTGTCTGCTGGAAGAAATTGAGACAACTCATTGTACCTGGGAGAGCCAGTGAGATCATCAATTCCATGGAAAGCCAAAAGGAACATAATTTCCAATCAAGGTGAAAAAAGTTAAGCTGCAGGCATTGCATTTACTTTAGTTCATTCTGGTTAGTTGTCCTGTTTTAGTGGGACTACAAGTCTCACCTTGCAATAATTTGTAACTGCAGTTGTATGATCCTCTCTACCTTTATATATAATTTTGTGGGTTTGGTTTTTTTTTGTTTGTTTTTTTTTGGTTTGTTTTTTTTTTCGTTTTTTCTTGTTGTTTGATTGGTTGTTTTGCTGGGTTTTGTTGGTTTGTTTGTTCACTTATTTAAAAAAAAAGCAAAGTAGAATGCAGATATTCCAAGTATAATGTAAATCCACGCTGAGGCCCCAGGTTTTGCTAAGAAGTACAGGAGTACATTTTCCTAACTTATCTTTTTGAGATATTATCTGTCCCAATTCAAACTGGCTGGGTGAATGGTGATGAATGAAACAACAAATGCAGTGGATACTTCAGTGACTTTCTCATTCCGTACCTGGAACCACTCAGTGAGAACTGAGGTTATGGATCTTGTATTCATGCTGTCTGTCAGGTGTAAAGAACATCTCCCTCTGTCTAGGCAAATCCTGGTTGGGTGTTTTGTTGCCTGTGTGCCACACTGTCGCGGGCCTAGAGGGTCTCTTGCTTTATGAACGTGTTTTTAATTATTTCAGCTCTCTTAAACTGTGTGCCTGCAGCTGTTCCTTAAAGGACTATTAATTTTTAAAACATGGAAAATGTCCATATTCACCATTATTTTAGCAAAAATGAATGAAATGTGCATATTCCATGTAGGCTGTTCATTAATTCCCCAGGCAAATGTACCCTTTAGCTTTACCATTTCACTCCAATTTGCCTGTTTTGTGCAAAGAAAATACATTGAGCTATGATCCTGACAACTTCGGTTATGAAAACATATTTAATGTTGATATTAAATTAGTCTTAAAATATTACTGTTCAGCTATGGTCAGAATATGCAGAGAAACATATTTTGTTTTGATACAAACACTGCAGAAATAAATTACCTATGCATTTGTAATTTTATCTTTGGCATTTTTCTTGAGGAACATGGGTGAACACTCTTAGTAGTCTAAATCATATTCTTTTCTGCAAAATATTACTGAAAATTAGGTTGTTGATTCTTTAAATAACAATAGCTGAAGGAGCAAATAGAACCAATTAATCTTTATGAGTAGATTGATTTATCATAGTTATCTCTAGATAGATTTATCATGGTTATCTGCTCATACTGCATTCGCATCAACCTCTGGAAATAAATTTAGGGGAGAACCACTGCTCAGCTGACTTCCAGATTGTCTGATGCATCTTGGCAGGTGTTGCTACCTGCAGGTACAGTTATATCTTCCCCACATTCACCATTGTATAACACTGACTTTTCAAACATTCAGAAATAACACTCGTGACCTTTAAGATGGAGGTGAAGATGTGGCTGTTTCAGTCTTGAGCCATATGCTAAGGTCATTGACATAAACCCAGAGAAGGGCCATCTATGGCTGTGTACTGATGAAGTCTGAAGACTGTGGTGTAAAGGAACACCATGGACTATTTTGGCTGTATGTGTGGCTTGATTCCATCACAAACAACACAAAAGAGTCTTAAAAATTTAGTATCTCAATATATGTTGGTAACACTACTGAAGTAATACAAGATACATTGAGAAAAGGGAGATGTGCAGGAAATTACTGAATTTCTCCATAGTAGGGGTGATCCCCTTGAAATCTGAAGTCTGACATATCAAGTTTTGCACTACTCCCTTATTTTTAAACACAATGGATATATGACATGACATTTCACTTGCTTTTTTACTGTAATTGCGTCATCTGTGCTGGCATGGACACCATTATTTTGACATAAGTTCCAGATGATTTGCTATAAGGATTCTGCTGTTTTTAGTCATAATAGGGAAAATAGATGCCACACAAATCATGTAAAGCTGATTTTATAATTCTCCCTCATCTCAAATATGTTTATTTAATTAATGGTCGAAAGTAAGGAATTTCACTTGTTGTATGTGGAAGGTGAGTTTTATACACATAGGGTGCCTAGGTGTGAATCTCTGTACTTAGATCTATCTGTAAACCAGAGATATAAAGTTAACATTTTGTTAATATACCAATATGTGCCAGTAATGTAATTAATGCCTCCTTGCACTAGAAAGGAAACAAAATGATGAGAGGTGATATACAAGCATTCAAATATATTTATTCATACAGCAAACATTCTGCCTGCATTCTTCAAAACAACATTTCTGTTTGATTCTGTATTTTACTCCAACATCATTACTTCTGGACACCATCATCTGCATCAAAAATGGCATAAAGCTATCCCTAGAAAAACCAGTTTAAAAGCTGACACTTCTCCAAACATACTCTCTTGTCTTATGTAGTGGTGTAACCATGTCCAAACATATGGACACACTGTTAGAGATCTAGGAAAATTACAGCCAGAAAAATCATTCCCAGGCTGGAGTTTCTCCTGGTTCTCTCAGATCTGTTTGCAAGCTGGTAACGTGTTCAGCTCTGGTAGGGAGTTTTTCCTAGGACGATAGTTTTGTCAAAATAGAATGGAATTAATAACATAGATCAGCACCTGGTGCTGACTGTGGGACCCGTTCTGAAGTACTGTCCCAGAGGCGTTTCTCCAACTATCCAATGAACTACCGTTTGTCTTAGTTCATCGGAAAACCCTATAAAAGAGGAATCGCATTCTCAACAAAAAGTCTTCCTTTCCCCAAGGAAGTCCGTGTTGCTCATTTCTTTCTCTAGCTCAGTACCAACACAAACCAATACTGGGACTAGTCTTAGCCACATGCTAAGTCTTCAGTCATGCCTGATAAAATTTGGAAGTAATGTTAATTGGAATGGACCAAAAACCATGCCAGTGACCTTTCTGACAATTTCATGGTTGTGGTAGTTGTGCTCTTCCACCAGGAAGCTTCTTTGGATGCCTTTTATTTAGTAGAAGATGTGTAGCCCCCCATTCCACAATCTGATTCTTTCAGGAGGACCCTCTGTGTGCAGAGTCCATCGGGGTCTGTGGCTGGGTGGCAGACCCATATTGCTGGCTGACCTACAAGCCTGGCCCTCAGGGGTTTCAAGAAGAACCCAGTGCCTAAATACTCCTAGAAGCAGGAGCACTCTGCACAGCAGGGCTGCCCTGAGCAGGCATTTGGGAGTTTTAGATTAACGGCAATTTCTCACCTCTCTTCCAGCTTTCACAGCTTTGTAGATGTTTGCAACCACAGGCATTCTGCCTTCATTATTTTGCAAATTCACAGGTCATTCTTAAGAGTAATTTGTGAGAATTTGCATGAAGAGGTGGCATCCACAAACCCCTGACAGTAGCAGAGATGATAAATCCCAGCTAGAAGTGATGGAGAGAAGAAAGGAAAGGTGCCTACTGCAAAAGCAAAAGTGCTGGCTCAGACAAGACAGGGTTAGAAAGCATCTTCTGCACCCTTCCTTTCTTCCTATTATTTGCATAGCAGCACTTTTAGATCAGGAAACTGTAAGTGTTTCCTTGCTCATCACGAAAGAATTAAGAGACTAAAGGTCAACAGGTAAACTTGTAAAATGTTTTCACAGGCTGAATTGGTGTGATTAGTAGTGGTTAGTGTATGACAATGGAAAGAGGTTCAAGCAGCAGCTTTCCTATTAAGGAAGGATAGAGACTGAATGCAGAAAAATACTAAAGGTCTGTTGGATAATTTTTATTTACTGTTATATTCTTTACCTTCCCCTTCATTTTATGGAAACACAAATACTGAATTTTAAAATATTTTGCTAGAAATACATTGAATGTAGGAGGTAAATAAAGACAGAAATGGGAAAAGGATACAGTGGATAGGAAAGGTAGAGAACAAGAAACGATATGTAGAAACGTTTCATATAAATGAAAATTTAAAAACATGAACTTAGAGTCATGGCAGTTTCTATAACTTTAAACAGTAGCGTTCATATAGTGAGCAATATCAATGCAAATCAAACAATCTTAATATCAAGACGGCAGTTTCTGGACTCTAAACTTGTATGTGTCAGTTTAATTTTGGACTTGCTTCTAACTTGAACAGACATGATAATGGATGTCATGCATTTACTAATGCACTACAGTCTGATAGTAAAGAACGTTGTCACTTCAAAGTTGCCATATTCAACCTAAGAAAGGGCATATTAAATTGAGGGACTGATCTTGAATCTCCTTCTTGGATATATTTACCACCACCACGGAAATTCTGTGAAGCCATGAAAACATAGGAAGTAAATTATTTTGGATTAATCAAATGTATGGTGTCTTACTCAAGTTCTAGTAAATGCCCTGAGATTATTGAAGTAGAGATTGTTAACTACTTTTTGTTTTACTTGGCTTTTCCTTGGCAGTTCTCATGGTCCCTATTGCCATTATTTCATATGCATTACAGAACAAACCTTTGCAAAACTGTAGAAGTAGGAAGACATTGCTACCATAGCATTAATGTGCTGATTTGCAGTGTGCATTCCAGAGCCAAGAAGGAACCTCTCCCAGGGGATTTAATCAGAAATTTCTGTAGCCTCCTCTCTGCCATCCTTCTCTAGTATGGGCAAAGTCTGGCATAGGTAGTCTCCTGCTGTGTTAGGCCATGTTAGTCTCAGCATCCTCTTTGGTGCCAGTTTATTTATGGGATAATGAATCAGACAGAGTTAATGTCTGTGTAGCCCTCGCGAGTTAGAAACCATGCTTCTATTGCATGATTTTAAGATTGATGCAAGTCAGAAGTATTCACTGTTACATGTGTATGCATTTTTTATTACTGTCTGCAAAACCCTTTTTAAAAACCCTGCTTGGTTTTCATTATCCTTGGGCAGTATTTTCACATTTTTAGTGTAGCAAAGGATTTCTTTTACTATTTTAATTTGTGTAAGAGTGCCTACTCCCCAAGAAGATACTAAGCCAGAGCTGTATACCTGGATGATATATTCCAGTTAGGCACAAGCTGTGCCATCATTTTAGACAGTTTCTGTATTAATGAGTCTATACTAAACTGTCTGTACAATTAAGAAAGCTGACTGGATGAAAAAATCTGCAAGCCAAAAGTATATCCAAAAGTTATGAAAGAAAGGGTCTGACTCTTGCACCTGATTGCTGTTTATGTTAGCGTAACAAGAGGCACAGCAGCACAATCCCAGGGCCTGGCCTGTGAAGATAGGATGGAAGACACCTTCTCTGATGCAGAGAGTGCAGAAGCAGAAGGTGCAAAAGCATTTGCTGCACAGAAGCAGGAAGTTGACAGTGGAGTTGGGTGACATGGGAGTAATGGGACGAGGTCTCCATAAGTGTCCAGGCAGTTTATATGCCTCTAATTCCAGCTACCTGTTCTGTGTAGCAGAGAAATGGAAAGGGAGGTGGGTGACAATTCTGTCGTTGCAGGTTCCCTCTTCTGAGTCTGATTTTCTTCGAGGTTGTGTCTGTTCTTTGGCGCCTGGTGGGCAGGACCAATCAGCACAGTGAGCCAGCAAGGGGCGTGTCACCTTTGTTGGCTGGAAGCAGAGCTCCAGGAGTTCCAGTTGGGAATGTTTATGTGGAAGGCCCCCCCACCACGTCTTGGGATCTTCCTGCTGGATAACCACTGCATAAAAATCTTCTGCAGTGTTGGTAGCCTTGGTTTTATGAGACGATATTGGAGTCTTTTTGTGCACAGCTGTGCCTTTGCTCAGAGCTGTAATGCTGCCAGTGGTGCAGACAGCAGGTACTGACCTGGGAGGTGGAGTTTGACTGAGCACTGGAAAGCCAGATGGTTCAGATGAAATAATGAGCTACACATTTCAAAGGGGCCACTGGTTTTGGATGCCCTACATTTTAGGTGTTGAGATGTGTAATGTCTTAGTAAAATTCACAAAGGGGTTAGAAGCTTCCACTGAAGTGAAAATGAGTACTTGTTTCTGCAATGCTTTGCACGAAAGGAAAATAGCAGGACGAGTCTATGTCTATTCAAGAGATGAATGTTTCAAACCAGAAGAACATTTTTAGCTAGCAAAAAGACATAATCACTTAGGAGTGCTGAGATTAAAGAAAGAAAAAAAAAAGATGGTGAAATATTTGTGGGGAATTAAATATTCGTGAGCCCAACTACATTATAGCTAATAAAATTAGTAATTGGTAATTAATAATTAATTATTAATTCTTAAATACTACTGCAACTTACCACTGAAAAAGTCAATTTATGGCTCCATATTTAGTGAGCATGTTGTGCCCTATAGCAGCAGATAACCACTAATGTATATAGATCATCATCTATGTTTGCTGCAAGCAGTTCTGCAGTTTGGAGAGGCACTGACTGTTTCGCCAAAATGCTCAGTATGGGGCTAAGTTCCACCCATGACTTTCTCTGTGCATGCAAGGAGCTGCAATGCAGTCTTTTGGAGCATAGATTACTCATTTAGGACACGTGTGTATTACACGTGCCCCTCTGCTGACCTTTCCCATTGCTTCTTTCTGTTTCATTTGGCTTATGCAGAGAATATCCTTGGGGTTTGTCTGCTCTGTCAGTCAAACAAGGGTACAAGGCTGCTTTTTAATGTAGATTTGCCCACTCTTCCTGTTGCTTTTTTTCAGAAGCATTGCTTAGGTGCAGGCTGCAAGCTGTTCTTGGGGGTATAATTCCATGTATTTTGTGCTGTATTGCAGGCTGCTCTCAGCCTGGATGAGTTGGACATAGACAGAAAACAGGAATATGCTGTTCTCCCTGCCAGAGAGCACTGTGTTTCCAAGAACAACGTGTCCTTGAGTGATGCCCAGAACTGTGAAGCAGAATGTATTTGTCCAGGGTGTTGATTTTTTTCTGTTGACTTTTTTTCTCAACCTGACATCATGGGTGGTGGCAGAAGGTTGCCAGAAAAAAGGGGCTCAAATGCTATAGCTCTCCCCTTTTAGGTCTCTGTGCAGTAGATATAGAACTTACCCCAATCTGCCATATCTGCACCACTGCATCTTTGCCTTGGACCTACAGCAGGACTCTGATGAAACATTATACACTTAGGAAATTAGACATGTGTCCAGATAGCTGAACTGCACAAAGATGGATGACAGGTCTAAATATGATATGTTATTACCCTTCATCAGCACCACTGTGTACAAAGCATGTATGAAATATACATATATAATTAAATTAGCTGATTATAGAGACAATGTCTTTGATACTCAAGCGCTGTGTGCTTGATGTAGCTTGATGAAACATGATTTCAATTGCCAACTCGATGCTTTAATATCAGGTGGGTTTTATTTGACAAGTTCTACTCAGGCAACTTAATAAATAGCTGAGCATGAAAATAAGGCTTCTTGTTATCAGCAAGGTGGACCTAAGGAACCTGTTGTTACTCTCCAATGGAATTTCAAAAGGAATTAGATAATGTAATACCAGATTTCTCTAAAACTCTTTTATCCACACTCAAGATGATGAACATCTTTATAGTAAAAATAGCACAGCTTAGTGTAGTTAAATTATGGGGTGGCATTGCTGTAGCCCTGTGTAGCCAGGCTGTAAATGGTGGCTTTTCATCTGATTGAAAGAATTGCTCAGATTTCTCCACCTCTTGAGTCTGCATTGTTTTTGAGAACAGCATTAAGGACTAACAACTTTTAAATTCTGCAAGGCCTTACACTGAGCCCTTATTTTCCTTCATTGTTTAGGAATGGGTTACTTAGCATGATCTTTATTTTTTAAACTAATGGTGAAAAAAAACATGTGTCCTCAGAACCTGGAGTTTAGTATTAGGAGTTTAATGTGCATTGATAGGAATATATTTGTGTCTCATTTAGTGTGCTGCCATTGAAATACACACATTAAAAGCTTCTTTTTATTAAGATAACCCCTTGATAATACAGCAAGAGATTACAGGTTATTTGTGACAAGTCCTTTGCTAGGTATTGTATATATAGTTATGCCTAAAGTAATGAATGTAAGATAGATTTCAAGGGAAAACATTTGTGTGTCAACATTTCATTTTGTTTCTTTGCCTCGCTGGGAACAGAGAAAGCCATTCTGTTTCTGAAACAAGATACATATGGTGCATGGCTCACCATTTTGGGGAATGCTGAGCAATCCATAAACTTGGGTACACACACCGTAATTGCTTCCAAAAGAAGAGTGACTATGGCATAGGGCTGAATTAAGTAATGGATCAATTAAAGTATTTATCTTTTTCTTTTTTCCCTTGCTGTTTACTATATATAAGGAGCATACTTTAAAAGTGATTTTTTTGCCTAATTTAAACATGCAATGGTTCTATATATTAAAATAAGACCAAAAATATTCCTTTCCTAAAATAGGACTGATACTTCAGAAAGAAACCCCAAAACCATTTAAAGGTGATTAAGGCTCCCTGGTAATTTTTGCCTTGATCATGTCCTATATTGACACATAATTACTCCTGAATACAGTCATTGCACAAGAGTGCTTTACTGAGATGATTATATTATCTAACTCCTAGAAGGAGTAAATTTAAAATTATATCTGCTTAAGCCTATGTTGTACATAGGGGTAAGGAGCTTGTCATATTTTAGACATATATATTATAGCCATATAATCTAGTAAAAAACAATGGGTGTAATGCCAAAAAGAATATAAAGGAATGGAAACAATATAAGACATATAAATCTCACCTGTTTATTTTTCCCATAAGATATAAAATCTAAAAATCTAATGTGAGTATTATGGAATGCCATGATCCAAAACCCATGGAGAGCAGAACAGACCAATCGGGTGAAGGAGAATTAGATACAAGTAAGTCAGTCCTTTCTTTTTTTTTTTTTTTTTAATTGATTTATTTATTTTTATTGTTTAAAATGGACTTGCTGAGAGAAGTAAATTGGTAGTTGTAATTAATTTCCTTTGTAACAGGGTAACAGGTCCACCACAGTTGACACTTGCAGAATCTTTTCTCTTGCTATTTACAGCTTGGCATCTGTTGAAGGGAGAGGGACACTGCTGTATTTTTGGAACCCTCACTGACAGCATTTTCAAACATCGTTTTAGCCTCCATGAATGTTGAGTTCCCACCTTGTTGGGAGAGAAGGGCATTTTGAAAGCAGATGAATCCCTCCAATATCCTGTGAAGCTTAGTGCACAGATATCCTATACTTATGGGATCCCACACATTGATATGTTAGTATGGGAGCATACAGTGCTTTGGATATTGCTGAAAACAGCAACCTAAATCTCCGCTTACTACACTTACTTTCAGAAGCCCAGAATATGTTTTTTGGTGGAGGAATGTAAAAACTCACAAAAGCAGAGGCCACCGCAGCTGTGTGCACAGCTATGTGTTATGGCTGTGCTGTGCTGGTTGTGGACAGGTGTTGGCTTTACTAGAAGCTGGATCTAAAACTCTTTGAGTTTCTCTATTAAAATGCAATCAGCGATGAGTCATCAACCTTGTTTTTCTTGTTAGGAGCTATTTACATTGTGCTTGGTACAGCTGCTCTGTCTACAGTTGATGCCAAGCACAGTGTCAGAGCTGCCAGCTCTGTTGGGTCAGAAAAGGACAAATTAAGGACCAGAACGACTGGTTTTGTAACGCAGAAAATTGGACTTCCAAAAACTGTTCATTGATCTGGTTTCAGCAGGGGAAGACTTTTGGTAGAAAGGTCTGTGTGAGGATCTGTGTCTGTGCTTTGGAAGAGTGTGGAAATGGGTGTGTGGTTTCCCACATTCCTTCAAGTAAGGTGATATCCCCACCCTGCCCGTAACCTGCTATGGCACCCTCGCCACCAACCCCATCTTCCTTCTGGCCATGACCATGGTGTTTGAACTTGTGGGCTACCAGAAGCTTCCTTCATGAGAATTGTTTTCTTGTAAGCAGTTGCCTGACCTCAACAAACTGAGAGGAAACTGTGAAATGTTTTATGAGAAATCTCTTATATCTCTTTCACTAAGATGTGTGGCTTCAATGATGAATATCTCATTTAGCTGACTCTGCATTTCCACTAAATTAAGAAGGACATAAATATTTGCAAGTTTTTTTCAGTTCCATGGGAATTCTGTTGACAGTCCTTTAAGAAGGATAAGCCTTTGCCAGCATCTCCTGTGGTAAAAACTGTCTCATCCTGGTTTTGTATTGCATCCATGCTTGACTATCCATTTTAATTTCCCTTCCTTTAGGAGGTATTTTTCCCTTGGCAACACATAATTGAAACCTCTCAACTCTGCAAGACAAAATAAAAAGTTTAGCAGAATTCTCAAAGTGTTGATTTCAATGTCAATTAGGACTCTTTTGTTTATTATGATGAAATAGTTTTGTGCTCTTCATCAGTTGCTTTGCTTTACCTGCATAATGCTGTACAGTCCAACACAGTTGATAGGTGGTGGCTTTTAAGCAGGCCTAAGTGGCCTGAATGCTCCATTTAACTTACTATTCCATGCCACTAAGCTCTTTATCCCTACTCTGACCTGCCTATTTGCAGAGAAAGTTGGGTTGTTTTTGAAAACCCTTCTTGCATTTTAAAAATGAGCTTTTGGGTTCTTACCTGATTTAACTTAGGAATAATAAAAAAAAGCTCCTCAGAATAAATCAGGGCCAATTATGTCCCTCTACTAGCGTAGGCCAGCCATGGAAGACCAAGAAGCTCTGAACTGGAAAGCAGGACTATGTTATTGCTGATTGTGGGGCTAGTGCAGATTTATATCTGGAGATGTGAGGCTCCTCAAGGAGCAGAGTGGCCTATGGCGTGAATTTGTATCCTCATAAACTCTCTCTGTCTTTGGCAGTGAATTCAAATGCAGCATTTCCACAGTGGGCGAGTGCTGCTGAAGCTATTTTCAGCTGTGCAGATATTTATGCTACTGTTCTGTGGGTGCTGACATCTGTCCTGCTCTAATGGGTGTACAGAATGCTGCCTGTGTCCAAAGGCATCTGTGCATGTATTGGGAGGTGTAGTTTTGCCCTTTCCAATGGTGAGAGTAGGAGTATTGACGTTTGTTGGCTTGAACTTGGTTCTTGGACGGTGGGTACTATTTAGAAATGTTGCCAGGGGTTTGCATGTTGAAAACTTCAGCTGAAGGGGGTCATGGGCACAGTTCTGTGCAAATAGAAGCTGAGCATGCTTAAAAATTTACAAGAGGGGAATGTGTACTAGTTAGTCTTCACTTCTATCCTTGGTGCACCATTCTGGAAATGATGCAAGGCCACATCAGCCATGCAGGAATTAAGTTTTGGTGCAGATTTATTTCCTGTAGTGTCTACTTATTTTTGAAAGAAGATCAGCTTGATCTGGAGATTTGTTCCTTATGTTCTGTATAAAGGAACAGTTTGGGTTTAGTTTTGCATACTTGCCATCCTCTGAGTGCCTAGCTGAGTGCATGCCAGGTGAAGAGACTTCTGCTTGGCTGTCTGGAGCAGCAGCCGGGTGGTGGCAGAGGTGCCAGTGCAGCCCTCTCCCCTCCTGACCTGGCTGTAATCTCCATTCACAGAGCTGGCTGATAAAATGCATACTGAGAGTCCTTGTGATATCACTGTGCAGGCCAAATTATCAGCTTATAAAAATCCTGAAGAAGTGGCTCTTCCTAGGTTCTTGAGGGAGGGACAGTCCTGACACAGTCCAGCTATGTGTATACCACACCAGGTGAGAGGATTTTTTTTTTACTCTGACTAATAAGCAGCTCTGAAAATCATTTCCATCATGCAAACTGGCAAGCTGGAGTACTTTTATGTAAGAGAAATAATTATAGTAATTTATTCTTATAGATTTTTTTAAAGCAAAGCATCATCATGATGTTTTCCCCATCTTACAGGAGGAGTTGAGGCAGTGAGAGGTGAAAAGACTTACTGCAGGGTCAGAGTCAAATCTGCTTCTCTCGAGGGGCACTACTGCTCCAAAGACAAAAAAAAAGTTCCAGAACCTCCATTTTATATCTTTCTCTGTGTTGCTGATTTCTGCAGGATTTGTGTCTCAGTGTTGTGAAAGTTTACTTTTGCTTGAGATGCTAAATGCAGGTTTTTCTGATAAAGCAGCATTCCCAGTGTTTACCTGCAGCTGCAATTAAGTTTATCTAAACAAGTACTCAACAAAATGGTCACTTGTAATCATGTTACAGCATCACTGCTGAACTACCCTCTTAGACCAGGCAACAAACCCCCCATAATTTTCTTTTGTTTCTTTCTGGAAGCTTACAAAGACAAAATTTTGACTTCTGTGCTAGTGACACATGGGTCTGCAGTGAAAAGTATCGTGGATTGTTTTCTTCCTTTTTTGTTGCTTTATGTCATGGATTTTAAGCAACTTTCCCAGAGGTCAGTTGGTTTCCTCTCAGGGAGGGAGAGGTTGGGATGGAAGGAGATATAGACTAGAAAACTACCCTTGTTCCAGCTCTTTCTGTATTGCTCAGAAAATGAGATAAAATGACAAAAAGTAGCTCTGATCTACTTGTATTGATCTGAATTAAGGGTAAACAGGGTTCGATGTTAGATCTGTTGCTTGTGGATTTAACTTTGATTATAAGTGTGGTAGGAACAAAGGATTGCATCATGCAAAGTGCAAGTGATGGGCTTTCCAGATACTGAAAATTCAAGTACTTTTATAGAGTCAGGTAATGTCAAATATCTCCTTAGTGAAGCTTTTCTGATTAATAATGAAGTAACACTAATTTACACCAGCTGTAGACTTCTACTCAAAAATTAACCAAAGTGCTTGTTCATTGCTGTTGGCTACATATCAAAAATGATGTTGAAAAGGAAACAGATCAGTAGCAGAAAACACAGATAACAATAATACTCTGCAACAGGGAAAAATACAAGAATAAAGAAGATAATAAAAAATGTAGTTCGCAGCTCAGAAAATAGCACTGAGGAACTACTGTGCAATTAATAAAATTCACAAAGTGTCAATCAAGTAAGTAATCTGGTTTGGGGCAGATTGAAAATAAGAGGCTAAATTCTGTCTTTAGCTGCTCATATGTGGTTTTGTCTCCAAGGCAGAATTTACTTTATAATCTATGCGTGAATAACAACACAAAACAAGAGAAAGGATATTTTAATGGTAGCCACAAATGGCAGACATGAGGCAAATTTGCTAGGTGTAGCTCGAGCTTTAATTGAGAAGGTTGGTCTTGCACAACAGCAGAAGAGTGAGCTGCCAATCTGTGGACCTAATCTCTAATAAAACATCGTTAACTGGTAGCCCTGATGAAAACAGCATCAGTTTCTGGACAGAGAATCATAAGCAGTTGATAGCCCAGACATAATGGTAACAATTACCACTAATGCCATGTTGCAGCAGTTTTAGAGGACACAGCAGCATGAGAAAGATGTTCAAAGCCTGTGAAGAAAATATTATATTGGTCTTACCCATAAGAAACTTGATTGGCAAAGAAATCGTTAAAAAATGATTGGATTTTTGGAGTAGGCTAAGAAAATGAATGGAGAAATGTTTGTCTAAGTTCATCTCACTCTGTGAAAGGCAAGAACATGCCTGTGTCTTCCAAACAGAGTAAATTAGAGTGGATGAAGATCATGAGATTGTTTTTCTAAGATCTTTGGTAAGATTAAAATTGTACATCTAAAATGATAATGCCAGTAGTGAAAGTGGTTAATGACAAGGATGTTACTAAAACAAAGGGCTGCAGGGCCAGATTGTTCCCTCAAGGCACAGCAGTGTAGTTAAATGTGTGGAATAGATTTCATTTGGCATCCTTTGGACATGAGAAACTGTGGAGGCCACAGTAATTTAGCATATCTTAACAATTCAGGTTTGATACTAGTGGTAAAATTGTCAAAGGACATGACTAAGGCAAAATTTATTGGAAGAAGCCTTGTAATTTATTGAACCATTTAAGTAAATGGAAAATGAAAGCTTTTGGCCTGCAAGCATCCCATTGGCGAGGACTCCACAAATGTACCCTTTTGGGTACATACCCGTTTGTACTCCTCAGGGTAGCCTTTTGGCTCCAAAATCCGGACATCTTGTTTTGTGTGACTAGGAGATCACTACCAAAGTCAGTAAAGGGATAGCAAGAGTTTTTTTGGAGAAAAAATCCTATTCTTATCTGAAGTGATGCAAACATGACATTTGGTTGTTTTCCTTCAAAATTGTATAAGTTTTGGCAGCTTTCTCAAGAACTGAAAATCATTTAGCCTGGGAAAAGGACTGAAGTTTGTGTTGCACTGAATTCCACGTGTAAAACGCAGAAAAATGAGTGTGTTCTGTTAAGAACAGAAATAGAATTTTGTTCCAGAAA
Source organism: Rhabdornis inornatus (assembly GCA_013397075.1). Taxonomy (NCBI): domain Eukaryota; kingdom Metazoa; phylum Chordata; class Aves; order Passeriformes; family Rhabdornithidae; genus Rhabdornis; species Rhabdornis inornatus. The sequence continues at coordinate 247,923 of VWZS01000166.1, forward strand.
ATCTGTTACTCTCCTTTCTGGCTTTTGTGGAGAGGTCCTGAGCTCCTAGTCCCAGAAAACAAAATGCCTGTTTTTTGGAGAAGAAAGGGTCCTGTATGCCAGCTGAGTGCGGAGCCTATGCAAAGACAAACTTCGTGGGGATTTGTCGTTTAACCACACAGAAATGTAGGGACTTAGTGGCACATCTGTCTTTGCCTGAATCCTCACTGGCAGGTATTTCTTTAAAGCACGTTTAAAACTCTTCTGTTGCAGATACCCACAACCTCCTCACCTGTAACTTGCTCTAATGACTTTTTATAGCAAAGGAAATGAAAGTTCTTCTCTATCAGTTCATTTACATTGATAAGTCTTAATTTAAATCTCGTATTGTTTTTTAGCCCTTCCATGGCATCTTCAGAGGTTTTTTTATGTCTTTTTCTAACTTGCGGTGGAGAAGAGTGCTTCAATAAGGCTGTTTCTGTACTGAGACAAGGGGAATAGCAACGAGTACCTTCTTGTACTCACGAGGCTCCTGTTAGTACCTCTCAGAAAGACACTTGCTGTTTATGGACTAAACTAATAATGCTGTTTTCCTCCTCCACAGCGGAGACTGCCATGCCACACTGTTTCAAAAGCCTCACAAAAGTCAAAATCCATCATATCTATAACTTTTCCATGCTCCACAAAGCCAGTTATCCCATAAGAGAAGTTAATGAGGTTGGTCTGATATGATTTGCTGTTGACAAATCTAAGTTGTCTGTTTCTTTTTGGCTTATTATGCTTGAGAGGATTAAAAACTGATTATTAATAATTTATCCCAGTATCTTTCCAGGTGTCAGTGTTATGCTGCCTTGTCTCCAAATCCCCAGATTCCTGTTTTCCACTTTTTAAAGCTGTTTACTTTTATTTGTCTTTCCTCAGGCCTCTGGGATCTCACTATTCTCAGTGAGTTCTTGAAGACAATTAATAATGGTTTGGAGGTTGTTCTAGCAAGTTCCTTAAGCACTCCAGGCTGGGTTTCATCAGGCCCTACTGATTTGAATTAATCTGGTTTATTTAAATACCCTGCTCTATCCCTACGCTTGCCTGTGCATCTTTCCTGTTCCTCAAGCTGATTGTGCTAAGTATTTTCTTCAAAGGTAGAAGCATAGATGGTGTTAAACACTTCAGCCTTCTGTGTCTGTCCTTATCTGCTTCCACTTCCTTTCAGTCTTTACTATTACCTTTATCTGGAGGTTTTTCCTAAGCTTGAGCAATCTGTGATTCATTTTGTGCTGTAGCTTCTCAAGGTTTATTCCAGGCCAACTCCTGTCTTGTTCTGCACATCTACTGGTATGTTTAGTCCATGCCCTTTCAGAGGGCAGACTGGTTTAGACTGTGTCTCACTAAGCAGGCAGTCTAGAGTTTCTCTCCTCTGTCAGTGTGCAATTTATACAGTATGATATACAGAACCTCCTGTACCTGTTTGAAAATTGTACCCAAGGCCAATGGATTGTCTAAGACACAGTTGGTATTTCTGACTTGGCCTGCATATTTTCTTCTGTGCACAAAGGCAGCAAGATGGAAATATGGAATGGGAATTCACAGCTGAATACAAGAAGTCTGTAGTTTTCAGAACTGTGTGTTCAGGCTGCCATATAATAGGGGTACTGGGGAATGCTATTATCTTCTCCATCAACCTGAAATCCAGAAGAGATGAATGCTTCCAGCTGCCACTGAGACAACTTAGAACTCTTTAAAGGAAAGACTTTTATACAGAAAAAATTATCCTACTGCTTGTGAAATCTTAAATAGCAATGACCTACAAGGTATCTCTTTGCACCAAAATTTTTGGAGGTGTCACTGGAATAGTAATTTTATTTGTCTTGAAAAGGCTGGGAGATATCTTACGGGATAGCTTATGAGATACTTAAACCACTGTGGCTGTGCAGCAGAGCTTTGAGAAACTGCATCACAGTGATGAGAGTTCTGTGGGAGGAAAGGCTTGGTTTGTCATTATTTGCTGGAAAGGCGAGAGGTGTTCCAAGGCTGTTAGCAACTTCTGAATCAGCCAAGCTGCTGCATCAGGGTTTGTTCAGAGGACCATATTGGTCCCTGAGCTTCCTCTGGGTTTATCCTGAGCACTGAGAAGGGAGTTGCTGAGTGAAGCAGAGCTAGCTCGCTCTGCTCAGCCTCCCTCTGCTTCAACCCCATGGGAATGGCAGAGGAACTGCTCCTGGGGTGTGACAACACTCTGGACTTGTTCTGGCATGTCTGCCCTGTGGGATCAGGAATTCCTAGGAGACCTGCTTCTTTTCTGATGTGAGCAACTGTTCATCAGATCAAATGGAATGCACATTAGGCATTCCCCCATTGCAGCAGGAGGTGTTCAGGAGTCTTTGATAACAGTAGCTTTGGGAGTTGATGTTTTTCTCCTGGCATGCTCTAAGCCGCCACAATTCTAGTGGGACCTGCAAGGATTTGGCACCCCTGGATATTGGGGCTTTTGCTGTGTAAAATATGTAAATATTAAATCGAGAGTTGATTCAAAAGATGCTCTCTCAGGAAGGAGGCTTTATGGAGGAGGTATTACTGCTTGGGTTTTTTTGGTCTGGAAGCATTGCCTGGAGGGCTGGATCAGTGCTCAGGAGTCTGCATGTGTAGGTAATAGCAAGGGAGTTCACTGCAGCACAGGAGAGAGAGTAAGGGCCATTAAATACGATACATTTCTAACAGCAGTGTTATTATGTACCTGAAGTGTTGACAGTAAAAGAGAATACAATCCCCTTTTATTTTTAAATCTGTGACAGATTAGGAGACAAATCTATATGCAGCTGTATCAATTTGTTACTTCCATTTTGCTTTGTAAAGGCAATTTTGATTGCAGAGTGGTCCTGTGCCATGCTATAGACTCCACTGAGAGTTCATGTTGCACTGAATCAGTAGGCTGTCAAGCCTTGAGAATCATCCACTCAGACAAGGCATAACTATTTCGTAGCCAAGAATATCCTGTTTCTTAGGAATCTGCATTGAAACTGAGAAAGGGAGCAGCATCTACATGTCTGTCTCACATCAGCAACACTTGTGCTCTAGAAAAATAAATGTGTTGCAGGACACAGGTGTAATTTTCAGGTATCTAGCTTGTAAAATTTCATTTCTGGCGAAGAGATGCCATAGAAGTCTGAGCTCAGGAAGTGACTCACAACACAAATTAAAATAAGGATGTCTGGAGGTGAAAGGCAGTGTGTGTTAAGGAAGGTGTGGAAGCTGTGTGAGACCAGAGACATGTTTGTGGGATTTGGCTTCTGCAAGGTCAGAAGCTGCTTAGATTATACTGAAAAATAGGCAGGGACCTAGATTTAAGTCAAGATTGAGAAGAAATGAAAAAGTTAGTGCAGAATGCTACATCCACCATGTGCTCTTGTGGCTTTTGGTCTGAATTTGTACCAGACACAAACTCAATTGGAAGCTAAATGTTATCAGCAGACCCCCCAAAGATTTGCATTTGAAGCATTATTTTCTGTTGCCTTATGTCTTCTGGAAAGGTTTTTTGTGCATCTGTGGTGGATGAATTCTTCAGAACTCAAGAATCTCCCTATACATCATATGACAGGCAGCAAACCACACAGATAGTGGTGCAGTCTTGCTGCATTGGTGGGGGACTGCTTTTAGGAGGAGGCAGTTTTACTGAGATGGTCTGGGTATTTTTTTATTTAAAATGGTAATGGGAGAAGCACTCTAGAGAGCGTGAATGCATGTTGAACAAGAAAAATGACTGATCTGCAGAGGGACCTGAGACAGCATCTTCCTTCCCTTCTCTGGAAGCCTCTCTGCTCACATATGTGGTGGTGAGGGCTCTCTGCACCAGTTTGCTGAGATTCTGCTGCATCTTCAGGTGGGTGAGATGCAGTTTCTTTAAGGAACTGAGGCCATAAATATTTAAGCATCTTGTCACAAAAGCATGAGTTTCTACTCCCTAGTTGCACTCTTTGCATGGCATAGGTTGACCTGAGAAAGAGAAGCCTGGAGACCTGGTTCTGTCAAAATCTGTGTTTCTGAGTGAAATGAACACAGAGCCATGGTGATGAGTAGTCCTGCATGGAATTTCAGATTTTCCTCCTCCTAAACCTACTTTAGTCCTTGACATTTGGACAGTTGTGGTTTTGTTTTCTTTAAAGTCCTAGGCAGGAAAGGACAAGGACAGAGTAAAATATGCAAGCGCTCATTTGATTAAACACTTGATTCAGTCTGTGTAAACCTTTTGTCTCAGTTAAATATCCATATGGAAGCTTTGATAGGTTACAATGTGAGAACATGAATTCAGGGCTCTGGATGAGGTTCTGAAAGTGGTTGGGGAGATGCACAGGCTGAGGTGCATCTGAAGTGAAGTGCTGCATGTGAAGTGTCTTCCAGTGCCACTCCCAAGGGGTGCCAGCTTAGCAAGGACTCGGAATTCATGAGCACTGCTAAAGTAGGCAACTGTTTCCCAGCAGTGCTGAAGTATGTTCAAGTATATGGATAAGATGGAGTCAGATAAATAATTTAAAGAACGCTGCTTTGCAGCACTAGTGAAACTTTATGAAACACAAATATATTTTCCCTCATATTTCTTAGCATTTTATTTATTTTTAATGCCCCCATACTTTTGTGAACAAATATATTAATAAATGCAATAGCATTGAAACATTTACCCATGTACAATTATATCAGCTGTGCTGGATAGTCAATATGGATAGTCAATAGGTTAAAGTCCCTACAGAAAGTTTCTACTAAGAATTAGCTCTATTATCACTTTGCCCCAAGTATATAATAATTTCCAGCACTACAGAATTCTCATTCTAAACCAGAAGAAAGTAGTCAGACTAATGAGACAACGTGAAAAATGCATGTTGTTCCCGACTGAACCAATACTGTGGAAACACATGCCTGATGTACTACTGAAAGGGAAAAAAGCCCTGTCACTTAAATGAACAGAGGAATTGTTATTTTGGAGCTCTCAGAGCCTTTTGGCTCTGACCTTTCTGAAGGTCTCATTATGGGCCTTCAGAAATAAAAGCAGGACTGACACTGCCATGGTTAGAGAGCTCCAGATGATTTAAGACATGATTGGTAATTGCTTGTGTGCATGTGAAGATGTTTTACACATTTTGTACAAAATTTGATTATATTGAATAAATTAAGAAGGCTGCCTGGCAGTGGGAGCCAGGTGCACTGGCTTCATCACTCTGCCTGAAAGAGTGGCTGTATATCTTACGTATCAATTTGTTCCTATAGCATCAGGAGCTGTGCATTTACATCTGTTTGCCCTTTTCCACCTGACAGAAGTAAATCACTGAAGCAACAAGCTTCCTTTGTGTGGTGTTGCTTCAGGATACATGTCTGGAAATCTGACAGCTGATGGGTTAAATGTTCAGCCATTATTTGATGTATTAATCCATTCTGAAGCTTCCTAAAGGATTGTCTCACTTTTATATTTTAAGAGTTTAGGAACATGTAATAGGATGGACAGTGTTTCAGCAGGTTGGGTAATGGTCAGTATGAATTGAAGTTCTATTGTTCCTGATAAATTGCTTTTACTCATTTGGCTGTCTTTCAGGGCACTATTGATCTTTACTAGCCTCAGAGAATGTGTTGTTCCCAGGTGCATTTCCAGCCTGCCATGCCCACTTGGGTCACGGTGGCTCAGAGTGGAGCTGGTGCAGACACGGAACAAAGCTGCAAGCAATTTGGCAAGGCTGCACTGGATGCTGTGGAGTGTTTGTACTTCCAGTGGTTCAGCTTTAAAGAGAGCAATTCTCTTGTGCAGTCAAGGTTAAAATGAAGGCTATTAATTTCTGAAAAGATCATGAGAACTGGACAAGTGAAGAGAATTGTCCACTGAGGAGTCTATTTTTGTTTTAATAGTGCTCTTTCGGAACAATTTAAACTGAAATCTGAGCAGCCTTGAGGTCTCCATTTTATAATGGTGAAGGGTAGTGCAATGCCCTTGGGCTCTGCTCAGCTGCCACCCTTTGTTTTCAATAATTCCTGCCTCTGTGAAAGTGATAACATGACCCATAACGAGTAAAACTGTCTAAATACTGTGTATGCCTCAAGTAAATGAATACAGTGATCTCGTATAGTGGGATCACAGAAACAAAGGGGTTTCTGAGGGAGGAAGGAACCTCTGGAGATCATCTAGTCTCAAAGCAGCTGACTAGAACAGGTTGATTGGGAAGTTGTTCAGCTTTGAGTATCTCTGAGCATGGAAACTCTACAGCCTCTCTGGGCAGCCTGTGCCAGAGTTGATCCTCCTTAATCATCTTTGTGGCCCTGTGCTGGTCTCTCTCCAGTATGCTCATGTCCCTCTGGTCCTGGGAAGCTCAGACCCTGCTTCCATGTATTGTGTACTACTTTTTTATGTTTTTATTGGGACCTCCTTGTGCATCCATGCAGACCTTTTGCAACCTCCTTTTCTTGGCTCACTGCAAAGTCTGTCCTTGGTTTTGGAAAACATGGTCTTTGAAAAGTCCCCTTAGCAGCTTAACCTAATTTGCAAGACTACTCTTTCCTCTTGTGCAGGAACCACCTGCATGATTTTCTGGTATTTGTCAAGAAACCTTAATGAAACAAGGCAGGCAACTGACATTGTATCCTAGCTCTGTGGTGACTGGGATATTCTAAAGGTTTGAATAAAATATTATTGCCTCATTTTTTCAAAGGCAAAATGAATAGCCTGTTAGATGTCATGACTTTCTACACAGCTGAAAAATTATTTAGGGCTTGGATTCTGCATTTTTTTTCCACTGCCAGATACTGGATTATTTTCTCTATTTTTTCATCAGCCTCTATTTATGCTGTATTGTCATTTTTGGGACAGCAAGCCCCCATTAAAATTTTGCAGTGTGTCCTTTCCACTTAATTAGTCTGTGTCAAAATTTCCATATCAGTGAGATTCTTCATGGGGACACTACATTTTATGGAATTATAGAATAATTTGTGTTGGTAGGCACCTTTAAATCCCACCTGGTCCAACTTCTCTTCAGTGAGCAGGGGCATCTTCAACCAGACCAGGTTGCTCAGAGCCCCACAGACCTGACCCTGAATATTCCCAAGGATTATGCATCCAGCACCTCTCTTACCAAATTGTTATGGTCGTTCAGCACCGGATGAACCAGGTGGTTCATTGTAACAAAATTTCTCCCTTACATCTTGCATGAACCTACCCTCTTAATACATAATAGGTTTGGATGCTGAGAAACAAAGAAAAATTAAAACACCTCTGTGGGGTGTTAGGGTCTTTGAGGGGGTCACTACAGAAGAAGGACTAAGCATTTCTGTTGTGCTCACTCAGGATTCCAACACAGAGACAAAATGTGTTTGGAGAGCATATGGATGATGATTAATTGCACTTTCCCACTCCCATTCAGGTTGCCTCTTGCCTGTTGAACTCTGAGAATTTGTGTATATGTTACATTTTCACCATTTGAAAGCAATCTTTAATAGGTGCTGCTCAGTGCAGTAAAACCTCACACTTGGTTTGTAGTTATCTGTCAAAGGTTTGTTTACAAGAGCTTTTTAAATCAGTCTGTCACATAAAAACCTTTCCATTGGTAAATCCCCTTCTCCCTGTCAGGGAGCAAGGTGAGATGATAAAAGCTTCCACAGCATGGTGTATGGATAGAGAGAACAGAAAAATATTCCCAACAGAAAGAAATAATCTTTAGGAAGAATTACAAAATCACAGAATAGGTCAGGTTGGAATGGACCACAGTGGGTCACCTGGTCAAACCTCCCTGCTCAAGCAGGGTCATTGCAGAGCACATATGGCACAGGAGTGTGTCCAGGCAGTTCTTGAACATCCCCAGTGAGGGAGACTTCATACCTTCTCTGGGCAATTTATTCCAGTTCTCTGCCACCTGTACAGTAAGGAACCTGTTTGTCATGTTCAGGTTGAACTTTCTGAGCCTCAGTTTCTGCCCGTGTCCTCTTGTGCCATTGCCCGGCACTGCCGAGCAGAGCCTGGTCCATGCTCTGACCCCTCCCTGCAGACAGTCACAGATATTGATGAGGTTCCCTCTCAGTGTCTCTTCTCCAGGATGAACAAGCCCAGCTCCCTCAGCCTTTCCTCAGAAGTGAGGTGCTTCTATTCCCTCATCATCTTTTAATCATCCTCTAATCATTGGCCTTTATGTCCCCCAGGGCACTGCTGGCTCACAGAGAGCTTGTTGCCCCCCAGGACTCCCAATCCTTCTCCCTAGAGCTGCTCTCCAACAGGTTGGTTCCCAGCCTTAAGCTTAAAAATTTAAACAGAAGTGGGGAAAAAGACTGAAATGGAAATTGGGATATAGGGCAGGGATTATGTGTATTGAATTAACATTGGAAACTGCAGAATATGTGGCCACCGTTAACTAAGTAGTTCCCTCAATGGTGATATCATCCTGCCTGAATATGCATCACACAAGTGGGGTGTGTGTGTAAAGATTGCCTGAAAAAGCGTCACTTCGTTTTTTGTAGAGGGGCTTGAACTTGAGATACACATAATAAATAGTGTTTTTAATATTTTTTCAATATTTTGAAAATTGTAATCAAGACATTACCTTAAAACAAGTGGCACATTCTCTCAATTGCCACTGCACAGACAGAAGACTTCTTAAATACCATGTGTTTCTGAAACAAAAAATGTGTGCTAACAGGAAGGAAGTAAATGCACACTAATAAGAATTGTAATATAAGCTAGAACTAAAGCAGAGCTGCATGGTCACAAAAAAAAATCCACAATAAACCCTATAATTTAGTGTAAGTGGGCAAAATGCCTTCAGGATTCAGTATGTGCATCAAGGAGATAAGCAAATAGGAACCTACTGCTCTTCGATTCATAAAATTTTAATACAAAAGATATAAGAAGGAAGACAAGTCAGAACTAGTTAGGTATTCATCAGATTGCCTTCTGGAGAGGACAACAAAATTAGCCTCCTCTTTATTTGATGATAAGCAAACACAAATGCATAATTTTCCAGTTCAAAAACCTTCTATATAAAATGCCACTAGAAAAGGGATGCAAAATTTACTTTCAGGTGCATTAGTTTTCAGAGGTCTTGGAGTTCTAAGAACAAAAGACACCAAAACAAACCAACCAGAACTCAGTCTGCCCTCTTGTATCATCCACAAAACTTCACAGGATCATACAGATCTTGCTGGTTTAAAGCACTGCTCTGACTCAAATTCTCAATGGAGTAATGGTGGAACAGGACAGGCTCTGGGTCAGTTGGGGAGATCCCTGATGACCAACCCATGGCCCTGCAGTGAAGGGCACCACGACAGGACAGTGTGGCCACAGCCACTCACCAGCTGTGCAGCTCCTCTGCAGTTTGGTCTGCAAGGATGGCCATTCCTTTGCACTCTCATCCCTCCAGGGAGCACCCAGCTCACACAGCCTGGGGACCTGGTCTGATGTGAGGATCTAATGCCAAGTGCAAGCCTGTAACCTCTTGAAATTGCAGTCTCAAATAGTCACAGAAGGCAACCGGGAGTGAAAATTATTTCATTATAGTCCTCGTCTGACCGAATCACTACTGAAATCACTCAGCTTCTCGGCACCATTCCTCTGTTATTTCCTTGTTAGCACACGCCGCTGCCAGAACAGAGAGATTATTTATTGCCCTTCAGCATTGAAGAAGAAACTTAACTGCAGCAACACATCATGGAAAAGGGACTATTTATTGTAACATATATCACATCCTTGGCATTCTGTGGAAATCCTGGTGTATATGCAAGTTTTAAGATCCTCTGGATCTTTACATAAGCCAGGTTAGTGTTGCTCCTGTTCCAGGAGATGTACTTACAGTTTACAGCACAAATAGGGCTGTAGCAGGGTGCCTGCTTTGTGATTGCACTGTGGTGTGGGTATTGCTAAATGGACTTTCATCAAGTCTCCTGGTTCCAGCCTGCCCTTCAGAGCCCAGGGCTGAGTGTGCTGACCTTCTGTGTATTTATTGTGGTGCTGAATTGGGTTTTGCAGCTGGTGGTAATGCTATAACAGCAAGACTTAAATACAGTTAGATGTGGGGGGGAGCTTAAATCCAATGATGTCTAGATTTGTGGGGCACCTATAGATATATAAACATTTAAAGAAATATTTCCTGTCTGCAGCTGAAGGTCTATTTAGATAATTATAAGTCTAGTTTTGTATTATAAGTCTAAATTATTATGTTGTCATAACACAGCCCATAAACTCTCTATGGACTCAAAGACAAAAGATGAGGTTTTGTTATGACTTTTCCTGGAGACATTTTGTACAATTGCTAAATTTTCACTTGACCATAATGTAATAGTTCTGCTCTTAGTGTTGACTCCCATCAGCAGCTCGACCACGACACAGAGGTGCTGGGACTGTTACTGACACTAAGGCAATGAACTTGGAAGGGCTCAGCTTTTAGGTTTAGGAAGCCTCTCCCTCCCCATGGGCTGGAGACTATTGCAAGGGTTATGGGGCTCACCTGTTCAGTTATTTCATACCACTGTGACTGACATCAATTTAAGTCTGGCAGCCAGGATGCTGGACAGGTATGCAGGGTGCACTGGATATGCTCTTAGCTCTGTCAGCAGCTACACCTGGTACACTGACCAAGGCAGGATACATTTCTTTTCCCCACCCTTTGCCCCCTTTTCCCCATCACTTTGGTTTTTTAGCACAGTAAAACCACTTTGGCAAAGCTGAACTCTATGACACTACTAAATATGTTTGGAAACAGTTGAGGACAAAACATAAAACCCTGCTCTGTAAAGCAGGAAATGTGTTAAGCAGAATCTTGACAGGATTATACTTGCTTCCATGGTTTCTAAAGACTTACTGGATTCTGATTTTCAGCCCTGTTTTCTTCTTCCATGGCTATACCTCCTTTTGAAGTGAGTTGTTGTGCTTGTCACCTTGGTACTGACTTGGTGATAAAAGAACAGATGAAGGCGATGACCCTGTCTGAATGTCTCAGGCGTGTGCAATAATCCATGGTGATGTTGAGCATGCCTGGAAGAAGCTCTTCCTCATTCTAGCATTTTCCCCTCTAAGGATCTCTGGAGTTGTTCCTGTAACTTAGAAAGGTTAGAAAGCCCTTGAGGTCATGGTGCTGCACTGCTTTTGCTAGATACACAATAAAGTTAAAGAAAATAGCAGGTATATTAAACTTGGTAAATTGTCCAACCTGAGCTCACAGAGCTACTCTGCAAAGGGATGAAGTCTATAGGAGGAAATGGGACCGTTTGCAGAGCTTTAAAACTCTCAGTCAAGCTTTAAAACTCTCTGTTCATCTTTTCTGAAGACTGAGTTTGACAGAATTGGAATCAAAAGTCTGACAGGGATCAAAAGGGTAAGGCTCTGTCCAGGTCTGCAAGATGCTGATCTAGTCAGTAGAATATGTATATATTAGGTTTATTTTTTTACCAACTTCCCTTTTTCTGTTTAAAAATACACAAATTTTGGAAGATACGTTTTCTCAAATTCAAAAGGTGAAACCAATAAAGAAAGAGATCACAAAGCCTGGTGACAAGGCATTCACTTGGGAAGCACAGATTTGTTTTCCATTACCTGCTCCATTAGACACAGAGAGCTGTGACCACACTTCCTGACACTTATGGTAGAGGAGACCATGTTTTGCAGAAGGAGAAGGGACTTTTCCCTTGCCTCGTGCTGGTGCTGCAGTGGATGCAGGCTCAGCACGTCCCACTCCTGCTTCTCCAACTCTTTCCCTGCCATTTGACAAGGTGCAGTTTGTGCTGCGTCCAGACTGTGGTATGGGAGTGTCCTGGGATTCGCAGTCAGGGAATTTCTTTTCAGTGTTGTTGCTTCTCATTCTGAGCTGATGTTCCACCCTGTGGTTGTCACTGCCGGTGTTAGGAGTTACCCCAGTGTCAGGAGCAGCTGCATAATTTTCTGGATGAGAAAAGCTCCTTGTAAATGAATGCTTGGCATTCAGACCTGCTCTGCTGAGAATGCACAGCATCAACCAGCAGAGGAGGGCTGGAAAGTCTGAGAGCAGCTGAATTCACAGCAGGTCACTGCTTTCATTTCTAACAACAGCAAGCAAGGAATCAGCAGAGATGGCTTAGGAAGCTGCATTTACTTAAAGAAATAAAAAAAAAAAGGGAGTGAGGTTATAGCCTAGGTAATTCAAATTTACTGTATTAAACATAGTGATTTACTATTAGTTAACCCTAGTAACAAGTATTTAGCTGTTCTTTCTCTTTGAAAATAAAGAAAGAAAGTTTTAGAAATTAAATTCTGAAACCAGTCAAAAGCAGGAAGATTTAAAACTATCCACCTGAACAGGCTACAATTTTAGGGCTTTGTGGTGCTTATTTATCTTTTTTTTAAATTTCCTTCGTTTGGTTGGATCAGAATGTGATTCATTCTGTCCAAATACTATTCCATACCCCCCAGCTCCTTTTCCTCCTTCAGTCATTTATCTTTCTTCTTAAAAATTTCTTTAATGGACAAGGTGCCAAATGAAAATCTGAAGTCATAAATATCTCCTGATGCCTTAGATAAAATTAGTCTTAATGTGGAGGATTAACAGTACGTGCATTTAGAGATTCCTGCCTGCAGGAGTTCTGTGAAGCGGAGTGGAGACTCATCTCCACTCTAAAAGGATCTGTTGTCAGTTTGAAAAACCACCTTATGTCCACAAAGAAAACTGGGAATGAGGCAAGGAACTTGGAAACGTCAGCAGTGGATCAATGTGTGCTTGAGCTGAAGCTAAAACCTGTGGATCCTCTTGCTGTATAGTCATTAATTTTTACACCTTGTGCAGGATCCCTCTAACTGATTTAGCTGGTAAAGTCTTTCTGACTTGCATTTCTTCAGTGAGATGTTCAAGAGAAAGAGCATAACACATGGACTGCCACTTCCAACTGAATTAATCTTTAAGTAGATTTCAGACAGGGTTGTCCAGATCTGAATGCTGATTCAAAAAATGTGAGTGAATTTCTTTCTTTAGCATTTCTCATGGTTAATGTAGTAAAAACATGTGTGTCGAAGCAAAGAGAGGGATTTTAGTCTGAAAGCTGTACTGAAATCACGTTGTAATATAATGTCAGCCTGGCAAAAAGGGATAATTTGCCATGAATATTGTGTCCTTTAAATATATGAATATATTTCTAAAATCAGTCTTCTTCCAATTAATCTTTCACTGTGAACTTGATATTCAGCAGCACTTCAAAAAGTTCACAGTTGGCTTCCTCTGTCCTTTTTCTTCTCGATTTGTTTTTCGCTTTAACTAAGGGAGGAATCACTTTGCCTGCTGAACAGTGGAGCTGTGAAGTACTGCTTCAGTGTGTAGTCTGTGCTGGAGAAAGGGTTGCTATAAAGGCATTCCTAAATGGTTTCGATGCTGCGCCCTGATGATAGCAATTCCTTCTGTTTGCACAATTGGAGATGGGAAGAGAGTGCCTTTTTTGGTAGACCATATGTTTAGTAAGTAAATGACCTTGATCTTTTGATTGGAAGAACATCGTTCAAACTCGCGAGCAGCATGTGACTCATGAGCTGTTGTTTAAGGGTTTCTCCTCTGAGTTTGACTCCTGGCAAGTGTATTGCTGAAGGTCTCCTTGGAATGCCAGACCTCTCCTATGAAATGCCATGCAGCCATGGAACAATGACGTGCTCTGACATGCACTCCTCCATCTGAAGTGGTACCACAATGCTGGCCAAGGTTGCCATCAACAGTTTGTTCTGTGTGCTGGTTTTGATTCCTTTGGAGACCCACAAAAATAGCTCCTGCTGAAAACATGTCATGTGATCCTGTGTTAACAGACACCCTGCAATGTGGTTCCTCAGCGTGAGCAGGTTTGTGAATGTGTAATTCTCCAGAAATGCTCCCTTCGGGGTTTAGTACGTCTTGTGTTATGCATAGCTGCTAAGAAACAAACACCTATTCTTTTGTCATCTGTGTGAGAGAAGGACTTGGTGCTGGTGGGTCAGAAGCTGGACTCAAGCTGGCCATGTGTGCTGGCAGCCCAGTGAGCCAAACATGTTCTGAGCTCCATCAGGAGCACTGTGGGCAACAGGGGAGCGAGGAGATTCTGCCCCTCTGCCCTGCTCTGCTGAGACCCCACCTACAGGGCTGCATCCAGCTCCGGGCTTCCAGCACAAGAAGGACCTGGACCTGTTGGAACAGGTCCAGAGGAGACCATCAAGTTGATCAGAGGGAGGGAGCACTTCTCCTGTGAGGAAAGGCTGAGACAGTTGGGCTTGTTCAGCCTGGAAAAGAGAAGGTTTTGGGGTCACCTAATTGTGGCCTTCCAGTACCTGAAGGGAGCCTACAAGAAAGCTGGACAGGGACTTTGTACAAGGACCTGGAATGACAGGACAAGGAGAATGGATCCAAACTGACAAAAAGTAGGTTTAGTTTAGATATCAGGAAAAACTTCTTTATGATGAGGGCGGTCAAGCACTGGCACAGGTTGCCCAGAGAAGCTGTGGATGTCCCATTCCCAGAAGTCTTCAAGGCCCTGGGAAGCAACCCAACCTAGTGGAAGGTGTCCCTGTCCATGTAAAGAAAGGGACTAGGTCATCTTAAGATGGCTTAGCACTAGGTCATCTTTAAGATCCCTTCCAACCCAGATCATTCTATGATTCTTACCAGTGCAAACATCATTCTTAAAAGCCAGATAGTAGCTCTACTATCCAAAATACATATCTTAAAGTCTATGAATTTCCTTGTGCTGCTAGAAATCATATTTGTAGTACTTTGAGTACTTGCCACAAAGTGAGTGTCTTGCAGATATTTCATCACTGAAAATATTAATGGATTTGCTAATTCTTTGGAAATTGTTTTAGCATGAGATGAATGTATATCAGGAGACAGTAAACTTTTACTGGCTGTAATATTCCTGAAGAAGAAAACCTTTTTATTACAGTTTAGTAGTAATTTTTATTTATTTTTTTAAAATATCTTCCTTCAGGAAACTAAATAATGGAGAATATGATCCATAGGAATTCATATGACTCCAGGATATAATTGTCAGGAAAGTATTAGATTGTTCAGAACTTACATTTGTACAGATAATCTGTATTTTTAAGAACTTCTCAGGGTTTTTCTTTCAGTATTCAATCCTTAGAACAAAAATGCTAACAAAAAATTCCAACTAAGTATGTTGATGAAATATGTCAAATGATGAACCTCAGAGGGTGAATGACTCAACTGATTAAATATTCATTGCACACCTATCTTATCTTGAGAGTTGATGCATGATGCACAAATACAATTAGATAATACACTTTTAGTTCATATATGAAAATATTCCTCGGTTTTTTGTTTTTTTTTCCCTGAAAGTATAAAGTTGAAAATTCAATGACTAAGAGTTATATAATATATTTTTGAAAGCAGGATTTTGGAATGGGAGGCTGTTTAGTTAAATACAGGCTAGCAAAATCTTCTGTTTTTTCAAAAAAGCATGAAAAAAGGCTAAAGATTTTTACCTATCTCTTCTTAAAACGAGCTTTCTGGTATAAAGCATGAAAATTCCTCTCCCTCCCCCCCAGCTTGTCATTCACAGTTACAGACATTCTTGTTAGATATGCTTGTCTTTTCCTAGTTTCTCAAAAGTTCTCCAGAATTTCCCTTGATTCTCCAAGAGTAGCACTGCAAAAGTCTGATAATCCAATTGTTTCAGTCAGTTACCCAGAACAGAGCTGCTGAGTGCTGCAAATCTAGCCTAAGAAAAGGCTAAAACTCCTTCAAATTATCAATTATTCTGCAGACTTCTTTAGAACCCAGTCGGGGCCCATATAAATGAATGACTGCTCTCTTCTGTGGGATAACTTAGTAGCCATTATTATAAAATAATGATCTGATATTTTAAAAAGTGATATTAAGTATTTATGGATATGCAGTTCCCTCTCAATATTGGGACGTATTCAGTTGTAGGAGTTGCATGGCATATTTCGTTCAAATTCCATGGGATGCACAGTTACTTTTTGCATTTGGTAAATATTATGAACAATAGTTTTTATTTTTAAAAATCAAAGAAATCTTACTTTAATACCCATGTTTCATTTCCTTTCATCTTGAGTCTGAGCACTAACAAAAACACTCATGTTCATTAAAATTGACCTTAGGTTTGCCAGAAACGTTCAAATGTTTTATGTTTTGAATTTGGAAAGGGATATTAAAAGAAGATAATTTCTCTGACCATAATTTGTCATTATGAATGTGTCACACTACTCAGATTGTGCTTAGTTCAGTGTAGGTGGCAGGTTTATTTTGTAACATAATTTCTGTGCTTCTCTTTCAAAGTAGTTTTTGATTTTTCAGGAACTAGGATTTCTAATTTCTGAAAATCATGAAGGGTATCCAATCCAAGAAATATCTTCAAAATGAACGCTTGGGGATGTGTTAGTTGTTAGAACTTGGGATGGAACTTTGGACACACCCATTCTTTAGTTTGTGTAGATTCTTACTGCTGTCTGCATAGAGTGTTCTGATATTATTTTTGATTTTATTGTTTAATTTCATTTTGCAAATTATTATGTAAAAGGATGCGGGTTAATTTTGGATGATGCAACCTGGGTGCTGGAAGCAATTTAGTTGACTTAATGCTGCTTTCTTCTCAGGCTTTCCTGCCTTTCCTTTTTCTTTTTTCACGTGGGAATATTCATAATGTAGCCAGTGGTGTAATTTACTGACTGCTTGCAAACTGATGTGATTTTTTTTCTGAAAAGACAGGGGGTTTTCTTTTACTTATCCCTTTTCTTCCTCCTTTTGCTTGACAACATCCACACCAGCTTTTTAGCAACAGGAAAGATAGAACAAGCCGTAATCTTACAAGTCTCTTGTGAAAAGAATCACAGCTGAGTTACACAAGGAGCTCATAGAGCAGTCCAGTGCCAGTTAATTCCAATTGTCTTGGCATTTAATGCAGTGTCTGTGTGCGTGGAGTGCAGCTGTTTGTGTTCCACTCTTACAGGCAGCCACACTGTGACAAGTAGAAAGTAGGATAAGGGGAGCTGAATTCCTTAGGCTTGTTTGCAGTTCAGCCACACAGAGCACATGACCTTCCCTGACACTGAATGCCTTCAAAATGTGAATAATCCACTGAGGGCTGTTTGTCTGCCTTTGTTTAAAGCATCTCCCTTACAGGACGGTCATTTTAAGATCGTCAGATCTGGCGTCAGCTCAGCTGGCATTGCTCTTGTCCCTGAGTGCTATTTCCTCCTCTTTGCTGGGCTCCAAACTGCAGCCTCATGGCTGGCTGGTCAATTCCTTTGAGGCTGGAGAAACAAAACTGTAAGGATCTGAGTGTGCAGATATTGCAAATTCTGCAATAGAAATGGTTTTGGAAAAACAACCTTAAAACATTTATTCATGGCATGTAACTGTTGTAGAAATTATTTTTACTACTTGAATAGCTCTACAAATTACTTAAGGAGACTGTATTAAAATTACTCAATTTCCCCACCCCACTTAAAAATATAGAGGTGTTTATGAATCTTGTTCCCTTGTTTGATAAGCACTTTTCCTCTGAGTTGAAGAAGACGATGGTATTTAAGGGTTTTATTCTCTACTTTCAACAGCTTCTATGTATTAAGTCAAGTCTTGTATGCTTGAAACAGATTCTTATCCAGCTTATGCTGCCATCTTCCATTATATGTGAAAATGAATTCCCTCTCTGCCTCACCATGCAATTCCTGTTACACTGGATGAGAGGGATGGAAGCATGTAAATAAATCTGCTTTAGAGAAGTGCATTTCACTCAGAATAGGCTGGCAGTTTGCAAATAGCTTGGCAGGGTACTTGAGACAGCAGTGAGCCTCATCTGTATTAAGGCAGATTAATGATTGTGTAAGAGCACCCAAAGGTGTAGGAGGCAGCCCTGGCATGTACCAGGATTGTTGGCACTGCTTGGAAATATGGTGAAAAGTAGGGGGAGGAAGAAGGGGCAACTTATGAAACTAAATAATACCCACAGCTGGATATGGGATCTAGAGCTGAAGGCGTTGCCATCACATCAGATGATTTCCCATGAAAACCCTGCACAAATGTAGGACAGCTCCTCTGATCTGACATTATGGGGTATCTACATCCCTATGAGATAACATAAACCTGGCTCCATTTACACACTGCCTTCAAGTAGTCTCCAGGGTTTAATCACATACTTGTACCTCTTTAAACCTTTGTCTGGTTTACATTTTATAAATGGCTATTTGCGTTAACTCATGTTTTCATCTTGTTTGAGCCAAGAATGATTCTGAGGTAATGGTGCCTTCAGTATGAGAGAGTTGTTGATGAAGCAGAGTAACATGTAAGGGAAAGCAGAAGATGGTCGGGGAGGCATTAAAAATGAGGAATTGCTAAAGAAGATTTGAGGGAAGGCAGACAGACATCTCCTAGAGGTGCAGTACAAAAACTAAGGCATCCGAAGTTGAAACAATGGAAATTCCTATTTTAGATGGAGGTAACTACATTTCATGATGAAACACCAGAAGAGATTACCCAGAGAGATGGTGAGATCTCTATCCTTGGAGAGTTTCCAAATTCAGCTGGAGAAGATCCTTAGTGACCTACTCTTAATTGGAAGTTAATGTTTTGGACGGGGTTACTCCAGGTGATCTGTTCCTGGCCAGTCTGAGTGACTCAAACTCCCTGCAGCAACCATCCCTATTCAGCAAATCTTCACTGCAGTTTAGCCCGGGGCAAGCCTAGTCCTGATGTGTAGATGAATTCAGGATTAGTTTGCAAACAGTTCTGAGGATCTGGGACATCACTCTTATTTATGTTACTTTACTCTCCGTTTCTGAAAAAAAAACTTAAGGAAGGCCTCCCTCTTTTCCACAGGGAAAGAATAGCATATCCTGACCTCTTTCTATGTCCTAACTGCTAAACTCAGATTTTCTTTAAATTGATAACATTTCACAAAAGCAAATTGCTCACTGATGGTGCGGTTAGGAGGCACTCCCAGATTCTCAGTGCCCTTTCTTGCCTGCACACCCTTAGGCACCTGAAAGCCAGCTCGATTTTTGTCTTTCAGACTCCTGTCTGCTGAACAAGACTCATGTGGGTTGGTTCAGGAGGATTAAAGAACTGAGAGAGCAGGAAAATCTCCAATATAACTAGGAAACGGATTTTTTAATTCCTGCTGTTTTCTTAGTCCTCTTTTTTTCCAGTGCATTCATTTAGCTTGCTCCTCTAATTTTGACTTTTTTAATTTACCCATTAGCTGTGATTAAGATCATGCTGCATTCATGGGGAGTGACTTTGCTTGCCAAGAAGCTTTTCTGAGATATTGCAGCTCTAACAAGGAGACACACCTCACTGTAGTGAAGTTTAATCTTCCCTAGATTGTTCATTTGTAAAAAACTGCATGTTTAATTCCAGCTCTTTCCTTGCTCATTAAATGGTAGTTGTTATGGGTCTATACACATGCAATATAATTCTTTAATTACTAGGAACAGGATGCACTAAAAGACTTGCAGTAGGATAACCTAGGAGGGCAGATTTGATGATCAGTTTCCTGTGTAGGTCTTGCTTTCATTGTAAAGAAAACTTTACGCAGTATTTGATAAGCATGTGAAACAAAGCGTTTATGAGATGGTTGTTTTTCACAGGGTAAAAGGAAGAGTAATAGTGGGTTATATATTATCCTCTCTCTGGTGACCACTAGTAGAACATGAGAAAATAGAATGAAGCCATATCACTGTAAATTCAGATTGAAAATTAGGAAAAGGTTCTTCACTGAGAGGTTGATCAGTCGTTGGAATAATCTCCCCACAGAAGTGGTCGTGACACCAACTTGTCGGAGTTCAGAGTTTCTGGACAATGCTTTTCATGACATGGCTTAATTTCAGGTAGTCCTGAAGTGATCAATATGGGTCCCTTACAATTTGAGATATTCTATGATTGTATGATAAAAAGAGATAGATAGATAGATAGATAGATAGATAGATAGATAGATAGAATAAAAGCATACCAGGAAGAACCTTGAAAAGGGAATACATCAAATGTATATGGAACAAACAGTTTATCCATATTATGATTAATCACAGAATCAGAGTATGTCAAGTTGGAAGGAAGCATTGAGTCCAACTCCTGGCCCTGCACAGAACCATCAGCAAGAGTTCTAGCAGTCTCCAAATTATCAAATGAACAACGAAGAACCTCATTAATAACACTGTCAAAGCTGTCACACAAGGACCTAATTTCCCTCTGTGCCTTTTCTCTTGTGCCATGTTCTATGTGTCTCCCACCTGTGGATCCTATGTTGGCAGCCTCAGCTTACCCCAAGCAGAGCAGAAGAGGGGCTGTAAGAAGTTTTGTGCCCTCTTGAGGTCTTTGCCAGCAGCTGTTTGATGTTTTTTACCTCTTCAGCCTCGAGTCTGGATTTTTTTTTTTTTTTTTGTTTCTCATCAAAATTTGCTCCCTCTTCCTTGGTTTCCTGCTCAAGTTTGGAAGCTGCACTCTCAGTGTGAATTAACATAAAGGGCTATTGTTTTTATGCAGGGACTAGCAGACATGGTCAGACCGGTACCACATATTATTAGATTTGCAGAATTTAAGATAAAGCAGACTAGGGAATTATCACTCAACAGCTGCTAAGATCTGCTGAAGCCAGCTGTGGCCAAGGCAATCCCAGGCAACTGCAGAGACCATGCACTGCTAAATTAATTGAAAACTACACCTTTTCATTTTTATAGCAAATACTGTGTTTTTTCTGCTATAAGGAAGGAGACAGTGGTTTTACGGGTGGTCATATGTCCTTGTGCAGTGAAGGCTCGTTTATTACTCCTTGTGGAGAAAGGAGGACATGAATACACTTCTCACAGAGCAGAATGTGTACATGTGATAGGGCAAGCTGCACTGCTTCAGCACAACAGACACTTGAGAGGTCATATGTGATATTCTCGGTGCCACAAAATGCCTCCTGCCAACTTTAATGGATCTGGTGAACAAGGGCAAAAAGAGTGGGATCTTTATTATGGAGACTTAAAATTCTTAATTAGGCTGCTTTCTGAACTTGAAATTGTCTGTTTTCCAATTATTGCCACTGCTCACAGCTTACGTGCTCTGAGTGGGAAGAAAGAATATAGAGACTGTCTAGGCTCTTGTAATAATGCAGAATAGCCAAATGCATTATTGCACTTGCTATCTCTTGGACAAAAAATTTGGTGATCACTTACCTGGGACTGTGACTGTGGCAAAAGCTGCCCTGATTGGGTAAAAGTATTTCTTAAACTGGTGGTGACAGACAGCACTGACACCTGACAGACAGCACTCTGACACAAGAATGTTCTTTGCTCTTATCTCTGCTTTGCCCTGGCAAAATGCTGCTATTACACCGACACTAAGGAAGGCCCCCTGCTTCTTCTTCTGAAATTGAGAATCATTCCTTGTTGCTTTTTGCAAGATCTTGTGTCATTGTAGTCACAAACATGATCCTTGAGATCATATGTCTGTTTGTTATCTACATATATTGATTATGTACTAAACTCACAGTCATGATTTTTATCTTATTTGGAGAGCTTGTACTCACATCTGCTATCAAATTGCTAATGAATGATAGCTCACTAAGCTGAAACCATCAGATCTTCTACCAGGCACTTTCAAGATAGACTAATGGGCTTTCTTCTGTCATCAAGGACACACTCAAGAGCTTCTTTTCTAGGGATGTTATCTCAACTTCAGCTGCCTGTTGACTTCAGAATGTAAATGCCTTCCTCTGCTGTTTCTGTTTTTCTGTTTTGGGGGGACCAGGAAACAAATGAACATTTTGTACATTACAGAGGCTTTCCATCAAATACAAAAAACTTTAGCAAGACTTTATAGCTATATGCTTGTCATATTCAATATGATGAAAATGATTATTATCTCTTGTCCCTAAACCAGGACAGTTATGTATTTATACACATTATGTAAATGTTGAATGAAAGTATATAATGTGTGCAAGACAATTCCGATGAGTATGAAAGAGAGTTACCTTCAACCCTCCTATTTCTCTGCAACTCTATTTCTCTGCCTTCCTCTCCAGTGTAATTTCTATATTCTTTACAAAAAGATGAAATTTTCAATGTCGTGCACAAAGATCAGATTAATTCTGTTTTATAAAAGTATTTGGCAGTAAATACTTCTGTCATTTGAAGTAATTTCTTTATAAGTGTCTAGATAAATTGCTGAGTTCAGGCTCTTAGACTAACAAAACAAGCACAAAACAATAGTGCAAATTGTCCTGGTACAATATGCTAATGTGCCTCCAGAAAGGGTGGCATAGGGATTTAAGTTAAGCCAAATTTATTCTTTGTTCTCCTATGTCACCAAGAGGAGCAAAAATTACGTGGGAAATGTGGCAGTTAAATTAAGAAAGAATACTAGATAATGCTTTTTTATACCCCAAGGCTGTAGCACTGGATGAAAGGGAACGGTTTGAAGGAGGAAATAATGAGAGGAAATTATTAAGCAAAGTTTAGATTGGGTATCAGGGAACTCATCGAGACAGTGAAATCTGTTACAACCTGAAATTATCTCCCAAAGGAAGATGCTGAAAGCTTAATTGCTTTGGACATTTTTAACAAGCGTTGTCAAACTGCATGGAAGAAATGCAGAGAACAATCCTGGGCCTGCAGAGGGATACAGTAGATGACGTGTTTGGCCTTGCCACTTCTTATTGTTCTGATTTTTTAACGTCACCAGGAGTGACAGTGACAGTGTAGCAATTTTTATTGTGGGTAGATGCCTGTTGTTTAAGAGCTCAGTGGCATCTCTGCGTCAATCCAAACTTGCCTTCAGGTGTGGAAGTTCAGTAGGAATAAACTAATACTGTGTTTGAGGTGATAACAGTAAAACCAGCACTTACTTCACCTGGATAGAAAAACTTTTAGGTGACCACAGGAGTGGTCAGGGAGAAATTTTCTTCAAACTGCTTAAAGTGAAATGCGGTTGGGTGCAAGGTATATGAGGTCTCTGCTGCTCACTTGTGAGAGAAGGAGGCGGAGGGGAGGATGTCCTCATTTGTCTTGAGGTCCAGTTGGAAGCCTGACCCCAAGTGTTTTATAGCTTTTCTCTTTGCATCAGGCAACATTAGAGCAGGAAGGCAATACATGACAACTCTTGTACAGGACTGTTTAGTGAAATTAATAAGCAAATAGCTGTTAAAGTTTAATTATGCCCTCCTCCTATACAAATCCAGAAAGATATTGAGGATACAGAGCTATAAACACTAAGAAAGTAGGAGAACTGCATAACTAAAGAATTTCATATTAGTTTTGCAGTGCGGATTTTTGCACGGTCACATTTAAATCCTATTAACTGAAGTACAGTGCAAACTCATTTGTATTAATGTATGCCACTGTGTAGGCACATGAACATGCCAGAAAACAGGTATTAAGAACATTGCAATTTCTTGTGGAAATATATGGAATAAACATCCAAAAAGTCAAAGAGCAGGGACCCAAAACCAAGAGGAAAATAGTTGTTTTTCCAGGAAAGGAACCCAATGGGATTTCAGTAATGAAAGGTCCTGGTCTTCAATGGGTCTGTGGCTAGAGCTCATTTCTTCTTTAGGCTGTATATTTCTTTGACTAAAAAGTCAACGTTTCCTCTGTTTGTTTCCTGGTGAAGACTGAATTTTTGATGAAAACACACGTAGAAAGTGAGGGAAAGAAGAGGGAGTGCGTTCAAATTGTGAAAAATTAAAAACCACCAGGAGCGAAGTGCCCCAGTGTGTAATTCACCCACAGATGGGATGGACAGGCAAACTAAAATGTATTTGTACTCACTGCCCTCTGTTCTTGCAACATTTTACTGGTTCAAGTCTGCCTGGAGTGCTCTTTTGTGTTCACCCAACTCTTTTCCAGGCAGGGTGGTGGCCTGGGAGGTGCCTGGCAGATGTGTAGCATCCTCCTGTCAGGTGCAGCCAGGGGCTGCTGTGATTTTTCCTCCCAGCACGTGCTGCAGGTGAAGTGCCTGTTTGCACACTTCTGCTGAGAGATTACCCATGGTATTCCACAGCAGGATGGATTTACATGTCATCCCACACTCTGATCACTGCCATCTGTTTGGCAGATTCATTTGCAGTCTCTGTTTCTACAGTTACCATGAGAGGTCTTTTGAATCAGGGGCCATGATTTTATGATGTGTTTGTAAATCATCTTGCAGGGTGGGTGTCCAGTTCCATTTTGGGACCAAGAGAGAGCATTGCATTTCCAGGCATACCTGTTATTGTTATCCACAGCAAACCAAACCCTTTTCTCACTCTGTGCAGTGGGAGAGATATTTCTCCTTGTCTTGCGTGGGAGCAGGGTTTACTCCAGTCCTGCCTGTATTTTCACCAGATGTAATACTGCACTTTTACCCTTTTGATGTGATGCAGTTATAATGTTCAACCATTTGCTGAGTTAAACATCTGTTATAAATGCCTGCACACTGACCTGTGGAAAAATTCAAATGTGTCACGGGTCAGATAGATTTCAAAGAGCTCGTAGAAATAGTGACAGAAGGATGGCAGTGGTGATAATAATGCATTGAGTAAATTACAGCAATCAATTTTAATTAAAAGAAATGAAGATAAATCTTCAGAGGGATAAAATGTCACTCAGAAATTGTGACAATAAATGTAAATATCTTGCCGTGCTCCTGCCTTTGCTTTTGGAGAGGGTGAAGGGGGTGACACACTTCAAAGATTCTACATCAGTTCAACTGCATTATTAGAGATGTGCTTAGCAAAGAAATATTGATCTTAACAGCACAGTGAATTTGAGGTAAGATCTGACAGTATTAACAAGAATAAAGCTTGATGATCTATTCCATCCTAGAAAATGGCATCTCGAGATTTAAAAAAAAAAAAAGAAGATAAATTTACATTTCAACATGTGAAAAATCCAGATGTAGCTTGTGATATAAGTTTTTGTTTTGTTTTGTGTTTTTTGGTAGGTTTTTGTTTATTTGTTTTGTTTTAATTCCTACCTATAAATTACTCATTTTAAGGAAATTATTTTGAATTTGCAGGGTGTGGCTTTTATTCCATATTGCTGCAGAGCATTTTTCCTTAGGTAACAAACAAACATAGTTGTAGATTACATAAGGGAACTTTTTGTTAAGATTCAGTCACAACTGTGCAGCTATGGGAAAGTTATTTAAATATATATATAATATTTAAATATATGTATTTCTTATGCAACCACTTAAAACCAGACACACAGATTTGGGGCATGAAGATCTTACCATCTGAAATGGCATGAGCTCCAGGGGAGGCCTTACCACCACTGAGTTAAGAATATCACTAGTGCCCTTGTCTTCTGGATTGCATTGCTATTATTACAGAGCAATTCTTGAGGTTTTTTTTTGTTTTTCATCATGGGCTGTGTTGACTTTAAGCTTTGAAAATGGGGATTTGTTTCCAATCTGGAATTGCAGCTCACTCCTGTGACTGTGCCTAGGTCCTCAGTTGCGTCCCTGCTGAGAGCGTGGCACCTCTGGCCTGCTGCTCCCATTGGACTCTCTGCTAACACCTTTTTAGACCTCATGGAGGTTTGGAACCAGATGACCTATAAGGTCCCTTCCAATCCAGGCCATTCTGTGATTCTGTGATTAGAGATGTTTCTTATCTGGCCACAGAAATATGATCTTTAATAGTTTTGAGAGCTGTTCTAGTGAAATTGCCAGAAAGAGCTGTGCATTTTTCTAGCAGTTTCTGAGGCTGTGCATCTTTCTGGCAAAATGGAGGCTTTTATCAGGTTTCTGTTATTATTAGAATGGTTATTAGAATTTTCTTAACAGAGAAACTGAACCCTTGCATTCTGGAAACCTTCACAGCAAGAGAAAGAGGAAGCAAAGTCTCATAAACAGACAAACAATAATGTTTTATTGACTACTTTGAACTAAAGAGGAACTTTATATTACATGCTGACTCTGCTGAAATATGGATCCTTTGGAAGGTTTGAAACAAGAGGTAGTCTCTAAATAGCAAAGGCTATTTATTGCTCAGAGTCTGTGGTCAGCTGAGACAAAAGCAGAGGTCAGATTAATGATATCAGACATAGATGTAAATGATTTCAATTCCATGGGAAACTTCCTAAGAAATGAGTCAACAGAACAGAAAACCTGAGGAAATTTAAACTCTAATTTGAAAAGACCAGCTTCTTAAAATATGTATTCTTTGGGATGGCTAAGAGAAACTAAGTTGTATAAATTTTTATTTGCCCGTCTGATGGCTTACAGAAAACCTTAATTAGCATGTATCTATCTAAAAGATTAATACGCATTTTTTTGCCTGGTTTAGGAAAAACACAATTAGCAATTCTTTACTTCAAAATGTGCAAGAACTCTATTTTAAAGATACAAAAGTAATGCAGCTAGCTGCTAATAATTATGAAGATTTCAAGGCCACAGTAATTGAATATTTTGGGGGGTCATTACTCTTGTAACTGACATGCTTATGGTGGTATTGCCCCAATAACTAACTATTGCAAACTTATAATTTATTATGTGAGATCTAAAAAAGACACCTTTTTAAAGCGTTTGCTTTTAACTTTACTCTTCTTGGCTTCTGTTTTGTGTGATATATAATTAATTATACTGTTGAATCTCCAGAAGCCAGATACTGTGTCTGTGGCTTTAGAGATGAGACATAAACTTCCAAATTACATTTTATGACCCAATGTCCAAAGCTAATTTTAGCCTGTCACAGCTGCAGTGAGCAGTTTGAGTAGCTGCTGGTTGACGCCAGTCAGAGTTCCATGATAAACTGATGGCATCAGGTCCTGCACTTCAATGCCCTGTTTCCAAAACATCTTCTGATATGTCTGTGTGTCATGGTTACTTGCTGTGGAGCGCAGAGAAGAAACTGGGAATGGTGGCTGAGATGCTGACAGCATTAATGTGATGATTTAGTCAATCAACTGGGTTTAGGGCAGAAAACTTTCTTGCCCCAGTTTCATTGTTGGGGGAGTACAAATAGAGTGTTCAAATGGGAATGGGAAGCTCATGCTGCTTGATTTGAATTTTCACAGGCAACGGACTCTGATGCAATGATATAATGTGAATTTGTGGAAGAAATAAAAGATGAGAGGTGGGAATATTAATATATGTGAATCTTTTTTTCTGTAGTTGAAGAACTAGTGAAGCAGCATCCCGAAGAGACCCCTTTGGAACTCCATTTGTATTGCAAGGGAACCTGAGAGTCTCTGGCAATATATTGCTGATGTTCCAGTTGAACTCCCAACCTGGTACGCTGCTTTTAAATCTCCCCTGTAATAAACCTGCTTTCAGGTTGATCTGAAGAAGGTTATTTCCCCTTTTGTGAGAGGGGAAAGCTCATGGACATTGGTCATGGCACTAAGGTTATCTCCGGGTAGTTATGCCTGAAAATTGTGATTTACCAAACATATCCTAAAAACATCTTCTCACAAAACTGGGGCTGCCAGGTGCCAAGTTAGTGTGGAGTACCTTTGCAAATGAAATCACAGCTTCTGGCAACTGCTCAATATTGAGCTGTTTTCTTCACTGAGAATATTTTATTATTTGCAGTTGATTGCAATACTTTGTGACAAGCACAGGTGCCCAAGACATCACTAAATTATGCTCTAAGGACAAAAATTACGTAAATGCTGGTTCTGTGAAGATCAGAGAAGTTGTTAAATATTGGGGACATCTTTTGATTTTGTACAGACGGTCCATATGCTCTCAACTGCTGAAATGATAACCCATATACAGACTGAGATGCCAGGTTTTGGAGATTTGCACTTCATTTAAAAAATGAGGTGGGAGTGGTAAGAGAGGCATGAGGATGTAGAAGAAATGATGAATCGTGATATTTTGGATTTCTCCTGAAGCTAACTTCAGAGCATAGCTATCTTTAAAAGAAAAGGAGCATCCCACTGTGTGTTAAGATGTCTTTTAGGGAAAACTGATGTTCAAGAATTGAAGCTGGTACTATCTTTTTGGAAAAATATGGTGATTATGTATGCGATTTTCAACATACTGTCAATTCTGGAGCGTTCCCATAAGGTTGCATTTATCTTGATTATCCCTGGCTGACTTTTTTTCCTTTACTGCCTCTCCATCTTTTACAATTCATCCTATTTTTCTATTATTTGGTATATTAACTATTTACTTTTGCATCTTTCAAGTATCTCTTCCCCACCTCCCTTGCTGTTTTCTTGTGAAGGGGGGAAAGTTCGTTTCCAGCCACCTAGAGCACGAGGTTAACTCATGGGGTAGCTTCTTGCTTCCCTGCTGCAACACAGGAACAATAAGTGTTCCTGTCTCTGGCAGTCTGGCAGAATGATTCACAAGCAGAGGAAACATATTTCCAAAGCTATATCATGTGTGTAAGAGCTGATTTTAAATGCTGAGGAATTTCATTCTCCAGTTTATGGATTATGAATGAGATTTATATTCTCTAAAGGAGGAATTGCAGCAGAAACCGAAAAACAGTAGCCAATGGTAAACATTGAAAACAGTGAGAATCTTTCCATTGCCTTTGCTAGGCATTGGATCTAGTCTTGGTCACAAAAGCTAAGAGGCAGAGGCTTTTGGCAGTAGCTCTTCTATAAGTGCAAAGAAAATTACCTGAGAGCGAATAATTCTGCACTTATGTATTTACTCATCCAGTGAAAGGAAATGATAAATCAAAATATTTTACCCAAACACAGAATGGATTTATAAAATTAGAAGTCAAAGAATCACCTAGGTTAGAAACACATCTTACACATCTTTTAAATATCTCCAGGGATGGTGACTCTGCCACTTCCCTGGTCAGCCCAGTTCAGTGCTTGACAATCGTTTCTGTGAAAACCTTCTACCCTCCAGCAGATCAACACTCTCACCCAACTCGGTGTTGTCTGCAAACTTACTGAAGGTGCACTTGATTCTCTCATCCAGGTAATTAATAAAAATATTAAACACTACTGGTCCTAACACTAAACCCTGAGGAACCCCACTAATGACTGGCCACCAGCTGGATTAAACTCCACTCACCACCACTCTCTGGGCCTGGCTATCCGTTCAGTCTTTTACACAAATAGTTCTATTTTTGAAATCCAAAAATCATTTGTAGAAAAGATTGTGTAGGAATACACAGGAATATCCCAAAGTAAATACTTATTCACTGCAGCTGATATGGAAATGAATGTGCACATTGTTGCCCTAATTTTTATTTTTCATAAGATTAATTATGTTTTCATAATTTCTCATCACAGCTTCACATTTCTATGCATAGCTTAAAGTATTAAACACTCCAAATCCCATTGCTGTTCTTGTAATGCATCCTTTTCACTGTTTGTTGACATCATGGCAGCCAAAGCTTTGTCTTTATGCTGTGTTCTTTGCAGAGCTTCCTATCAAACAACAAAAAAGATCCTTATTTCAAAAATACTGCCTTTTGCATGTAGTGACAGCCCTTGGTGGTGAAACCTGAAGTAGCTTCATTTTAGAGATGAGAGAGGCCTAATATTGCAATGGCATCTGATTCCCACTGAAGGCCAACTGGAGACAAACTATCTTACCCACTCGATATCTTCCTGTTGGGCTTTTTACTGGCTATGTGTTCTTTGGAAACACTAAGGGCACGTGACATCCATGCACATGTGACAAACGGAGAATTGCGTTTTACAGAGAGAAGATCAGAATCACAAAATAACAGAATATTTTGAGTCGGAAGGGACATACAAGGATCATTGAGTCCTATGAGGTTAAAAGTGATACATGCATTTGCCTCAATTCAGAGCAAAACTCAGGTTCAGGAATATGCAAGGGTATGTAGGAAACATGAAAGTGTCCAAAAGAAGGCAATGAAGATGCTGAAGGGCCTTGAGGGGAAATCATGTGAGGAGCAGCTGAGATCACTTGATCTGTTCGATCTGGAGAAGAGGAGATTGCAGTTACAGCTTCCTGTGAGGGAAAGCAGAGGGGCAGGCACTGATCTCCTCTCTCTGGTGACCAATGACAGGACCCAAGGGAACAGCCTGAAGTTTTGTCAGGGGAAGTTTAGGTTGGAGATTAGGAAAAGGTTCTTCACCCAGAGAGTGACTGGGCACTGGAACAGACTCCTCCTTTGACCGCTGTGGTGGTCAAAGCACCAAGCATGACAGAGTTCAAGAGGTGTTTGGATGATGCTCTCAGGCACATGATGTGATTCTTGAGGATAGTCCTGTGCAGGGGCAGGAGTTGCCCTCAATGATTTTTGTGGGTCCCTTCCAGCTCAGTGTATTCTGTGATTCTGTGAAATCATTTCCAAGTATGAATACTGCTGGCAGGGGACAGGGGAGGTAATAAGTGGGGGAAGGCAGATATTGTTAGTTGCACCTGATGCCTTGGGTTTTAGCTTTTACATTTTTCATACTCTTTGCTGCTTGGTGTGTAGCTCTTCATGTTACGTGTTGATAAGTTCTCTTCGCAGGGTAGTTAGACAAAACAATCCCTTCCCAACTCGAGAATCAAGGACACCCATCACCCAAAAATCATAAACAATGGCAAAGGGAAAGGGGCAAGCCAAGGGGTTGAGACTTCATGGCCTGAAGCTGTGAAGCTGTCGAACTGTGGTTGGACAATTGACCCCAATGTGTGGATGAACCAAAACTTATAAAGGTGTAAAACTCATGACCGGAATCCATCTTGGATTTGTCTTGGGTGTAGCCCCGGCCAGGCTCTTGCACTGGCCAAGGTGTATCCTTTCAATAAATACCTATTTTATTCCTTTTGCTCTGTCTAGTCTCTGTTCTGGGTCAGCCTTTCCAGGCATTCTGGTGACTCAGATGGGACCTTAAGGCATCTGGAAAACCCCTGGACTGGAGGAAAACCCAGCTCCTTCCCCCCACCACCACCTGGGTATCCCAGCTGCGGTCCAGAAGGTATCAGAGCCCATGAAACTGCAGGGTTTGTACAGAGACACATGAGTAATTGGATAAAAGTGTTATTCAGCTTTAGCATGTGAGTTAGGTGTTTAGAGATCTCTTGTAATTTTGTTTAGTGCGGAGGAACCCTAGAGGTCCAGGCAGAGTTGCTGGTGCTCTCCATCTCCCTGCTGGTAGTAGGAGAGGGTGCTCTCTGAAAACCAGGCTTAGCTTGCAGTGCTGTTGGCCTGAGGCCAGCAGTGGCACAGTTGGGTTAGTTCCTGCGCTATGACTCTGTAAGGTGGGGATTCAAATCATGTCTCTTGCATGCTCTCGCTCTCTCTCTCTCCCTGGTTCATTTAATTTCTACGTGTTCTCTTACTTATAACTGTTAAGATATGGGGTGTATATTCTCCTCTGAGTGCTGTAAGAATAATATTCCCAGAGATTCTCCCTTAGGGTTAGTATTGAAAAACTGGGGGAACCTAACCGGTGGGGAGTCATTGTTTTTTAAATCCAAACTTATCAAACTCTCAGAAAAGATCTGGCTGACTTATGAACTTAATAACAATGAGGAGTGGCCAAAATTTGGTAGTTTTGATAAGAAATTAATGTCAAGTTTGATTTCCTGTATACATGAAGACAGATAGCTTGATGAATTAGAATATGCTGGGCTTTTTATGATCTTAGGATGTCAACAAAGCCCAGCAGCAAACAAAAAGGAGCACACCCTAACTCAGAAAACACTTCTTTAAATGCATCAACCTGTTGCATATTTGTAGACCTTCATGCATTATTCAAAATCACATCCCCCCCCCCCAATCTATAAATCAACATTTTTTTATTTTTTAATTTTTTTTTTTCCTTGTGGCTCCTTCTTGTTGGTGCAGTCCCTGATAATGGAGATCAATAAATTCCCTCCCTGGAGTTCTGGTGTTCATCACCCCTGTCTTCATTCAGATAGGATAATCCAAGAATGTGAAGAATTTTCTGGTTAGCTTTTTACCATTCTCTGAGTTAGTTACATGAACAAAAGCTTTTTACATCACCATGTTATGGTCCAAGAAAAAATATATTTATCACACTACTATTTCTAAGTTTTGTTAATAGCAGAACTAAAAGAAACTATATTCATTCAGTAAAGTTTTCCAACATTATACACATAGCATTCATTTTAATATTTGTGAAAAGCCAGTAATATAAGATGTACTTATAACAGGGAGCATGCCCCTAGCAAGGTCCCAGCCAGTGAAGGAGAAGAAAGGCAGGCCTTGGCAGGCATGGACACCACCACCCCCAACCCCCACTGCTGTCACTGCTGTCACCTTTGTCAGGGAAAGGGGCGGGGGACAGGGACAGCTGCATGTGGGCCCTCCCACGAGGATGGTGGTGATTCTTCCACTCACAGGCCTGTATGTCTCCATAGCAGCCTTGAACGCCAGGGAGCTGCCTCAGGNTGGTAGTTTTGATAAGAAATTAATGTCAAGTTTGATTTCCTGTATACATGAAGACAGATAGCTTGATGAATTAGAATATGCTGGGCTTTTTATGATCTTAGGATGTCAACAAAGCCCAGCAGCAAACAAAAAGGAGCACACCCTAACTCAGAAAACACTTCTTTAAATGCATCAACCTGTTGCATATTTGTAGACCTTCATGCATTATTCAAAATCACATCCCCCCCCCCCAATCTATAAATCAACATTTTTTTATTTTTTAATTTTTTTTTTTCCTTGTGGCTCCTTCTTGTTGGTGCAGTCCCTGATAATGGAGATCAATAAATTCCCTCCCTGGAGTTCTGGTGTTCATCACCCCTGTCTTCATTCAGATAGGATAATCCAAGAATGTGAAGAATTTTCTGGTTAGCTTTTTACCATTCTCTGAGTTAGTTACATGAACAAAAGCTTTTTACATCACCATGTTATGGTCCAAGAAAAAATATATTTATCACACTACTATTTCTAAGTTTTGTTAATAGCAGAACTAAAAGAAACTATATTCATTCAGTAAAGTTTTCCAACATTATACACATAGCATTCATTTTAATATTTGTGAAAAGCCAGTAATATAAGATGTACTTATAACAGGGAGCATGCCCCTAGCAAGGTCCCAGCCAGTGAAGGAGAAGAAAGGCAGGCCTTGGCAGGCATGGACACCACCACCCCCAACCCCCACTGCTGTCACTGCTGTCACCTTTGTCAGGGAAAGGGGCGGGGGACAGGGACAGCTGCATGTGGGCCCTCCCACGAGGATGGTGGTGATTCTTCCACTCACAGGCCTGTATGTCTCCATAGCAGCCTTGAACGCCAGGGAGCTGCCTCAGGAGATGATGTCATTAAAGCTCATTAAAGTCATTAAAGCAGGGACACAGACCAGCTTCCAATACGGTGTAAGTCTTACTTAGTGCTTTCTAGGATCGGGACTAGTTGACGTAGATTATATGCTACAGCAGAGTCAGACAGCTCTTGCTTGAGTGGCTCCGAGGAGGAGGAGGATATTGATGAGATAATTGCTGCTCTGAGCAAGTGAAGGAGGGGGAAGATAGCTAAAAAGGTCATCAAAGAATGGAGCCCAATAGTGAAACGTATTAGATCAAAAAAGAAAAAAGAAAAAGAGCGAGTTTTACAAGCCCCGTTATGACAAGCAGTTGGCAACCAGGGGCTGAAATATGTAAAGGTTCCATACGTCCTTATCAAGTTAGAGCAGTGGAAAACTACAGTGGGGAAATCTAAAGAGAACCCAGATAAAGTGGCCTCATCAGTAGAAACGGCAATTAATGCACAAAACCCTGGTTGGGCTGATTTGAACTCTGTGTTAGACACGTTACTTGATCCCACTGAGACACGAATGGTCAATAAAGCTATCACAACATCAGTGGAGGCCAGCATAGTTCATGGGCTGCTTCAAGGCACTGTCACACAGATATTCCCCCTTGAAAACCTGGGGTGGGATCCAAATATACCAGAACATATGGTGAGGTTAAAACGATATCAAAGCCTTGTGGTATGTGGGTTAAAACATGGTGTCCCTCAAGCTATAAATTGGTCAAAGAATTATCCAGTAAAACAAAATTATGATGGATCACCCACTGATTTTTTTAACAGAGTAAGAGAAGCTGCAATCAAATATACAGATTTAGATCCCAAGTCAAATGATGGTAAAGCCCATCTAGTTCTGTTGTTTCTGGGTCAGGCTTCAGATGATATAAGAAGAAAGCTGCAAAACATAGAGGGAGTTCAAGACATAGATAAATTGCTAGAAGTAGCCCGGAAGGTGTTTCAAGACAGGGGCCTAACTGAAAAAGTTAAATCCCAACCTAGTAAGAAGGCAACTCAGGAAAAGTCATCTAAGAAAACTTCCCCTATAGAGAAGGATCAATGTGCTTACTGTAAGAAATGGGGACATTGGAAGAAGGACTGTCCAGCGTTGAAAGAAAAATCCTCAGTTCCCCAACTCCACAACTGTTTGTACACAGCAGTACAAATTTCAAGCAGATCAAGTTCCGAGTGATGGGGACCGAAGGCTATTCCCCCAGCAGAACCTTTGGTTATACATAAGCTGAGGAAAGATGACAGTGAGTTTTTAGTAGATACTGGAGCAGCATATTCTGTGTATGGAAGTAGAAGGGAAACTGAGTCACAATTGTACATGATGTCGGGGTGACTGGGGTAAGCGAAACGTGGCCTTTCTTCCAACCTTTAAAATTCAAACTGGGGAAGCACTGGGTAACCCATCAATTCCTCTGTATGCCTCACTCCCTTAGACCGTTGCTGGGGAGGGATTTGTTAGAAATATTAAAAGCAGAAATTAAATTTAAAAAGGGGAAGGGTATAAGAGCGGTAATTCCTGAATCTAGATTTGTCCAAGTTGCTGCACTTTTTATACAGGATAAAAGTGAAATCCCCACTGAAGTTGAAAATGTGGTCAATCCAATAGCGTGGGCCAGTGATATACCAGGAAGATACAAACAGGCAGAACCACTGAGTATTGCACTCAGACCAGGAGCCACATTGGTAAGACAAAAACAATACTCTTTAAATACTCTTTAAAATTAGACAACCATAAGGGATTGGTATCTATAATTGAAAAATTCCTACAACATGGTATATTAGTGCAATGTGAGTCCAAATTCAACACCCCCATTTTAACTGTCAAGAAAGGGTTTTAGCTTTTATGTTTTTCATACTCTTTGCTGCTCGGTGTGTAACTCTTAAACTTCACGTTACGTGTTGATAAGTTTTCTTCACAGGGTAGTTAGACAAAACAATCCCTTCCCAGATCGAGAATCAAGGACACCCATCACCCAAAAATCATAAACAATGGCAAAGGGAAAGGGGTAAGCCAAGGGGCACTTCATGGCCTGAAGCTGTGGTTGGACAATTGACCCCAATGTGTGGATGGACCAAAACTTATAAAAGCATAAAACTTGTGACTGGGTTCCATCTTGGATTTGATTTGGGTGTAGCCCCGGCCAGGCTCTTGCACTGGCCAAGGTGTATCCTTTCAATAAATACCTATTTTATTCGTTTTGCTCTGTCTAGTTGCTATTCCAGGTTAGTCTTTCCAGGCATCACACCAAGATGGAACTCCACTGAATGGTGAATTACCCACAGCTGCAGGAGTTTCTTACACTTTGCCTCTATCCTCCTCTAAGACTTATTATTTAATGTGAACCTCCTCCCTTCCCACATGCCCCCACCCCCCTGCTGTGTCTTTATCCTAATTGTGGAAGTTAGGGGAGCATTGCTGGGGGTTGGGCTAGATGCTCTTCAGAGGTTTCTTCCAAACCAAACTATTATGTGATTCTATGAAGCAGACTGATACCTTGTCCATTTGTACCTTTCTAGACAAGAGGGCTCTCTCCCTGCTCCTATGGTTGTCCTTTATTCTCTCACAGCTGAGCTGCATTTCCATAATCTGTAAGACCCCCAAAATGGTTTTTTGTGCTGTTCACTCAAATCTGTCACAGGCAATAAGTTGTTCATTTTGCAGTTTAGGGAGCGGATACTGATGTGCTGTACAGTTGAATGCTGCTGTTGTGTATTCCACAACTTGAGTTAAAACTGACTCAATTGCTGCTTAATAGGTGTTGAGCAGACTGTATAAATGCAAGTCATTACTGCCTAAATGTTGTGGAGCATTACGGCGAGCAAAGACA
This sequence comes from Rhabdornis inornatus, assembly GCA_013397075.1. Lineage (NCBI taxonomy): Eukaryota > Metazoa > Chordata > Aves > Passeriformes > Rhabdornithidae > Rhabdornis > Rhabdornis inornatus. Next base: position 283,832 of record VWZS01000166.1, read on the forward strand.
AGTGTCAAATAAACCCTTTTATCCCAAGATGGAATAATTCCCTCCTTTAATCCTAAAACAAATGCAATTTGTGAAAAGTCAGACATGAAAGAGACATGTGCTTTGATAGGCTTTATAAACTGGTATTGGGGTAAATGTGATATCCAGAGAGACATATTGTGCCTGTGGGTTAGAACAAATTCTGTAAATAATTAGTGGGGTAAAGCTCTGACAAATAAATGGGAGGTGCTTAATCTGAGCCCAGCCTTTGCCTTTGTGGATTGTGATTAGACTATCAGTGCCGTATCTGTGGTACTCTTTTATTTTTTATTTAATATTGCATCACTTTTATCCCCAATCTGGTGATAAGATAAACATAGCTTGTATGTGGGAAAAGAAATAGCATTTTCCCATTTCACTGTACCCTTCCTGACATGCAATACATTCCAGGCACTCTTTTCATATATATTCCAGCATCTGACTTTGAGTGGATGTATTTGTAATAGGAATTTTAAGGCATGCATGCTTATTTTGACATCTAGTGTTAAATGCCTTCAATATGTACCACGGCATTCAATTCCAGTTTGCGTATGCTACTGGGTTTGACTTTGTGATTACAGACAATATTCAGTAGAGACTGAAAGCTCACACATTTACAGTTTTTTTTCCTGATGTCTCACAGGTATTACATAGCCTTTCTTTTCATAGGAAATATAGAGGTAGATGCTGTCACTAATAGTGCTAAAAAGCCTTGCGTGGTGTCTCTCTGTGGACTAAATTCCAGTCCCATTAAGATCAATTAGAAGGTTCTTCCTTCCTTCAAGGAAAGCAGAGAGGGCCTTATGTCTTTGAACTGCACTGGTTGCAAATTTCTTCAGCACACAAAACATCTTAGTCATCAGTTTGGATAAAACCAGCACTGACAGCACCGGGGATTATTTTGATGTTCACATAAGTACTGCCTTAAAAATAACTCATGAAGGTGCACTTAGTTGCAAACACATTTTAGAGCATTGTTAATTGAGAAAGTGTTGAGGTGCTTTAAAAAAGTTTGTAAGTTCAGAAAAAGAAAGTTCAGAAAAAAGTTAGTAAGTTCAGAAGAGACACAGTATTAATAATAGTGAATCTGCCTTGTAGAAATGCACAGCTGCTGTGTCAAAGGTCTTTTGTAGCATTAGGACTGTTATGAGTATAAAAAAACCTGTGTGTTTCTGTACTCAGTTTTTTCTGTCTGAGCAAGATTCTGCCATCCTGTGTTATTCATCATATGTATGATAATGTCTAATTAATGCCTTTTTTTGCATGCCTGGAAAATACTGCAGGAAATCTGAATAAACATCAGTGGGCAATATCAATATATATTGACAGTATACACCAAGGGTCAGCTTCCACAAAAAGGTAATTGCAGTTGGTTTTGGGAATTTTTGTAAGGTTAACTGTAGTGGAGGTGCTACCTATATCTATCTATCTATCTATCTATCTATCTATCTATCTATCTATCTATCTATCTATCTATATCTATCTATCTATCTATCTATCTATCTATCTATCTATCTATCTATCTATCTAATCTATCTATCTCTAGGTGCCTGCAAGTCCAGAATGAGGGATGCCTGGCAGCAGACTCAGTTGTAGTTGTGACTGAGTGCGCGACCATCAGGAATGGAAAGATTTATATGAAATTAATTCTCCATAGATTTGCAGCCACCTTGAGTTTTATTAACTCGTGGCTTGGCTCGTGCCTGATGATTTACCTTGCTGTGTCACTGGGCCTGATGTAATTGTCTGTCTTTAGCTCAAGTCTGGACTGACTGAGACGCTCCAACTGCAGGGAAGGTGGTGCGTGGGCTGATATTTAAATGCTCCTTGACCTGTCCCCTGTGACTCCCAGGCTTGCTGAGTGGATTGTGTCTGCCAAAACCAGCAGGTTTTCTTTCTCCCTTCATGCTTGTAGAATCCGTGTCTGCTGTAGCAGTGGAATACGTGGGCAACTGTTTTATCTTACTCATGACCCATGCAGGATATTCAAATTCAAGAAACAATCGCATCATTTATTTTTCATAGAGCAATTTCCTTTTAAATTGTATAGAAATGCAATGGACAGCCTTTTAATTTGTTTATAAAAATAGATTTCCTTCATACATCTAGTTTTATTGTTGTCATTAGGAAAGAGAGAAAAATAACTGTATATCCAGATAGATTCAGGTGCAAGTAGTCCATGAACAACAAAGGCAGATTTTAAACAGCTCTAGAATTGCAAGGCATATTAATGCATTCTAATATGTGTGCATATTATAAATATGTGTTCACTTTTCTGCTGACATATTTTCCCAGGGGAAATAAACACATTTTCCCAGTTTTCCCATAGCACTCACGCCCTGGTTTTTATTTCATAGCAATGGAGCGAAAAACCATATAAAGGTTTGCCTGATAAACAGAGATATGTCTTTCCTTATCTAGTTATTATGAAGCAGCCATCAAAATTAAGTTAGGAATGAAAGGAAATAAAATCAATGGTAATGAAGCAAATATTCTGATGCATGTTAACATTTTACTAAATGACAGTGATGCTAGGTCGTAGCAAAGTACTAATTTGTTCTGGACTTACAATACCAAAAATCCTGTTCTATTAACATGCTATTCCATCTTTGCTTCTCCGTGGAAAACATAACAACTCTGAGGTGTTATGGATGCCCACTTACATTTAAAATCTGTGAGGTCCACTGGCTCACTGTCCCAAAGCCCAGCAGCCTGGATACTATTCCTGTCTCCGTTGCTGGCCTTAGGGGGATCTGACACAAATTACTTCCTCTGAGGTTTTATGTGCAATTTAGATACAAAGAGATGGGAGATGGTCTTATTTAAAGCCCAGGAAAATATCAGTGAATCAGAGGTGGTTTCATTAATAAATTTGATAATGGCAAAAGGTTTTGTTATAATCTCTAAGTTTAATGGCACCAGTCTTTGAACAGTATAAAAGTCTATGTAGGTCTCTTTTGAGGCAATACACGAGTAAGGAAACAACAAAGACTCCTCTCCTGTCAACTGAGAGGTGCAGGCAATTTTAATAGCTCATCAAGTAGATCTACTTAAAACTCATACATACATGCCAAGTATTACTGGGAACAAGAAAAAAATATTGCTTTGGAGTCATTAGTGCTCACTATGTTCTTGTATTATACAGACCTGTTCAGATGTTGTGAGATAATTTCAGAATTTCCATGTGTTGTTGAAAATCCACATAGGATGCATGTTATAAATCAGTAGTCTGTAGCTGTAGCCCCTTAGGGTTTAGGGCTAAAATATATTAGCTGCTAGGGAGGAAAGTGAACTTTGCTGTCAGATATCACTTGTCCAGTCTCTTGAAAGCCTTTGGGTTTATGAGCCAGGATTCCAGTGTTTGTGGTCGTGGCAAAAGCAGTGAGATAATAAAATGGCAAATAAAATGCTTAGCCTGGAACACAATCTAAAGGACAATAATTGCAAAATGAAAAGCTTAACAGAACCCGGAGGAAGACGGAAGCTAAAGATATTGAGATTTGTTATAGACTCAGGCTTATTGAAGATTTGGCCTTAAATGATCTGTGAATTCTGTTTATGAATCTGGAAGTGTATTTAGTCTGAGATATACAGAAAACAAACAAACCACAATAGTAGGTTATCTGTAGAAGTTGGAGAGGAAATGAAATGAAACTGCAATTCTGGACATTCCTACGTTTCCATTTCTGTTACTGTTTTTCATTCTAAGGATCTTTTCCATATGGAGACTCTTTAATAATTGTGCCCTATTTTTTGCCTCTGAGATAAAATGTAAGACAGTAGGTAGCTGTCTGCAAATCTATTTCTACCTTGAAGTATAGTTACTTTTTAATGAGAACTATAGATGCTGATTAATTGTGGTTCCTGCATCTATAATTTAGGAAGGACACATTTACAAACAGACTGCCCATCAAGCTGAACGCATTGGGAAATCCTTCTGTTTACAGTAACAGAAGAGAACATTTAAGCATTTCTCCCAGATTGTAACACAGAGCCAAGGCTGTGTTGGAGGTGCTAAGAAGATACAGCATCCATGAAAAACCAGTGGGTTGATGCTGCACACCCTGTATTCACCATGAAGGGAGTGTTTCTTCTGGCCACTGTTAGCAGGATGGAGCAATGCTGTTTTGCCTAATACACTACATTAGAGGCTGATTTGATAGTTTGGTATTTGTCTCAATAGACATTTTTATTTTTGCATGACTTGATATGATTTATAATGTTTTTCAAGTCTTGAATTATAATTCTGTCTAAGGTGGAAACTCGACATATAAAATCACTGAATTAAGGTCTCACTAGCATTCTAATGTGCTCCCTGTGGCAATCATGTGTTGTAGCATGCTTGAAAAGAGACAGCTGTTGTAATCTTATGAGCAAATACTGTATTTAGATAACTGTTTTCATCTGCGTTGGAGGGTAAGTATAGTTTTTTAAGTGAAAGGATTGGCATTAAACATATAGTGCCAGTTCTGGAGATTTTCCACTGCCAAAATACATGGGAACATGCAAGAAAATGATTCCTTTGCCTGAACAGCTTCTATTCAACCATTTGTTTTATGGGGTTATTTTGTGCAGCAGTAATTGTGACCCATTGCTCAGTTTTTCTCTTGGCTTGGTTTATAACTGTGTGGGGTTGCATTAATACTACAAGCGAATGTAATGCCCTTCCTCTGGAAGGGAGGTATGGTGCCAAACTGTCAGCCAGAGCAAGGAGGGTCATGCTGTACAAGAAGGTGAGTCTTCTCCACTTCAGCTGACTGGGAGGAAGAGTTTAGCACATTGCAGCATCAGGGTGCAAGGTGGGTTTTGATCTGCTTTATGGCTTATTATATGTAATATAATATTGAACTCCCCGAGAACAAAAGCTTCTTACCCTAAGACGGCTTATTTGGATTTGACAAAAGAAAGCAAAAATATGAGAATAGTTACTGTATGATAATGATCATTTGACTCATGGCATATGTTTTTAGTTCAGTGGGTTTCTTGTATTGATCTTTCAGCTTGAACATTAATGAATTCCATTTTCAAGCAACATGCACCCTCTGGGATATTCAGACTTTCTGAATGTCCTTGAATTAAGGCTGTAGGATGCTCACATGATGTGTTTTTACTTGGCTGCTGATGGAGGTTCCAGCTGAGTTTTTGTTCTGCTACACTGTTTCTGCTTCATGGTTGTTGTATCTTTTGATTTTTTTGGCACATAATCTAATGGCTTGATAATTTTAATTAAAACATTTGATAAATATTCATACTAATTTGTATATGATTTGCAACATTTTCACTAGTGATCAGCTACTGTGTTGGGTATTCTCACATGTGGGCTGAAAAGGCATGTTTTGCCATGGATTTGCAACCACAGCTTTCTGTGGTTTAGAGATTTTTCTATCATCTGTGCAATGTTCTTTACAACTTTGAGTTCTTTTGAATCATTCACAATCAGTTCTCTTGTATTAGCTCTCAACAATCTCACCAGAAAACCATCAGGAGCTGGTTTCTTTACAGAACTATATTTGATGGTATTTCACTTGAGCTTGCATTCTGTTTTGAACATTTGAAGGTATCCCCTCAGCCTTCCTCCCAGATGCTGATGACTAAATTTATATCTTGTGCTTCCCCAGAACAATGACATAACTTTAAATTACATTTAAGAGGAACACATATTTCCTTTATTTGAGTGTTTGATCCCATATTCAGTGCTATCTTAACTGGAGAGAAGGTATTCTGGTATGTCATGTACTTATAGTTATTACTCATACTGGCATCCCTTGGTTAGGTAGTTTGAGCCACCAGTTTGTGATTAAAACATTGTAGAGAAATTCTTGTGGTAGTGTTCTTATGTTTCGTAACAGCAGTGATTATGGAAATGTGGTGCTGACAAACTCTTTACAGTAACAAAATTAAAAAGTTTAAAAACTCCAAGTCTATCTTGTCTGTGGCAGAAAATTTACAGAAACAAAACAATCTTTGAAGAATAATATGATCAGGAATATGGCCCATGTGTAATTATATATGCACTCTGTATGAATGCAAATGCACTTAAGTGCTCCACAGAGTATTGCTTGCAAGAACTGATGTGCAAGTCAGCTGTTTGCTGAGCTGTGAGAGACACAAGGGATGACTCTCTTCTTCTGAGAATTGTGTCATAGTGGATGACACAGCTGCAGGTTAAATCTGTGTGTCACTAAAAGAAACCTTCATGCAGAAAGAGAAGACCCTGCTGTTGAATTCTAGAATGGTTGTTGGGTTGGGAAACTGAGCCACTTGAGGTTGGCCTCTTCTCCCAGAGGTTGAACATTTGGAAGCAATTTTTCACAGAAGGAGTGACTGGGCATTGGAGTGGGCTGCCCAGGGAGTTGGTGGAGTCACCATCCCTGGAGGTATTTAAGGAAACACTGGGCTTGAAATATTGCAAAGTACCAAGATGGGCTGCTTTTTCAAGTGATCGCACTTTCTGTTATTGCACCCACAACTAAGTCATCAGATCATCAGCTTTTTAATTTATTTTTAAACTTTTATCTTTTCTGGAATTTATGATGAATAATGGCAAACAAATCGTCCTCACTATCAATCTCCTTGTCTCTTTGGCAACATATACATATTCCAGGACATGCTCTCTAAGTAGAAATGCTTGTTTATTTTTGTAAATGTCACTTGATCAGCTTTTCAGACAAAAACCCAAGCTGATCTGTCATTTGCGAATTGCAAGGTATTGAACTATATACAGGACCTAATTTGCAGAACCAAACCCCTCTACTAAGCAGCCAGCTGGGCCCAGGGATGCCAGTACCCTTCTATAAACTGGGCTTGATTAGCCCCACAGGTCAGTCTGAGATATCGTTTAACCAGTTGCTGCTTGAACTCCTTAATTCCCAAATCAGTTTGGCACCTTTAGGAAAGGCACACCAGTCAGTCAGAGCTGAGAAATAGGCAGGCATGCTGGGAATTCACATAGATAGCATATATTTCTCCAAGTAGATATATGGAGACATCTGTTATTGAAGTAAATAAAAGCATCACAAAACCATGTCAGTAATGCTATATAATAATATCAACAATAGTATCAACAATTAATTTGAGTCTTTTGTTGTAATAAATCCTGTCTTAAAGCTATGTAGGTTCTTTAATGTGACCCCTTATGGTGTTAACTGGCAGCTGCCAAGGTATAAGTGGTTTATTCAGTTCAAATTTGATTTTGAAATCAAATTTGATTTTGAAATCAATTTTCACTGGTCAGAAATATTCTCATGAAGAGAAAACACCTGAATTTGATAAGCCTATCCAATAGGAATTTTGTAAGTAACAGCCTTTTCTTCTGGTTGTGCCGTGCTTTCTGGGAAGAACATAATCTGCTATGCAAGTTTGTGCCTCTCAGAAGAAATTTATAATTAATATGTTGCTTAATGACACATTTCCCTTGAACATAGCATGCCATGCTGCCCAAACATCCTCTTACACTCCAGTGCCCTGCTGAAAGACCAGTGGCTTTTGTCAAACAGAGAGAGTAAAGATTCTTCCAACAAATATTTCATCCAGCATCCACCCCTACAGCAGGTCAGTAAAGCCGTCACTCCATCCCAAATCTCATATTGTGTTTATATGTGAATTGGTAGTGTACGGTCTACTGCCACTGTCCAAAAAGTGTGTCTGCTCAGGAGCTATACCTTTAAATTATATGAATTCTGAAAATTGCTTTAAACTGCAGACAGCCCACTTGGGCTGCCAAGGGATTGGTAAATAATACACATGACCTGCTGTTGCTATGCAAATTATGTGTCCTGGCATAAAGATCATTTTCCTGAGAAGAAATGTTTACTGAGTTTGGGGTGGCAACCCTTTCAAAGACAAGAGAATCCAAATGAATTGAGAAATGAGTGAAACCTCCTTGTTGGAACCTGAGCACTTTTTGTTTTGTTTATAAAATAATCATGTTTCAATTTTCTCACCTCTCCTGTGCTTTGTTCTGTTGTAATTAAAAGGCTATTGGAAAAGCTTCATAAAGTTTTTTTTCCTGGTAAATTATTTATAGCTTTTAGATTATATGAAGCTATCTGCAAATTAAGCTGAGCTTAGTTGCCATTTTTGTGTCACATACAGACACACAAGCTGTCCAAAAGAAAAGAGGGAGAACAAACACAAAGATTAAAAAATCCAAGTAAAATAAAAATTTCATGTTAAAAAGGCAGTAATTATTTTTTTAAATTATGGGCATTTGAAAAAAGATGTCAATGACCTCAAATAAATTGCAAAGCAAATAAGTGTAAACTGTTCCATTTGAGTCAAAATACTCTGGGGAGGGAGATAGGTAGAAGTACCAGGAAGGAAAAGCATTCCCATTTTCAGCTGACCAGAAGTTGTGACTTTCAAACTGTAATTTAATTTACTAAATAAAGGGTAGTGTTTCAACAATTCCAAGATGAAAAATACTAGAAATACTACTAGAAAGAAAAGGCTGGATGGTATTAATCTGCTGTCTTGGAGGTGATATTTAAGATGCAAACCTGGAATAAAACATGCTGTGGTATTGTGGACGCATAAACAGACGGCCCATTGAAACATGAGGTTTAGAAAGCACAAATTGAGCTATGATTTGTTTGGGGCTTGGTTTAGTACTCTTGGAATGGGGTTAAATCACCCTTAATTTTGTTTTACATGTTCACAGGACGGAACAAAGTGAATTTCAGCTGCTGTTGTGATATACACACAAGGATGTAGCTAAGTCTGTTTCAGGGTCTCTGTTCTGTTTTTATAGCTCTTTAAAATGGACCACATTATGTTGCTGGGACTTCATTCTTCATGTATGGTTGGTTTAATTGGCTTAAAGTCAAAAGGCAATTCCATGCTCACCTCTGCAGCAGTGCAGAATAGCCAAAGTACTTCTGGGATTTCAATATATGTTCTTAAGGCATTTAAGTGCTTCAGCTTTCTCATTTTTACATCAGAAGTAGGGGGAAACAAGATTGTACATCAGCCAGAAATGGTAGTTTTCTTATATTTCTCAGTTCATTGAAATAAATATGCAATAAAAAATCCATCACAATCAGCACTTTCCATTTTTGTTTCCAAGCTAAGGGACTAGCTAAAATGCAAACATACTTTTGCTTATTCCATAAATTGAAATAATGGACTTGGTATAATTTTACTTGTCAATAGTGTAATAGACAGCAAAAGTGTTTACTGTATTTTATTACCCTAAAGCTGTTGTCACTACTTTTCAAATCACATACAAATCTAACCAACCCTTGTCACAGTCTGCAAAGGGCTTATTTTCTTCTGTTAGATTCTAAGCTTTCCTGTAGTATTGTGAAACCAGTTTAACATCTGACCTTTTAGCCAGCAGACTGGAGAGCTGCCTTGCTGAGTTTGTGGAGAGGGCTTGATTGCTCTGCTGGGTAGAGCAATATTTTGGATATGCAGATGTTACCAACTGAAGTGTATTATCCATCTTGAGCACCACTTGAATTTATGCTGAAGCTTTCAAGTTCTATTCTTTGAATAGGTCCCACAGTAATTGAATTCTCATATTGTGCACAAAAAGAAGTCATACCTTATGTGCAGAGCTGAGAACTCCAGTGATTTTTAAGAACTGGCATGAGAAGGCTTTCAGATAAAAGGATATCCAACACCTGCAGCAATATTCTAGCTCCAGGTTCTGCTAGTTTAATACAGAAATTGATTTCTATTACTGACCTAGGAATGACAGGAAGGATGACAATGTGCTGAGCATTGTTATTGCACCTCCTGGAGATTTGCTGAAATTTTCAGTCCTTCATTTCTCTTACCTGCCAGAACTGTCTTCCAGGGCTCAGCTCTTTTTGTGGGCTTAGTTGAGTTCCTGTGAGCATGCTGCTAAATGAAAGGAGGCTCTCAAAGGGAAGATGTAGGACCAAAGAGTCAGACAAGGTTACTTAGTATGAGAACAAAGTAAAGAAATATTTCTTCAGATGTTAGTTCAGACCATAACCAAGAAAGACCTTCAACCTTAAAGTACTGAGCCTGGAGATTCCAGTGGACTTTCCCCATACATTTAGCAATCACTTCTGTAGGGAAGGCAGGAATACTCAATTTGCTATGAATCCACTGGGGGGAAATTGCCACTGTGTCCTGGCAAAACACAGACAATGATTGATTTTTCCCACAATAGGAAAGTGAGGCGTCAGGGGCAAATGGAGACTGAAGAATATGAGTTTACAAAAGTTGAGGTGAAATAACAAACACTCTTTTGAAGCTATCAAGGTCTTTGCAGAATAGTAACAATAACAACTGAGTTCTGGCTATCAGCTTAAAGTTAACAGTGACTTGAACTGTGGTCTTGCTTTGTTGAATCCCATTCAGCTGAGGAGGACTGGTGGAAGAATTTTGGTATTTCTGTTTTAGTTGAACAGCCGTGGGAGTTTTCTGTCTCCTTTCACAGTGCAAGTAATTGGCTCAAATGCTGCTGCCAGTGAAGCAGCTGCTGTTGACTTAATGGGAATCTATACTGAGCTCACAAGAGCACACAGGTCAAGGTTAAGCAGTCACCATTACGGCAGAACTGGGGACTGATTAAAAATATTGAGAAGGTGGAAAGGAAAAAACCACTTACTTGACCATGAACCCCAATTTCTATGGACTATGTTTAATAGAAAAACCTAAATAAAATCCTTGATTGTCTTGCTGTCATATGCAGAGAGCCACAACTCCATGTGAAAGGTAGGTAAGGCCTGGAGTTGCTTGGGTCTTGTGTCTATGTCTGACAAAAAGGGGTTTTACACAATGAATATAAAGTACTTGAAGAGGTGGTCTAGATTATTTGATTCTAATAATGGTTAAAAAGTTCTTCAGTAATAAACCACTTCTCTGTCTAAGACATTGAAAAGGATGGGGTCCATCCTGAGTACTTATAGGAAGTAATGAAATCTTCTCTATAACTAATTGCAATGTTTTCAAAAGGGCATCATTTTCAAATTGCTATTGATGCTCAGTTACCATCCCCTGCATGTGTCCTTCCATCCGTAGTTAGAAGACAATTTTATTCCCATGCATTTCTGGTACCGAGCTTTCAATCTTCATTGGGGTTTTTTACTTTAAGAAATATTACTCAAGAAGTTTTGCAGTCATGCAGAATTTACCCTACAAAAGCAATCCTGTCATCAGGGACCACTCCTACCTCCTAAGGTCTGACTGGCAGAAACATGTTTTCTGATTGAGTTCTGCCAATGGTATTTGTGTATGACAAATAGGACCTCAAAAGAGAAGAGTTTCAGGCAAGACAGTGTGATAAATTCTTCTGCAGAAACATAAATGATTTATTATATTAGTATGAATTATTAATAATATTTCATCAGATGGACTTGAAAAGCTTCACCACATTATTGTAAACACTGCACCATTTTGAGTGACTCCAGGTAGGATTAAAGGAAAAAGCAAGATAGGAAGCAGAGCTGAGTGTAGGAACTCAAAGTCTCTGAGGGTCACAGAGAGAAAGAGTTTTCATCGCTGTTACAAGATGAGCAAAAAACCCATCAGAAATTTTTTTGCAAGTATAAAGTGTTGTAAAAGTACAAATGCTAGAAAAGAAATGTTTTCATCAGAAGAAAAGTTACCAGTTACAGTGGTGACAGTTACAATATTTCCTATATAGAGGAAATATTTCACAGTAAACTTGGTAGTGGTAAACTAAGGACAGGCTGGCAACCCGTTCCTCGAGATGTCTGAAGCACTGCAGTGACTGGAATTCAGGAAGTTCTCCCTTCTCCTGTTCAAAATCTCAATGCGGATCTCCTACTTTGAAACCATGGTAGTTTGCATCACACACTGCATAAAACTCCGGCTGTTGCTTAAAGTGTCTACCTCTGCTTTGAGGCAAAGGCCAAAACTCCCTGAAAGGGAAAGCAGAGCTTTTGCTCTGCCCAAAGTTTGCAACGAGCTTCACTTCACTGCTCTTCACTAGACTGTCTTCAGTGTACATCTTTGTCTAAAATGTAGTAAAAATTTAGTAATTTTTACTATAAGGGTTGGTCATTAGAGAGACCAACCTTTGGGGAGAACCTTCACCAAGGACTTGCATTTTCTTCAGTGTCCTTGGCATCATCAGGCAACACACAGCATCTTCCTCATGCATGTTGGAGTACACAACATAGCTAATGTTTTCCAAATTTCTTAACTGAAAAGAGTTGTTTATTTTGTGAGCTCTTTTCCAATCTTGCTTCATGTTGATAACATCTTCTCCCCTGACTTGACTAGCCTTCTGTGTCGTTTTCCTCTAGCTTTTTTCAAGCCTAAAGCTTTGATATAATGCATCTTTTTCTTTACTTCATGCCTTGAATAAACAGTTAATGCCTTCAAAGATGCATGGGGCAGCCTATTGTGAAGATAAATATTTCAAGGTCTCTGGGGACCTGAAAGCATCACAGATAACAGTTTGGTTTTCTCAGGGGAGGTTTCCCCAAGTCTAAACTAGTTTTTCTTCGCCAAAAGCTGAGACTTTTGAGGACAGATTAAAAGTTTTCTCCTTCCCTCTCAAGCTATTTCTTTTTTATATTTTTATTACAGCAAAAGCCAATTGCTTTTTAAAAGGGTTGGAATAATTAGAGGTGTATCTTGGCTGGAGCTGCTTGGTTCTTTAATGAATTCCTGATGGTCAGGTGTAGCATAAAATGATGGTTTTTCAATTAAAACTTACATTGTTATTTTCTCTTTCTATGTCCTTATTGTCAGGTGAGGTGCTAAACTGCTTCCCAGTGGTAGAAGAATAATTTGGTGCATCAAAACTCTCATGGAGTTTTCGGTTGTGAACTTCAAAATATATTTTTTTGCTTTGAAATATTTTTTTCCTATACTTTTTAGGTTTTGGAGTAGGGCACAACTCTGCTCCTTTTAAAATTTCCAGAATTGGGAAAGGCACTACAGGAAGTGGTATTTGTCAAGGAAGCCTGACATGTGAGTCACTGCCTCATGTACCCTGGGGAATATTTGTTTGCTGACAAAGATGCATTGACTCAGAGGCTTTGTGTGTAAAAGCTTTAAAGCCTTGGGTGAAATGGGTGTTTTTCTTATGTAGATTCTAAAAAAAAAATTTAAAAAGTACAAGAAGTCATAGATATTTACAAACAAAGAGCATGTAGTTGTACAAGTCAACTGGCAGAAAATTTGGAAGAAAGGAACTTATGTCCTTGTTAAATTATTTGCTTTTGGGCAAGTGGGTGTGTATCAAACTTTGTGTTTTGACCTCTTAAGGAGCAAAAGCTAAGACCTAAAAAATCAGCTATGCCTCTCTGAGTGGATATGTGCTATGCTGTTAACTGATCAAGATCAAAATAAAAGCAATCATTCTGTCTGAAATACTAAACCTTCAAAGAGGTAATTTGACATTTATATTGATTATCAATTTTTCTGGTTTTAACGTTCAGGTACTATTCATCAGTGATACCTATTTTCAATGTTATTTTGTGCATTCCATGGCATTTATATAATGCATAATACCACAGGAAAGAAATCTGTTCCATCATTTTGTATTTAAGAATACAAAAAGTATTCTTAAAAATGTCCCCCCAAAATATCTGACAGCACAAAGAACATGGACATTGTGGCTCAGCTGTAAACTAAAATAATTTAAAATAATTTGAGTAGACCTGAAAATAATAATTTTGTTTTAAACTGATATTTGCATATATTCAAGCAAAATAAATATTTTTTCCCTCTTCAAGTCCAGTTTTATATATTTTAAAACTGTAGATAGTCCCACAACTGAGACTGCTTTAAAATAATATGTTGAAATATTCCTTTTACACACAACCATGAAACATTGTGTCTTCTTAAAGATGAAAGCCCATTTAAGCTATTCTAAAATCCCTTTCTCTTTTTTTCTAAACCATTTCATGAATTCCAAGCAAATACATGACCAGTTCAATATCTCCCAAGTCATACTTTCATTTTCTTCAAACCTGTGGTTTTTGATGAACTTTCTTTCTATGAAATAGTTTTGATCAGCTCTACTTCCTATCCAAGATGGTGATGATTTTATCATGGATCAAAATGAGACTTCAGTCAGGTTCCAGTGCTGTAACCACTGAAAGTCAGTTTTCTAAATTGTCTAGTAAGTTTCTTTCCCACTGAACTAATTTATTTTATATGTACCAGACAAAAGAAATAAGAGAGTTTTCAAACATCAAATCTGAATTGCTTCCTTAGGTATTCAGTGATTTTTTTATGTATTTTAAGTAACCACCTTAGAAAAAGGGAACAGAATAATACATATTACTCTCTTCATTTTCTGCAGTGTTAAGCTTTTTGTTGATGCATCACACCAATGTATTTCAATGCCAAACCAGAGCTCAGCTATTAAAAATGCTTTTAGTTTTTATTTTTGAATAGTATTATTAGCCTGCTTTACTACCCTTTATGGCTATAATGGCTTCTGAGGCGAATTTTAGTGCAAATTAAAATCAAGATGAAATCTACCAATATTTTTTCAGTGCTCCTATAAATGCACTTGTGAGCTGTACTGTGTTGATTTTTCAACACACCCCAGTTTTTCCATGGGCAGTTTCTTCTTCTGGGTTTGATGATCATAATGATTATAAATGTAATATGCTATTAATATAAGTTTATACAATGGGCCTGATTCTACAGTCCAAGAATTTTATACTTTTATAAAACTAAGGTTTTTTTATTATTATTTTGCAATTTCATGAATTATTTAACTGTAGCTTAAATTTTCTGCTTGTTTAGGGGAACACAAAAAATACATAAAAATAGAGATAGCTAAAATAGTAAATATATTTGCACATCTTTGAATATTGCTGTTTCTGAAAATCTTTTCTTCTTTTAGACATTCTGAGACATTACACCCCCTGGGGACAGAGGTTACAAGAAAGCTGTTGTTGTGCATGAGGAGTATTACAAATTTTAATGTAGAACCATTTGAGCTGGTACATGTTTATGGACAAATTAGCCCATTTTCTCTTTTGGGATGTGTTGAGTAAAGAGCTTGGGCTGGACTCAGATCCTGAACAGAAATGAGATCTTGAAATTGGGTAAATATATTTCAGGTGGCAATTTCTACTACTGACCCCACGGAAAATATCTTTAATAAAAATTGCTTAAAAGCTGGGATTCTAATCTGTGTGGGTGTTCTTAGAATAATTTCTTGGTAAGTATTAATAATATCCTAAAAGTAGAAAGCTCCCATCTTTCATACCAGAGGGACTTGATGATGCCAATGAAGTTGCCTGTTCAGCAATTTAGCGGGCATCCACCAGTATTTTCTGTAGGCCCTTTTCTGCCCTTTTCATAAGTCGTTTCTTGTGATCTTCCTTTCCTATTCCTTTGGAAACCCTATAGGTTTCCAGTAGAGTATTTTTATGAGGCGAAGGAATTCCAGTGTGGAGCCTTCCTCTTAATTGCACCTTCCTGCCAGAAGCAGTGAGAGCTTGGTCTGACTCTTCGAAGTGTAAGACATAAGAAAATGTTTACTGAAATCCACAGAATTTCTCCATATAGCTTAAATTGATAGTAAACATACTCTGTGTGTAGGCTCATTGTGCCCACAATTATCAGAGTAAAATGACCTGGGCTACTCTAGGATTCCTGTGACCCATGGATGTTAGAGGGTGAAGCTGCATTTGCAAGATTGGAAGTTATATCTTATTGTTATAAAACTGCTTCATGGTTTGATGGCATTTTTAATAACAGTAGCTGTGTTAGCTGAGATTGCCTATATACCAATACTATTGAAATAGCACTGCAGATAGGGCAAAGAAAGGAAGTGCTACTTCTAGGAACATGGTAACATATAAGTTATTAAAATATCCTGGTGAATAGTAGAAGTGGATGAACTGAGTCATAAATTTGTTGAAGATCTGTGCTCTTTCCTCAACAATATTCATCTCCTGGGAGGCATCAGCAGGCGCCAGGCTGGCCTGTGACCGTCTATTTCCTCCAGAGGCAATAGACCAAGCGGACAAGAGAAGCCTCAGTCTGTTCCAGACTGTATTCATCTGCTGTGTCAGAGCTCGCTGCTTCCCTATCCATTCTTCCAAAGAAGTGGAGATACAGGAAACATCAAGCAGCACGGAGCAGGCTGCAAATCTTCCCATGCTTTTTATATGCCATGTGCTGGAAAGGTAAAGATTTCTTGCTGCCTTTCCCCCAAAAGTAACCAGAGAAGACCAACTTCTGCTTCATCCTTACAGGGACATAAAACATTTCAGAAGCTCACACTGCACAAAAGGATAAAAAGCAAATTCATCAATGTACATCAAGAAGAAGTGAAGCAGAAAGGTTGTGTTTGAGCAAAGGTGTGGAAGTTTCCAGGCAAAGCCTGACAGTGGACTACTGGGGGTCTCCATACCCAAGAGAAGACATTTTAATTTTTAATTATTTTTTGCAAATGGAAATGAGAAGGTGCTGAAAGTGGGTAGATGCATAATTAAAAGATAACATCATTCATAATGGAAGAATAAAATTAAACAGTAGATTTTAAAATTACTTTAGGATCAAAGTATTACTTGATACCCCACAGAGATGCATCTAAAATATTGATAACTGAGCTTGCTATGCAGAAGAGTTGCAATCTACATCTTTGATAAGTGGACCCAAAACAAGCTCAGAAGTAGTTATTTTCTACTAAGAGGGAAAACATCACTCAAATATCTATTTTAACCTGGTGACCAGGTTCCTGCACTGCTAGCTCCTCAGACTATCAGAAGCAATTCAAAGGAATTGAAGAAAAAATGAAAAATTTCATCGGTTGGTGTTCCTGCTCTGAAAATAGGATTAAGTGTTGCTCAGTACCTGGGCTTAGTCACTCCTGTCTCTGAGTGCTGTCCCTCTGTCTGGTGGTGGCAGTGACAGAAGGATGTGGGGTCTCAGAAGAGAGTGCTGGGCTTGGTCTGTGTTAGCATCCCCTTCCTGTAGAGCTCCATGCCCACTCCACAGGCAAACCTGCTCATGGTGTATGCCTCCCTCTGCAGCAATTTTTGTTTCTAGACATCCAGGTCCTGGCTTTAGCTGACATTTTGTCTTGGACTTACTGTGTTGTCCCTGTACATCACACACCAACACACAGCTGTGGAGCCGCAAGCCTTCCTTGGAGCAGAGGAAAATTAATGGGAGTTTGCTTCAGAGGTTTCTTGCTGCTGTGTCCATGCACTTGGCAGACCAAAGGCCATTTTCTCTAGCTTCATTAGATGCACATCTTGCTTTCAGATGCTGGTAGGGAGTCTGTGGCTTGCCTGCTCTATTTCCCCATTTTTTACTTTCCCTGGTGCAAATCCCTCAGTTTCCAAGTCTAATTGGATCTTGTTATGGCCGCTGACTGACACCTGTTCCAGTCCTTTCACAAACCAGGAGATTTTCTTGTCCTCCATATTGCAAACTTTCTGAGACCAGTCCTATTTTTTTTTCTTAATTTGTTTTCCTTTTACATCTGTGGGAATGGCATAATTCCTTCCCTGATTCTGTCTTAGAAAATGATATAATCTGGGCATGGTACCACGATGTCTCAACAAATTGTTCCTGTTGTGCTTTCTAATCCGAACAGCATGTGCTATATATGTGAATGCAATTTAGGGTGTAATCCTGTCTGACTATAGTTCTGGTTGTAGCTGGTAACGATAACTTTTCAGAAAATCTCATTAGCTTGCTGTAGATAGGAGGCTTAATAGATCACAGATGACAAATATAATTTTAGAGTGTGCTGTGTGAAATCCCTAGCAGTGAATTCTGCGTGTGTGAAAGAGATATCCTTGTTACTGCGGTGCATAGTGCTGCTTTGCTTCAGTGTGTCTGGAACATTTTAGGACAGAAACATGTTTTAGCGGCTCTGTAGACCAACCTATTCAGAGAGTGTAAGAAATGAACCTTGAAAGTGCAAAGACTGGATCCAGCCTTTATTCTCACTTGCTTCAGTCCATCCCTGGAGGTAATCATTCCCAAATTGATGTGTTCATTTTGTTTCTCAAATCTTACTGACTTTCCCACTCTCATAGTTGTTTTTCTCATGACAGCTTCTCCCAGCCAATAGCCACTTCCTTCCATCTCCATCTGAGAGGCTCCTTCCCTTGTGCTGGAACTGTCTCCAGGCAGTTTCCCCATTTGCTTTTTCCTCCCTGTAAAGGTTTGCTGGAAGTAATGGAGGTACTGGAGGGCAGATGCAGTGTAGCCTTTCTTGTTCTATTCTCTCACAATTTGAAGCAGAAGACTTTGGGATTTCTATCTTGTGTTTAAAACAAACCCAAAAAACCAAACTAGGCTAGGACTCCTCAAAGGGAAAAAAATAGAATAGTGCCATGCTAAATCTGATTTTCTGTTAAGTAGGATATATCCAGGGTATATTGAATATTAATAATGTTTAACATTAAATCTTCATCTTTTCTGCATTTATGTAGTATGATAACATGTATTGTGTAACAGGCTTGTCAATAATTGTAGTAAATAAATTTTAAGTGGAAGACATATTTGCAGATTGAGTTAGTTTTTAGATTGTTTTCTTAAGCAGGTAAGGACTCTCCACATTTTCAGTCCAAGGAAGAATGATATATTGGAAGCTTTAAAGGCCTCATCAACTCAAGGTTAGGTAAGAGTCTGTTTATCATGTTTTATCAGGAACAGGGAGAGTATTCAGGGGATGGAGAAACAGAGCCTGTTACACGGTTTCAGTATAAAACATGAGGGAAGCACCAGTCAGTCATGATTTAGGAATAAATGAACAGGTATGGAATAAATTGTCCAGCTGGTGCAACTAGCAGAATTTCTAAATCCCTGATCAAGTATATTTGACCTTGGTGATCCTGGCTAATAGCCAGCAATGAGCTGTTCTCAGTGTGTGAAGGTGGCTTTTGAAAGCACTGTGGCTTTCAAGAAAGGTCAGATCCCAGCTTCTCTTCCTCCTCTGAAGAAATTCTCCTGCTCCAGAGCCCAGCTCTGAGCCCCTTCTCTCCAGCACATCAAGCCTGGCACTGGGCAGAATCACAAGCTCTTCTCTTGTTGCAGGATGTAGTCCTGGTTGACATGAGGGCTTTAAAGTCCTCTTGTGTCCTCAAGAAAGGAAAAACGGTGGGGTACAGGTGGTGTTGTTTTATGAAGCCAGTGGATGCAAATGGAAGCAGGCTTTTTTGCATTATTAACCTGGAAAAATATTCCTTTTTCAGAGGGCAGAGAGTCTTTAGTGAACAAGGAAGAATATTGCAATCAGGAAGAAATACAGGCTCTTCTTTCATCTTTATCCACCTTGGAAAGTGGAAAAGCTACTGAGGGGTTTTGCTGTTGGTCTGGATCCTCTCCGGATTTTTCAGAATGATTTGGAGCAAGAAAGTACAGGTTGAATGTAAATGTGCTGTGACTGTAATCATGAAACAGAACTTTCCCTGGATGCCAGCAAGCTTTGTCTCCTCTTCCATCTGCTTCAAGACAGATGAAATAACCAAATGCTTTTAAAAACCTCTAATAAGGTCACAAACCTGCACTTAATGTGCAGGATCTGCTGGGCCACTGGAGAAGAAACAATCGATACACCCTGCCGTGCATCCCTCATAACAAGGTGGCTTCAGCAAGGCTTATAATGCATTCAGCTTTGGGCATGTGGATGTCTCACTGAGGTGTGCACCCTGTGTGTGCCTACCTGTACCAGCCAGGGACTCACTGCTTTGGGTCCTGACGGACTGAGGTGTTCACCATAAAGGTTTTGAGAAGAATTACAGGATGAGCCATGCAGATAGCATGCCAGCTCTTCTGAAGCCTGAAATGTCTTTTCCCAGGAGGGGTAGGATCATCTGGCATCCCCAGGCAGGAGCAAGCCTCCCCCTCTCCATGCACAGGGGAGAGGAATATAATCTGCAATGCTCCTATATGTGAGGAAGGAACTGCCAAGCAACTCATGAACTCCAAAACTGGGCTGAATGCATTATAAGCCTTGCATTTAAGCATTATAAGCAAGGCTTATAATGCTTAAACGCATTATATTTATCTTTCCAAGCTTTTGTATAAAAACTATTCACTGAAGTCCATAGTAAGACACTCACAGACTTTAGTGAGTCTTGGAATGAGTCCTTAATTTCCTTCTTTTTTTTTATTTCTATTTTTTTTAAAGTTCTGTAATATTTATCCCAAAGATGCTCAGCCAAAACACCAAAGTTTAATAGCAACATTTTGTTTCATATGGGCAATTCCACCTGGAGCTCAGTAAATATGATTACTGCTTGCAGCAAGAAATGAAAAAGGAAGCAACTTGCTGGCTTTCCTACGTATTGGTGCTTTTAGAAAAATAAATATTTTCTGCTTCACAAACATGCTGAATGAAATGCATGTCTCATTTATCACTTAAATAGTAATAACAGTGCCTGCTGCATGCTGCAGGCTGGATTCTGACAGAGGTGGATTGACAGTGTTTGCTCAGCGGAAGCAATAAACAGATCAATAACTGAATGTAGCCTGGGGGGCTGGAGGTGTGACAAGTCAACCATGATTTCAGTCTCTTGCTGGGACCCTTATTAAAGTCATTTGTACATCTGAAAACAACTGTTGCCTTGTTGGGTTAAAGGTGGCTGCAAGTCCTGGTCTGAAGCAGGCTTGGATCTTCTTTGCGCCCCAGAGGAACGTGGCTGCTGTTTTGGAAGCCCAAGCAGCAGTGAAATCTAAAATGTAATTAAGAAAACAAGACAGTGTTTTGTTTGGGTTTTGTTTCATTTGCTGTAACCGTTTATTTGCCAGTGATGATCTGCACTCTTCTTTGTGAGAGAGGAAAGAAAATCAGATCACAGGATATATTGAGTTCTCCTTCTCTCCTGTTACTCCCCATTAAGGGATGGCAATGGACCTCTTGGGAGAAGGAAATAGCTTTTCCCTTCTTGTTGCCTTGCTGGAAGAAGTGATAACGAAAGCTTGCCTTGCCTTCCTGCCAGCTGAATGCGGGAGCTGGCTGTCAGGAGAAAAGGTTCACTCTTTTCGGGAAGCAATGAGTCAGGTTCTCACTTTTTCCCTCTTTAGGGCTGCCACAGGCAGTGACCACACTCAGGCCATGGCTGCTGTGCTTTTGCAAACAATGTCCCTAAAGTCACAGGCAGATCTCATAAATGTTTTCCTTGTCTTCCAGGCTAGAGAAGGAGGAGTGTCACCCATCTGGAGGTCAGACAAGGCGACAGACTAGGTTTGAGCATCAGGTGCACGTTCTCCTTTTCCATCAGACTGTGGGGGCAGGGATGAGAGCCACATTTCAGGGGGAGCTGCCGAGGTGCTGCCACAGGCTCTGTGTGGGCAGAGCACGGTCGTCTCTCACCCTTTTTGGATGGAAGTGCTTGTCCTTCTGGAAAGGATCCAGTAGTGTCTGGCACTCAGCTTGCTGGAATGAAACATGGGCTGCTCCCAAATGTCTTCCTCCAACAGGTGGATCAGAAAGGGTGCTGACCTCACTTTCACAGGCTTCTTTTTGGCAATGCCTTTTTTTTTAAGAGTAAAAAGTGACTCTCTAACGAATTAATTTGCCAATACTCGATATTAGATCCCTGCTCTATCTCTAGTTAGCCATTGCTTCAGTAAGGATCATTATGAGTAGGGTAGAGACTCATGGGGAGTAAGGCCTTTAGTATCAATTACATCTTCCAATTTAAGAGCTCATTTCACCTGCTTCTACCCAAGAAAACATAGATTTGACATGCTCTACACAGGATGGTTTCGACTGCATATATATTTTTGGGAATATGGGGTGACAGACATTGTTCAGCCAATAGGAAAGCCATGTATGTGTCTTTAAAAGCAGGTGACAGGAACATCTCTGGGTTGTGTGCATTAGCAGGAAGGAACCTATGCAACTGTTTCCTCCCGTGAGATGCCTCCTGTGCCCAAGCCATGAGGATTCCATGAGTTCTTGGATAAGAGCATGGCTGTTCTCTGCTAGCTGGAATGGCAGTGCCTCAATTACCGCCTTGCTGTCTGTGACATCTGTGACTCAAGATGATCTAGACCATGCACAGAAAGCCGTGGTGCCAGTTAAGTGACTAAACGGAAGTGAGAAGGATCTGACTGCAGATTTTGCAAAGATAGTTATATTTTTGCAGAATCTACTTCAGAGCATACACAGATACTCTGTCACAAAGGTTACATTTGCAAAAGCACTTAATTTCATAGGGTTTAGATATTGATTTAGATTGGAGTCACACAGGCATGAACTTTGAAAATATAAAGGAAAAATTAGACTAGGAGTCACACCTCAAAGAAAAATAAATCAAATAGAGTGCAATTTGAAGATGACCCAGAAAAGAGAGCTGGTTTTGGTTTAAATGAACAAATATTTTTTAAAAGAAAAAAAATAATTGAAAGCCATTCAATTTTCCACACCTAAAGTTTATGTTCAATGATACATCTCTGTGTAAATATAGAAATAACTTATCCAGAGCCGAGATGGAAAGTAAGAGGGAGAAAATGGTAAGGAGAAAGACAAGTTTCACTCTAGTGTTAGAGTCATCAAATCCATCCTGAGTACACTGGAGAAATAGCACAAAATATCTGATCCCTAGGTTTTAGTGATTATCTAAACAGGTTTGAATTGACATTTACAAGAGGTTCCATTGGTTGTTTTGGAATGTGCATGCAACTACAGATAGGAACATATGCAGCTCTGTATCTTAATTTCTGCATACCTAGAAATAGTATAATGATATACTGTACCCAAAGTATTGTTATATCTTACTGATAATCATATCCTTAATTAATTTACAAGTATAGTTTATCTTTATGTGTAGAAATTCATAAAAGTTCAAAAGAAAAATGAAGTTAACAAAACTTTGTGGTCTAGGTGATAAATGTATTTTCACTCATCATTTTTTAATGGTAGAACTTAGAGGTGGAGTATCTTAACCAAAGGTATGAAACAATATTTAACTTTCATCTGTGAAATGAAGGAAGGTGGATAACACAAATTATCCATATAGAACACATGTTCTATACAAAACTGAGAAGGAGCACTTTTTATACAGAAGTCTTCAGATGTCTGCAGTTATTAACGCAATCAATGCTGCAATTTTATTATGCACAATTCTATATATCTGTATTTCTATTGATTTCTGGTAAGTGAATGTTTTTAACTTTACTAAAAATGTAAAAAACTCACCAAATTTCACAGAATTGTTCTCCATTATCTTAACTCTTCTTTTGCTGGGTAAGTGAAATATTTTTTTCCTACAGGATTGCTAAGTATTTTTCATGAAAGAATTTTCATAATGGTGTTTGCATTGTTTTCTCTTTCCTAAATTTTACATTTTGCCTTATAGTAGTATTTTAGATGCTGCTTTCCTTTTTACTGAAGGACAATTATAAATAAGAAGTAATAGAAGTAATCTTTTTCAAGTAGATTTAAAAGGAAAAAAATAATTTTTTTCTCTACAGAAGCAATCTAAACAATCCATAGAGTCCTAAAATGTGTTTTCTAGATTGCTTCAGCTAGTAGGGTATTTTTACCTTGATTATTTACAATGGTCACAAACCAGTGCAAACATTACATTACAGAAAAATATTTTAGTGAGAGAGGAAAAATTAATTGCTGCATACATTGAAAATCTGGGTATTGAATCATAATTTGCTCTAGTAATTAGTTTTCAAAATAGAACCAGTAAGATGGATAAATTAACAAAGTAAGATAATTTGTTCTGCCAACCCTCACATGATTTTAGTTTACAATGTGTTTTTGGGAAGAATATTTGGTGAGATGCTATTTCTCTGAAGGATAATTCAGCAGGACACATATGACAGAGAGAAAAGAAATTTTATTCTTTAAAACTGACAAACTGCATGTGGAAGGTTGTCTTATTTTCTTTCACTTACTATAAACAATCTGGAGATTTTCTTTCTGTTTTGGTGGAGTGAGAGAAGCATCTGTCACTAAATTTATGTGGCAGAGATTATAAATCTCTTTCTTGTTTAACCTTTGCCAAACTTCAGAGTCATGGAGATGAAATGTTCTGTGCCTTAGGTCTCATGGAGACTGTTGGGGTTTGAATTGTTCCTTTTTCTTTCTGTGGAATTTTTCCCATTGTTATGCTAAGTATTTGTGGCTACACCTTAGTAGTAAGAGTTTTCTCTAGTAGGGGGCTGGGGACACGGGGAATACCGGAAAAGGAAAGATGGGACAGGGGGCCTGGGCTCTCTCTCGCTCTCTTGCTTGCTGGTGGAGTCAGAGGAAGACAGCCGGGGCATCCTAGCATCCTCCCCGCCACCCCAATGCCGGAAGCCATGTTCCCTGGTGTCGGACATCTCACTGCTGCCTTCCCGCTTCATCCTGCTACCTCCGGGCACTCTGCCGAGTACCACGACCGACACCGTGATGGGGGGAGCCGCTCCTCCATCCCTCTCACGCTTGGGCCGCTGCCGCCATCACCCCAGCCCCCTTCAGCTGCACGGGACCTGCCCTGCCCACACAACCAGTAACTGAGCGCAGAGACAGGGAGCCTGTGGCCAAAAAGACGGACTGGAACTGAGTTATACTGTTCTGTTTTGCTGTAAATTTTTATAGCTGTTGTTGTTTCTTTCGTTTGCCTTGTTAGATATATTAGTAAAGAACTGTTATTCCTACCTCCCATATCTTCTGCCTGAAAGCCTCTGATTTTGAACTATAATAATTGGAAGGGAAGGGGTCGCACTCTCCATCTCAGGGAAGGGGTTCTTGCCTGTCTTTCATACCAAGACAGAGACTGTTCCCAACATTAGTGGCTAATGAATCAAAAGGATGCCCTCAAATGCATTTGCATGTGCCTTCACATTGTCAGACTAAAGATACAGTCCTTGCTTTTGTGTCTTCCTATTCTAAATTTTGGCATGAGAATTCATCAGCTCTGGACTGAAGTGTGCTAAACTCTTAACATTTACAAAGATATTTTTTCTCGTTTTCGAGAAAGAGTTAGTTGAGAACTATTTCATGTAAATCAGCATGATTCCTGTGGTTTGATAATTAAAATGAAGCGAAGTTACTTCCCTACCTTAATTATTTGTACTTTATTATCCATTATAGCTATGAATATTGTGGAATTAATGATGCTTTTCTAATTTATATCAGCATGGGCATGATATACTGCCTAATGTATGTAACCTAATTGGTATGGAGTGAATGTTGCTCCCTTTAAGCGCAGGTAGACTTCTTCCTGTGCAATTCATTAAAGTACATGGGCTGGCTCCTGACTTTGTACAGGACCTCATTTACCAGACATCATTAAGAGGAACCATGTGTGTGGTTTAACTCAAAAAGGGGAACTTATTCTCTGCCCAAAATAATTCCAACCTTCTTCATGCTTGAGGGAGAGCGAGCAGGTGTGTGTGCATGTGTGCGTGCATGTGTGCAGGTGAGATGTGAGAGAAGAGGTGAAAGAGAGAGGGCTGCAATTAATTTGTGCACAGCTGTTATAGGAAATGCAACAACTCATTTTTCCTCAACAAACATAAAGTTAGAGGTGAGTTATCAAAAAAAAAATCCAGTATTAATTATGAAGGCTGCTAAACCAAACACACACCTCTGACCTTTTTGGTGCCTCTGTATTACAATGAATACTTTATGGCTGTGATTTCCAGAGGCCTTCAGGGCGACTCTGTAGGGACTAAACTGAATTATGGACACAATGATGAAGAGTCTGGACTCCATTTCACATGTCCCTGACCTGTGTATTAGATGTTTCACTTTGGTCTCCCTATACAGAATTGGGCTCCATATATTATGTTCATTAACCATTGTAAACCCCTGCTCTGTATCTCATGGACTGAGAGGAAATTAAACAGCTGTTTAGGAAAGAGGTTGGGTCAGAAGATAAAAATTCTGTTAGGTAGCATGAGACACTCACTTCTGCAGGATGATTATAAGCATTTGCCTTGTAGGACAATTTCTTTGCAGATACATTTAAACATTTAATTAATTAAACTGTAAATTAATACACTTATCTCCTACTATTTATTAGTACAATTAAGAGCATGGAGGGAACAGAAGAAAAAAAGGGAAATAATGGAATTAAGAATGATTTTGTGAGGAAAGGTGGTTTAATGGAGACAGTCATCTCTGTTCCACTTCTGCTCTGCTGCTGAGACTCCAGACAACTACTGAATTACCCCACTTTAAGGTGGCAATCTTTATGTTTCAGGTATTTGGATTATAAATGTTTTAGGTGACATTTGTCTTGAGCAAATGACTGTAAAACCCAAGACAATCACAATCTCTTTTGAGACCCCAACAATAAACCCATGATGTTTTTTTCGTTCCCCTCTTCTCTAGGTATTCAGTCGACCTTGCAGACATTGTTTCAAAATTTCTATTGCCAATATAATAGGGAGGAATCAGGTGAATTTACAAAGTTTCTTGTTTAAAAGAAAAAAGGGAAACAATTCATCCGGTGCCTTTTCCTCCTCCTTTGTTGTAGTGTCAGTACAGAACAGGGCAGTCAAAGAGGCTGGATGTGCCCTTACTCTCTGTCTGCTCTCTGGACCAGGCTGGAGTTGACTATTTCCATTTTCACTTCCTTTTGCCAATTTAACAGCTATTTGCCATAGCCAGCTCCACTCCTTTGGTGTTATCTCACCTTCTAGATGTTTTTTTTGCCACCTATTATGCTGCTTTTCTGTTTTTGATTTATGGCTGATGTGATGTTAGAAATGAAAAAGAAGTGTCAAGCTACCAGAAGGAGAGAGACGTCCAGAAACATGAGTAGTTTTTCTACATCTTCTGGGAAATATCTCTTCCCTTACTTTTCTCTTAAGATTCGCTTGAATAAGGCTTGACTTGTTCATAGCAGATTTTTCTGGGGCTTGGTGCTTTTGGTTGGTTGGTTTTTTTCATAGTTTGCAAGTACTTGTATTGTTTTTACAGTGTTCATACATGATGTTGGAGCTGTTGTCTAGCTCGTGTAGCTCTGATTGCTGCATTCCCTTGGCTCTGGCATTTTTAGCAAGATTCAACTTCTCAGGTTTCTGTTCCCTACTTTAATTAAGGCAAATCAGCCTTGTAGAAGGAGCTGAATGGCTTTTTACTAGTGTTGAAGGGCAGAAGGAGGGCAATTTGCAAGATTCTAAAGTTGCTCTGATATCCATAATATTTCCAAGACAACTTGAAGGTTTTCTGGAATTTTCTTTAAAAGCTGTGGAGGGCAAAATAAAGAGCACCAGCAAATACTTTCCGATATTAACTTTTTTAAATGCTGGGGACCCTACAATGAGTTTTTTACAGGAATTGTGAGAGTGAATGAGGAACTCCAGTGCTTGTTTAAATGCTGGATTTAAAACTTTTTTGGTTTACATGATTAGAGAAACTAAATGATAGTAGCATCATTTGGCAACACCCTTTGTCATGATAAATCTCTTGGTTGGCCCCTGAAATGGTATTTTCATATCACTTTTGAAACCTGCTGAGTATTTACTTCCTGTATGTCTTAGTTTGAAAGACAGGTGTCTGCTAAGGAAGGCAAGAGCCTCTCTTGAAATGGAAAATGTAAACCCCCTCCTTCCAAATTATTATAATTTTGAAATCAGGGGCTCTCAGGCAAAGATATGGGAATAGGAATAACAGTTATTTTCTAGGGAAATTAAAATAAAAATACAGTAGTATATTAAAAAAACCCCTCTGGTAGAGTCAGAATACAACCTGACACCCCGTCAGCCAAGGTGTTGTTAGCAGTCACATTAAATGGTGGCTGCAGTCCTCCTGGAGTGACAGATGTGGTTCAGTTGAAGCAGTGGTCCTGGAGAAGGGTATAGTTTTCCTCTGAAGGCTCAGTGGTGATGAAGATGAGTCTGGTCTTCCTCTGGGAATCCAGTGGAAAAAAGGCTGCTCTGATGTTCCAAAGCTGAGATTTTATCTGGGTAGGAAATGTTTCGCTCCTCCCCCTGAGTGGAGCATCTCACAATGGAATGACGTAATTTTATGCAGTGGGACTCAGTGGGCCGTTAACAGAAGATATCCCCCCTGGAGTTATGAGGGATGGGTCATGGAAGAGATAAGGAACACTGCTCCACCTGGTTTAAACAGATGGTGATAGAATAAGTACTTCTGGTTACATCTTGCATTGCAACCTAAGACACTGAAAAGTAAGTAAATACTGGCAAATATCTTACAAAGGTATTTGACTAAACGGTTTAAAAGCTGTAAGCATAAATGGCATATAGAACCAAAGTTTATATATAGATGGGTGATGGGGTGATGGAAGAAGGCCAATTATTGATCATAAATGCTGAGGTCAGGACTTGTGCCAGTTCCTTTCCATATGCTCAAGAACAAGGGTAATCAGAGAATGTCCTTGCCTAAGTGAGAGAGCTAAAAGTTTTTACCCCCTGCCACTTAAAGAATGATGCTTCTTTCCGGTTTTTCTCATTTGTTAGTTGGGTTGGTTTTGGAAGGACTGGGGAAATCTCTGTGGTTGTACTTGCCAGGTCTGCATGGTAGGGGCCAATAGATGTTGCTATTCTTTACAGTAAAAAGAATGGAACGGGAAATTAAAATTACATCTAGTATATGGTAATTCAAGCACTGACTGCACAAGAGAAATTTATTTCCAGGAACAAGAATGTTTACTGTGACTTGTGACTGTAGATTATTTATTTATTAATTTCCTTTGTTTGTTTGTGGGCTTGTTTGTTTAGTTGTTGTTTTCAAGAATACTTGATTTTTAAGAGCTGATCTGTTATGCTATTTGCTTTCCTGGCTCTATGAGCAGCGTTCACAACCAGTGTGCCAGTAGCTTGTGAAACTGAACTGGAAAATAGGAAGTAACAGTCATAATATCATCTTCAAATTCAATGTCCTCACCAGATGTGCAGGACATCTACATAGAGAGCAGGTGGCAGGGTGGGAAAAAAGGTAAGAATGCAAGTAAAGGTTTGAAGCTGTGAAAAGGGACATCGGTGTAATTGAAGACAAGTAAAAGGTTCAGAGCAGCTTTGGCTGCTCAGTGTTCACCCTTGTCTGCCAGACTTGTATTACACATGATTACAATGTAATAACTACGCTAAGTGCTCGAGGAACCAAAACCAATCCTGTATGACTCAAGTAAGTGATAATACCTTGATTGATTTCAGAAGAAGCAGTTGTAAGTCCCAGACACTCGTCTCTTTAATTGACTTGAGAATTAATTAATTTATGAGAGGGTTTCACATTTTCACATGGTGTTGCAAAATTAGGGTAGAATTAATTATTTGATAATCAGTGAATCCTATTAGGTGAAACAATGTGGACTTGTTCAGTAGCTTAAATATTATTCAGCATTAGTGTAGCAGTTGTGTACTCATTACAATGATGATGCTTTTATTAAATATACCTTCAATTAGTTCTGGTTCAATTTAATCTCTACCTCCCGAAAAAACATTCAATCAAGTGCTGTGACAAGAGCAGAATGATGAATATGCCAAGGCCAGGACTGTTTAATCCTTCAAGGGTATTACACAGTCTTCTCGCATTAAGGTGAACTTTAGAAATGCTTGCCTTAGGTTCTTCTCTTCCTTGAGACATCATATGAAAAGCATTAGCATGTCATTCTTCCTTCATGCATTTAAATAAATAACATTCATAGTTGAACCATTTATAGTATCATGTACCCATGACAGATAATTATGGGAGAACAGGGCATGCAAAATCTTTTTAACTTTCTTCTTGTTACTTGATGTACTCCAGGTTCAGCAGCCTTGGAGCATAATACTGGGGAAGGGGTTTTCCTGGGATATGGGGGCTGCACCAAGGCTGCCCACAGGAGTGAACAGGGGGACATGCCCCTCTTTCTGCTCTCACCAGCAAACTCAGCAGCTACCTTAATAAAATCTTCAGAGTGGCTCTGGTGGTGGAACATGTTGCTCATGGCAGGGAATGGGACTTGGGCCCCCCCCCCCCAGAGCAGCGCTACATCTCTAGTTGCCTTGTATTCAGTGCTGATGTGATAGTGCTTTGCTGCTTCTCTTGCCCATATTTAAATCAACACCAGCGTTATTAATCAGAGAATTATAATAAGAAACAAAAGAGACAATTCCTATACCCCAGAGGATTAGTTTTTCAGGGAGGCAGTAATGGATACGGAGTCTTTCCCCTTTCAAATCCCAGCAAGGGCAGCTGTGACTGCAAATCATTACCATACGCTATTTTGTCTGTTGTCTTTGTGAAATGAGTAAGCAGACTGGACAGCTTCCATATTTGATAAAATAATATTACAAGCGACATCTTCAGAGCCTCTGTGCCCTCGCTGAAGACAGGAGAGAGCAGCATGGGGAAAGTGAGACCTCTTGAGAAAAATTCAGTCCTAAAGCACATATTTTTTGTGCAGTGATGCTTCTGAATGCCCAGCCTGGAAAGCTGCATTTCATACTCGTTTTGAATGCTCAGCCTGTGAACCTGAACTCTTCAATACAGTTTCTTTTGTGCTCTCAAAACTGATGCAATTGATGTGTTTCTGATTAAGAGCACTCTGAAAAACTTGGATGTGAATTTCTTGTACCCACTCGACTTGCACAGTGATGGTGAGAAACTCTTGGTGACCTGCTACAGCGCCTTTCAGAAGTGCTACTGGCTAATCTGATGACTGTTACCCCATCTGAGTGTAACAGTAATAATAATAATAATAATAATAATAATAATAATAATAATGAATTCATCCTGTGTTCATTTCAGTTCTGCTGCTGGAACACAAGGATGAAGAGTTTTTTTGCACACTTCTTGTGCGCTTGTCCTAGGAGGTTGTGTGAGCACTGTGTGCTTCAAATTCATTTGCTGTTTTGATATCTCTGGCAACTAAGAAGGTGCCTTTGATCCCTCTACCATCACTTTGTTTTGCGTTTTGATGATTTTATCATGAATTCATGTTTAATTCACGCTGCAGTGATGAAGTGGCAACACTCAAAAAAAGGATACTTTTTGCAAAATCAAACCGTATTAATTTGAACTCTGTATGAACTACTTAATTCCTTTGAAGTAGAATATATTAATGAGGACAGACATTAAGAAAAAAGATCCTTATATCAAGTCACATTTATTATCTGAGGTTACAGTGAAGGTAGATCTATCAGACAAAAATGGAGTGTACTTTGAGTAAACTTTTAGTTGAAATAAGTGGACAAACAGCTAATTGTCTAGTGTTAGCTTTTTGATTTTTTAACCTTTTTAATCTCTATTTCTGCTTTTGCATTACATACTTGGCAATACAGATTAATTTTATGGACACACCCACATGCATAATTAACATCACATGTACAAATTCGAAATGCATTCAGTAGGGGCAAGGATGCTTCTTGGAGCCTGTGGATTTTACAGGCAGTTATAATCTTTTTAATCTAAGGCTTCTTGTGAAAATGTTTGGGCATCTTTTTTCTTTTTGTTGTTTTACTTCTCAGTGAATCAGCCTGTGACTGAAACAAAGAAACTGCTTGCATTTCTTTCCTTAGGAACTGGAGTGCTCTGCTGGGGTGCTGGCATGTTTGCCCTGCTCACCAGGCCAGAGATGCAGTAAGACCAGTGACAAAGGGGATAACTCAAAAGATCGGACCATCAAAAGAGCAACAATGGCTTCAGAAGATAAGTTTGGCTAGTACATAAAGCAAAATTGAATTATATTTAAACAACTTGAATTTGATTGAACAAGGATTTTAGTCTCTAGGACAACACTTTCACTCACAGTTGCAACGATTTACACTTTTGAGTGGAAATGAACTTGTTTGATTCTATTACTCAGAATCAGCTCTGATGGACAAGTGTGGTGCCTGAGCAGAAAAGTTGGGGAGAAAGTGGAAGAGGGAGAAAATAAAAACAGGTGGCAAGGGGCCCAGGAACAATAAAAGTCTGAATGAGAACACCTTTATCACTTTTGCAACAGCAGCTTAAAGGTCCAAGGAGAGAAATAGATTTTGTAAATCAGACTAAATATTTTTTACAGGGTGCAGTGTACAGCTTAAGAACCCAGCTGGGAAAAATAGCTCCTGCAAATCTGTAAGGAAACTGTATTTTACTGGCTACTGTTTAGGAGCAAGGAGAGATAGGATAGGGGAAGACCGTTTACAAGGCAAAGAACAAATATATATGAATATGTGTGTAGAGTTTGTTTTGGTTTGAGTTTTAGGGATGGGTTTTTTTGAGTGTCTGTAAAAAGACCCGTAAAAAAAGATACCAGCATTGCATAGCCATGTTTACTGGTTCCTATAAAACCTGTAAGCCTTCCTTAGTGTTTTAAAAATCATGTATTAATATATATTTTACATTGACTAGTCATTTGTGCATATAAAAAGCATCTATTTTGTAGAGAAATCCTGTTATGGATTCTACCATACAGTAACTTTGGAGAAGCCATTTGAAATATCAGAAAATGAGTAAATACATGGGATGGCAAAGCATGTTTTGAAATAAGAAACAGAAGGATTAGGAAATCATTAGTGATAATCTTCCCAAAGATGAATATGTAGCTTATCAAAGTAATTATGCTAAAAGGAGATCATAATTGTGCAGCAGCTTCAGAGAGCAGAGGCTGGAGCCATCTGTTCTGCTGCTGAGTTAGATGACCCTTTCCAGAGGCACGATCCCTGCCATTGCCAGTCCAGGGAAGGTCCTGCCCAGATGATGGAAGGATGACACTGATAGTGGAAGTGCATCTTTAGCAGATAAGAGGGGTTTTTTAATCACTAGGAAAGGGAATTGGTTAATAGGTCTTAATAAATGCTGAAATAGGAAGGAGATGTTTGCAAATCTGGAGAATTTTCCTTTTTGTTTTCTTTTTCTTTCTTATCTCATCCATCTTTCGGAAATATGGACAGGAACTGTGTGCAGATTGGGAACAGAATAAACTGTCAAAGAACATACTGAATCTGCCCACTCATTTTTTATGTGAATAAGAAGCTGAATAGAAAAGAAAGGGATACTGCAATATTTTGTATCTTTTTTTCAAAAGAATTGAAAATTACTCTTTTTCGATTTTTTAGCAAAACTGCATGTTGGGATTTTCCAATTTGTTTACATTAGTTTGTCTTGGAACTAAGTTGCCTTTTGTGCTGGAAAATTTTTGAAAGAGGTGAATTGTCTTACCTCTGCTCCCTGCAACATAAGTGCTGCAGGAGCATTTGCCATAGCAAATAAAATGATGTATTACTACTGTCAGAGGAAAATGTTATAAGGGCCAAGATGTTTCCTCCTTGCTTGGGACATGTTATTGATGTGAGTCTCCAGGTGTCTGTTGCCAGGGAGAGTGCTGGGAAGTCATGTAAATCCTCCTCCTTGCAAAAGGACTACTTTTTTTTTTTTTTCTTTGATATCTGCTGCACTGGATTTTGTACATTTTTCTTTTGATCAGTCTGCTTGTAAGTGTCACCCTAGGCTGATTTGTATGGCTGCTTTTAAAAGAGAGTTTCTCCTAGAGTGGTGTTTTGATAACCAGTGGTTGGAGCTGTTATCTTCTTAATATGTCACTCCTACAAAGTATAAGGAAAGCAACAGTTAAAAGTACACATGCTCAAAGGGGCTGTAGTTTCTTAAAATTTGGAATGGACTCGGTGAAACATTTTGCTCCTTAGAGGAAAAAATGTACCCTTATATCTTCTTTTCCAGCATAATAACCTATAGATGTTAAAGCTACCCTTTAGTCAAAAATTAAGATAGCCACATTGTGACAAGTTAATTTTATCCATCTTGTTTAGGAGACAATGTAAACATTCTGTGCACCTGCAACAGCTTTGCCTATGTGTTGAGCTGCAACTCTGTGCCAAGTGGATAATAGAAATGTTACAGCTGTAGAAATTGTCCTTTCCTTGGACATCCTGTCCTGGGGGTCTCCCCCAGTTCCCTGAGGCCTTTTCCTCAGGAGGGTCAGACTGTGTTACATCACTGCGGTCAACCAGGAAAGAAGAAATCTATTCAGGTTTCTTAAACCATCATTTGAAGGATCAGCCTGTTTGGCTTTTTTGTTTGTTTAGTTTGGGTTTTGTTTGTTTGTTTGTTTGGTTTGGTTTGGTTTTTTGTTTTCTTGTTTTCTTGTTTTTTTGTTTTTGTTTTTGTTTTTAATTTTTACTTTATTACTATTAATACAAAATATCTGTTAGTGACAATTTGACCTCAGCCAGAATCCTGAAATAAATCCTTTGTTTAAAAGATGACTTGCCATCCACTTGAATCTCTAGATAAACATTCCTCTGTCTCCAGCTATGTTATTTCCTTGTAGGGCCTGACATATCCAAAAAAAAGCTGACCTTGACATTGAAGTTTAGATTTAAGGATCCATCAGTGGCAAATATTAGATTGATAGGTATATTGTGTTTTCCAAGCCATAGAAAAATGTTACTTCATTTGAACTGTCTTGCTGTACTTGCACTTAAGTGCTCTAGCACAGGTTTTGGTTTCTGTGGGTTTTTATACTGAGGTGCAAAAGGTATTAAAAAAAAAAGGAAAAGAAAAAAACCCAAAAATCTGACTGTCACTAAAGCTGGGTTACTGGTTTACTGCACTTTGATAGAATCAGTAAAAATTACAGCAATGCCACTGGTGATCCTTCCTCTGCTGGGTCACCAAAGGCAAGTAGCAGTGTGACACCAAGTACTTCCACTTCACTCTCAGAGAGGAGGGAAAGGTATGTGGAGGGAGAAGCTGTTTTTCAGAAGAGGCAGTAATTGATTTGCCTCTCCTTTTATTCATTTACTGATCCATGAGACTCCACTTCTACAGTTACATAATAGTAAAATGAAGATTATGGGACTTTTTCATAATTATTTATTAGGTTGTTTTTTTAATACTATTGAAAAAAATGTTGTGAAATGGCAGAGAATATCTATCACAGTAACTTCTAAAACTGTGTAAACAAACATAAGCTTTTACTCTGAATAAAACTGTTATTGAAATAAAGGGAATCTTGCCTGAATCTAAACATAGTAAAGCCTGCAGAAGTACAATGCATCAGTCGGATGCTGGGTAGTGCTCCTTGAACAAGTGGAAGTTTATGTCCCACA
The DNA here is from genome assembly GCA_013397075.1 of Rhabdornis inornatus. Taxonomy (NCBI): domain Eukaryota; kingdom Metazoa; phylum Chordata; class Aves; order Passeriformes; family Rhabdornithidae; genus Rhabdornis; species Rhabdornis inornatus. The sequence goes on from VWZS01000166.1 coordinate 318,746, forward strand.
GGAGAAGTTTATATCCTAGAAAAGTGTTGCATGAACAGAGAACCCTTCCTGCAAGGACTAACCAGTCCAGGAGAAGAGTCATGCTCACATGATTCCTTTTCTATTTCCAGCATCAAGAGAGGCACAGCTTGGTTTAAAATTGTAAGAAGCTCAGAATAATTTCTGTATTTCCTAGATATCTTTTACACAAATGTGTGTTTTATGTAGTGCTTTGATTTACTTTTTCTGTTGGAGATTATAATTGTGTAGGAGGTTATACTGAACCAATTATTTATATAAGCCTTACATTATAAACATTGGTAGTTGATTAAAAAAATGGAAGAAAGAAACTTGTAGCAGGTGTGGGCTGACATACCACTTTCCATGCAAGTGGCTTTTCCAAAATTGGATGGAAACAGGAAGGTACATTTCATTTATTTTCTTCTTGTGCTTGTGGCCTGTTTCCAGCTTGTCAACACAGTGCTCCAAAAAGTACACTGAATCATGACAAAAGCTGTCAGTACAGCTGGGTTTTTCCATAAAAATTGCATGAAACAATAAAATTCATAGAGTTGTTGTGGCAAAACTGTATTCAAGGTCTTGCTTACTTGAATCAATGCCCAGGTTCATTCTCAAAGTTCTGGAAAGTTTTTGACTAATGTCCAGGTTAATAGATTGCTGTAATTGTGGTTGCCTTTGTATGGTAGCCTTCAGAACTTGATTGCTGAGGTTTGGCCCAAAGCAGTGTCTCATGTTCTGTGTTTTGGATCCTTCTGTTGTGTTGGACCAGAGCATTGGGAGCTAAAAGGAAAAATGTAGGTTACTTCATTTAAAGCTATTTTAGTCTTTTGTCTCCTTCTCTTCAACACAGAAATGGAGCTTCAGACTTGTCTTCTTGCAGAGCTTGATAAATATTTCTCTTTTCAGCATGTGGTAGTTCTTGCTGAAGGTAGATTTGCAAGAGTGGAGGCAACTTTATCTTCATAAACAGCAACTTTTTAGAGTTCTCTCTTGTTGCATGGTGCTCATACCTAATTTATTAGGAGATTGCAAAGATTTGACCCATGGACAGAAAATGATACCTGCCTGGAAGTTATGTAATTCAATCAACCATGCTCTGTGGCAAGGCAAGATTCTTCACATTTGTCTGCAAATATCTGCTCATCATGGGCTATAACATAAATAGTAGTTGCAGCTATATCTGAGGGATTCTGTAGAAAAACTAGGCAATTATTTCATTTCTCTTTTTGCCAGGGTCTAGCAGGGTTCAGAGAGATGTGGAGAAATGTTATCTTTCACGTGTTAAAATTTTCTCCATTTCCCTCAGCACATTGTCAGCAGAGCAGGGGATGTGGAGGTTGCAGTGTATTCAGGTGTGGCTGTGTTCTGAGGAGAGGGCAACTTCAGAGAGAATATTAAACAGCTCATCTTCTAGTGCTGTCAGTCATGCAAGGCACTGTTTTGTAAGCCAGTCACATATTGCTGGTGATGCGTATTAATCCACTTTCTACCTCCAACATCACCTGCTTTATTTTCAATCCTGGCTTCATACCTTTTTTTGGCGAAACCACAGGGGAAATATATTTCAGTGACAGTATATGTTAATTTTGCTCTATGCACTCTAGCTCATTACACACTCCTTGTCTTTTGAAAATAGAGAAAGGATTTATGTCACCTACTATCATTTCTGCCACACACTGATTCAGTGAAAGAGATTTGTGGTGGTTGGGAGTAAATTTCATTTTCCCTGCTGTTTCATGAAGTGTGAATCACTTTCTAGCAGATGATGTCACTGCCAATTTACAAGTTTTTCTTCCTCTACTTCTGTGTAGGAGGAATCATAAGTACTCTTTTTTATCATGGTAATGCTCTTAGGTGTAGAGGGTTATTAGATGCAGGAGACAGCATTCAAGCTTCTTTATTTTTGCCAGCACAGATAAATAGCTGAGTTTGAAAGGTGAGGCACAAACTGCCACATTCAATCTCTCTGGCTAATGGAGAATGAAGGCCTCTTCCAGGTTTGGATCTTGGATACTGCGAAGATTTGTTTTCTGTGGGGTCTATGACAGAATTTGAACAGTGAAAAAATGTGTTTATGTTGCTTCTCATTTTTGAAACAGAAGTTGATCTATACACTGTGAATATATTCTCCAACTAAGAGACCTGTCTCTTTGGTTAAAAAAAAAAAAAAAAAGAAGCACTTTTTACTGTTTAGAAAATTTTATACATTTTGAACTGTGGGTTCTTGGGAACGGTTCTTGGCTCCTTGTTCTTGATGTTTTATTGGGAAGATATCTGTAATTGTGTCTGCTTCCACCAGCTTCACCAGCTTCTCTGTAGGAGGAAAATAGGTGGTGAATAGTGAAAACTGCTCTTGTGGAAAGAACAGGTCCTCTTCAAAACAGTTTTGTGTGGCAAAGGGAATGAGTGTAGATATATATATAAACTGAAACCTAAAAATATTAATTCACAGCATCTATCTGCTATCTTGCAGATATGATGCTCTAGGTGCCTTTTTAACCCCAACAAACAGAACCACAGAGCACTGAGCTGAACTGTCTCTGTTTTATAGGTGAGGATATTAAAAACCAAAATGTCATTTTAGCAATGGTGTCCTCCCAGGCCAAGGACCCTTCACAGCAAGGGTCTTCAAAATAGCAAACCATGAGCTGTAGCAGGAGGGACAAGCCATCAGAACTAGTTAGGAGGATGGAAAATCAGCATGTGCAGGAAGATTGACACTCCAAAAAGGAGCATATCAGCTGAGAGGCAAGAATATATTGTAGCTACTGCTGAGAGAGTAGAGGTCATTCACAGACTATGAGTTTATTAATCTTCAGAGGCAAATATTAGTCCTTTATGTAATTCACATGTTATAGAATTCTTCTTTAAGCATATTCTACTACACACATCCTTCCTCAGATGCATGTGGTGCCTTCATATCAGGTTTGGCATCTAATTTCAATCTGCTCTTTGCAGATTCCTTCTGTGTGCAGTCAGTATGTAAGTAGATAAAAGGTACAGATTGGGAAGGATTGGTAGAAATTATTCCTTAAAAACCTGAAATAGGAGCAGCTCCTGTTTGATCTTTTCTCTTCCAAAGACCTTGGTCTTGAGAACTGTACCATCCAGGTTTGGTGGTTGACTCTTAAAGAAAAAGGTAAGCTCTTGTTGAGTGGTTGAAAATGTGTTTAAAACTGCATCAAAGGGAGGGAGGCCCTGCAGAGAGACCTCGAAAAATGAGAGGGCTGGGCAACCACCAACCACAGGAAGTTCAACAAGGTGTAGTGCCAGATTCTGCACCTGGGATGGGGCAGCCCTGGATGTACAGGCTGGGGAATGACAGACTGGAGAGCAGTGCCATGGAAAAGGACCTGGAGATCCTGGCTGGTGGCAAGTTGAACATGAGTCAGCAGTGCCCTGGCAGCCAAGAGGGCCACCTGTGTCCTGGGGAAGCATCAGGCACAGCATGGCCAGCCAGACAAGGGAGGGGATTGTCCTGCTCTGCTCTGAGCTGGGGCAGCCTCACCTGGAATGCTGGGGGCAGTTTGGGGCACTGTAATATAAAAAAAGATAGAAAACTGTTAGGGGGTGTCCAAAGGAAGGCGATGAGGATGGTGAAGGGCCTTGAGGGGAAGCCGTGTGAGAAGCAGCTGAGGGCACTTGGTCTGTCCACCCTGGAGGAGACTGAAGGGAGACCTCACTGCAGTTACAACTTCCTGTGAGGGAAAGCAGAGGAGCAGGTGCTGATCTGTTCTCTCTGGTGACCAGTGACAGGACCTGAGGGAATGGCCTGGAGTTGTGTCACAGGAGATTTAGGTTGGAGATTAGGAAAAGGTTTTTCACCCAGAGAGTGTCTGGGCACTGAAACAGGCTCCCCAGGGAAGCGGTCACAACACCAAGCCTGACAGAGCTCAAGAAGGGTTAGGACAATATTCTCAGCCACTTGGTGTGTGTAAGAGTTGGTCTGGAATTTCCCTCATATACCTCACGACCATCGTGAGAATAGAGGCTATCCCAAGGACCCCCACCTGCTTTGGGACAGGAGTTCTGGCCTGGCCAAGGTGGATGCTGGCCAAGGGACTGTTTGCTCGTGTGCTGTGCTTGCTGTCTACGGTACACTGCTTTCGAACAGGTGCTATGCCTACACTGCTTCTTGGAGCACATCTGCATGTTCTGTCTCGGAGCACCTCACAATGGCCCATAATCTCCCCACCTCTTGGCCAGACACCACTCACTTTGGAAAAGGACTATAAGAAGGCGACCCTCTGGAGAAGCCTTTGAGATCTCCCCATGGATGAAGACCCGTCCATTGGCTGGCCCATGAGGACATCCATCTCGTCTGTTGGTAGCTATTTCCCCATTCCCCTATTTTTCTCTCTCTGTATACTCCGTTTCCTATATTTCTCTGCTCTATCACAACTGAGTTGTTGGCATTCAATAAAAATGCGTTGCTGTGAATAAACTGATTTTGTCCCCTGCTGTTGGCCTGTTTGCACCTCTGAGGTCAAATGAACCATCACGACCCCTGCCCTGTGCTGGCGGATTGTAACAGTGTGACTCTGGGGGGTGGTGCTGTGTAGTTAGACTTGATGATCCCTCTGAATCCCTTCCAACTCAGCTTGTTCTGTGATTCTGTGAAAACTCTGTTCTATTTAGAAGGTCCAGTGGGGTCATTCCTGATAGCAGTAGCTGAGGAACTCTGCCTTGTTGTACTCTTCCTCTCAAGGGACTGAGATCATCACTAGTGTGTCTTTATGTTAATGAACAATAACTTTAATATTGTTGTCAGCAGAATGACTGTACTCTGCAGAGTATGTGTGGGATTACTGTGTAATTGCCATGGCACATCCTACCCAGGTACATCATGTAAGCCAGCATGCCGACTGTGCCCACGTCCAGGCACCTGGACTGATGAAAGTGGCTGGATCGCACAGTGCTATTTCCATGCACCTGGGATTCCTTTCATTGAAAGTCAGGTCCTAATTACAGATGTTCATCTCCTACCTTTTTGTGCTGGCATATTTGACTCACAAGCAGTGGGAGAGAGCTCATATGCTTTTAATGTCTGATGAACATTCTTGATGCATTTTTAGTCACAGAAGAGTTGAATTGCTGGCTTTCAAAGCTGTGTGTGGACTTGTGCTGGTTTGTAAGCCATATTTGGAAAAAATACCTCAAACTCTCAGTTCTCTGCATCCAACATTTTACTACAGTTTGGTTTGCAGGAAGCACCTGGATTTATTCAAGGCATGTTTTGTAGTTGAGAGTTTCAGAAAGTCTAGTCCTGTACCCCCTATAAATTGCATGCTCAGCTGCATGACCAAGTCATACACAATAACACTGCATTCCATGACATGATGAGTTGCTTGTTTTTGTTTTCTCTGTTCCCTTTGCCATTTCACTGGATTTCTAAAACATAAATTAGTATTCTCACATTATCAAAGTCTGTTTCAATTACAGAAGCTTGGCAGAAGTTTCCTCACTCATAAGCAGTGAGCCATGTTGCCTAGAACATTTGGCCACATGATAACTTCCCTCCACCCCTACCCCATGCTGCTGCATAATAAATGCTTTTGCAGATTATTAAAGACATGGCAGAAAATCTTTTTTATATCTTACAGCAACACTATATGCTACCCTAAAAAAATTCCTGATACCAAAGGACTAGTTAGCACAACCTATTACAGGGCAAGAAAGTTACTACACTTTCAACACATTTCACTATATCTTCAGAACAAGCTAAGCTACCAGCAGCTTCCCTGTGGGCATCTATATATCTATATATAGATATATAGAAAGAAGGAGGCCAAAGTTAGAGCAAGTCTGTGGCTTAAAACATCTGGTTTTCCTGTAAATGATTTCCACCCCCCCAATTTTATCCAAATTTCTCCATTTTCTCTGAAGGAGAAACTGCCCTGACTGCTGCAATATGGTTCTCTTGTGTGTATGAATTATGATTCAGCCTTGTCTTGGTTTGAAAGATAGATGCTTGCTAGAGAAGGCAGGACCCTCCCTTGGATTGGAGAATGTAAATTCTTCCCCCCTCAAATTATTATAATTTTGAATTTAAGGGGTTTTAGGCAAAGATATGAGGATAGGAATAACAGTTTTTTATGAGTATGTATAATAAGGCAAACAAAAACAACAGCTATGGAATTAATAATAAATATAACTAGGGATTCTGTGACATCTTTTTTGGCTGAGACAGGGAAGGATGGAGGAGCGGCCTTGCTTCACAAAGCCCTGAACCTTTGGTGCAGTTGATTTGGGGCAGTTGATTTTGGAGCCCTTGCAGGACTTTGAAGAGTGCTGAGCTGGAGCAGCAAGGAATGAACAAAAGATCCTGGGCTGGTGGACGAGATGTATCAGAAACTCCATGGCAGTAGTTGGAACTGGTGGGTGTCCCAGCAGGGCAGGGGGTGTGGGGCTGCAGAGAAACCCAGAGCAGTGCTGGAGGAGCGGTGAGGATGGGGCAGCATGGCCTGGCTCTGGGCAGGGACAGGGGGCTCAGGATTCCGTGGAACACCAGCAGATGGTCATAGGTCCCTCTTTCAGTGAGGTAGGTGTCAATAAGATCCTGGGTCAGTGGCTGCTCTCACGAGCAGAGGCTTACCAAGAACAAGAAGAAGACGAAGAAGAAAAACAACAAGAAGAAAAACAACAAGAAGAAAAACAAAAACAAGAAGAAGAAGAAGAAGAACAACAACAAGAAAAACAACAACAAAAACAAGAAGAAGAAGAAGAAGAAGAAGAAGAAGAACAAGAAGAAGAAGAACAAGAACAAGAACAAGAACTAGAACAAGAACAAGAACAACAAGAACAACAAGAACAACAAGAACAAGAACAACAAGACCAACAAGAACAACAAGAAGAAACAACTCCAGGCCAGGTTATGGTGAATTCCTTTCCCCAAGCCACAGCAGCTTTGAGCATCTCCTTCTGAAGCCGCAGAGCGAGAGCCTCTCAGAGAGCCTCAGAGAGCTACTGCCTCTCTGCCCTTCATTTACCTGGGCCCAGCCAACCCCAAGTTCTCTCAAGTACCCATAAGTACAGCAGTCAACGTTTCCCAGCAACTCATGGGAAAAATTCTATAGGTAAGAAGGAACAAACAAAAAGAAACCTAAGCCCCAACAAGCCTTTAATCACAGCGCCTGTAGGACCTCTTTTTGTTGTAGTAGAAAAGGTGAACAGTGTTTGATTACTTATTTATGAGGACATGTCCAGTGATGGAAAAACTATTAATAATCCCATAGATAGCTTTTTAAATTATGCTCGTCAGTGCAGTCTGAATGCCTTATAGATGCCAGTTTTATCTTCAAATTAACCTAGGGGGGTAAAGTCATAACAAAGTTTCTGTTTTACAGACTGGCAATTCAGATAGAAGACTGAAGGCAAGAAGAGCCCACCAGCTGTTGGTTGTTCATTCAACCAATATGAAACATAATCTGTTTATAAAAGTGAGATAATGTTTTTGTTGTTGTCTATTGGGTCTGTGGGTACTCAGCATTTCTGCCAATTAGATTCAGCAATTTTCAGATTACTATTTACGAAATGGACACACAGAGTTAAGTACATTTTCCTCAAGTTCTTTACACACTTAATCACTGCAGGCAAAGATATTTAGGTACTTTGTAGATCTCAGTGACTCCTCAGCAAACAATTGATTTTAAGTGATTTGCTTGGTCTTGGTATTAATGCTATAGCAGAAACATGCATAGAATCTGACTCCTAGGGAAGCATTTACCTCATACCTCTCACCCAAATGATTCTCCTTTTAACTGTTGCAGTCCTATGCTTTGTTTTCCCTATGTGGAGATGTGGCGAGGAGATGCATCTTCAACCACTCCATTTGTTGAAATGCTGCTTTGGGCAGGTCTTCCTGTTTCCAGCCCTTTTGCAGCTCTGCTGTAATACTGTGGGACTGCTGGCCTCCACGTGTCTTTCAGTCAGAGCCATCTCTGTGTGTCTAGAGGATGTAGAACTGAGCCTGGCCTTGACCAGGTGGAAGAAAGAAGCTGAGTAAAGTATATCTGGCAATTTCCAATCTGGGCTTTTATGGCCTTACAAAGTATTTGCAGACTGCTGTGCAGGGTCTTTCAGTAAAACTGACTGCCACATAACTCAGAGAAGGGGAGAACATGACAAACAGCACCTTGGCTCAGGGGGACCTCTAAAAGTGCCTTTATGACCAACAAAACCTGAGTTTTAATGATCTCTCATGAAAACCATGTCATGAGTTTTTGCTTTCTGTGTATTACTTTCAAAATGCTAAAAAGGCGCAGTGGCCATACGTTGTTTTTACCATTGGCATGAACCAAACAAGCTATGACAAAGCTGAACAACAGTGGCCTCTCTCTAGTGGGAAAACATTTTTCTCTGCTGTGAGTGCTGGGCTTGCAGACACCAGCCAAGCTCAAAGGTATTTCTAGAAGAAAAAAAAAAATAGTGTCAATAGAGTTAATGGTACGATGGAAGGAGACAGAATAAAGCAAAGATGGAAAAGGCAGACAGAAAATAATTTGTGGCAGGACAGCTACAGGAGATGAAGCAATAAACCATAAAGCGACAGCAGGGAAGCGCCTGTTAGTGCTTGAGACTGGCTCTGTGAGGAAAAGCTGAGGAAATATTGGGATTGGAGAGGCAGGGTAAAAAGTAGATTCTATGAGATGGAAAAGGAAGCTGGCTGGACACAAGATTATTTGGGAATTTTTTGTGGAAGAAGACTAAGACCCCAAAAAACCAGCAGGAAGGTGGCTATGGCATATAGATGAGTGATAGTTCCAAGAACTTTGTATATTGTGTTAGCAATACAGAGAGATTCTGCATGGATGTGCAGGAGACACTGGACAAGACATGATAATTATTTTTAGTAGTAGACTTCACATCCAAAGCCTCAGTTCATTCAAAGCAACCTATGGAAAAAATGTTTTTTTTCCACTTTAAAATGGCATTTTAAAACAAACCATGTCATTCTAGTGAAGTCAGAAAGCTCAGTAGATCAGTACAGCAATTAAATTTTTTTTTATTGTGTACCTTTCATCAGGCTTGCAGGCTACAAATGCATGCTAATAAAGCATCAATTTTGTTTCTGTCTCCCAGATATAACATGAAGTTCCCATCTGCCATCTTGTGCTTTTCTCTGACTTTCATTTAGCCCAGTCTTATCCCAGTCTGAACTTAACACCATGATCCCCCCAAAAGTGGAGGAAGAGGGCCTTCATGGTCTTCAAATTCCTGACCCCATTTGCCAGTAACTTTGTGGTATTTATGCTCGTGTTTCTCCTTAGCAGCTCACTTTGGAAGGGCAATATGGGTAGGTCTAACCTTCTAATCTGTTTGAGAGGAAATCTTTACTTTACTGGAGCCAAAATTGCTGCACATTTCAGGCAGCAATACATTGTGCCAGGTTGAAGACCAAAAAGAGTAGCCCATGAACCCATTTTAGGATTGGTAGTATATCTTAGAAAGATGCTGAGGTGACAGTGACAGCTGGAGACCCAGCTCAAAGGAGGAGGAGGAAGGAATACTTTGGTCACTCACTCAGTAGCCAGACCAGGAAGAGAAACCTCTCCCTTGGCTTGGCATAGACCATTCAGAAGATGTGCTGGGCCTTTCTATAGTGTCTTGGAGCTATCTGCAGGATTTTTAATGGTGGCAGTGCTGTGACTGTGTGTGCTCTGTTCTCACTCTTGCCTCATGGGGCTTAGTTCCTGCCTGGTGCTCGATGCTCCAGCAGGGATTCCTACTTCTTCCAGGGAAGGAGTCAACAGCCCCTGAGTTGTTAAAAACAGGCATGTGTTGTTTGTGAGTGATAAATGTCAGTGTTTCAAGAACAGGTGTCTGAATATTTTTGTGTTACCTTGACCATGTGGCACTAACATGTAACAGAAATGTTCTTGTTGGTGAAGAAGGCAGTTCTGAATATTTTCTCATTAAAAGCAGAGCACTATAATATACAGACCATTATCTGATTTCAGTGTGTTCTGTACCTCATGGTCCTGTATTGTATACATCTGCATGAGCTGGATGCTTTTCATTACTGAGTGCTCCATGAACTGGGTATTTTTAGAGGACAACCTGCTGTTCATGCTGTTATTTTCAAGCTCCTTTCTTTAAGTCAATCCTGTTAAATTGTGTTGAGCACAATGACTATCACTTTATATCTGTAAAATTGGTTATTTTTTTTTCCTCATGGCAGAGTTTGCTTTAAAAAAAAAGGGCGATGAGGGCTGAGGCGAGGGGAAGATGTATTATTCGAAGCCTGAGAAATCTTTGAGTAAGGTCGAGCACAGTGGTGGTGCCTGTAACCTGTGAAAGCACTTTCACCAACAGTTTACCCCCAATGCCTATGGAAAAAAATCCTATTCAGTATGATATATGAAAGCATAACCCTCAGTAGTAAAGGAATCAATGGAAGCATTCATATAATAGATGACTGTTCAGGCTTGTGCAGTCTGCTGCTCAAACATAATTGGCATCCATGTAATAAAATACTGAGCACCCAGGGAAATGTTTGAGATGTTTATGAGTCATCACATAGTTTATTATAGAAGACTGACACAGAGTTGTGTAAAGCAGAATAGGCTAACTAGCACCTGAGTTAGTGTTACAGTATTTAATACCGTGATAAAGAAATACACAGATTTTAGACTTTCCATGTATTTAACTAATCCATATAATTTATTAGGGGTCTGGTGAGTATAATAGAGCATCAGGTTGGCAGACCAGTGTTTTTACATGGAATCCTTAAGTTATTGCTCCAAGATGCAGATTAGAAATCCAGGCTAACTGCAGTGTTGCTGACAGGCAGAACCGAGCCACAGTTGCACAGTGTCTTTGTACAATGCAGGCTCCTCTGAATGGAGCCTGTCTTTTGCTCTGTGCCTACATAATGTTTAGCACAGCTGGAAGTCCTTATCTCAGCCAAAGGCCTCTCTAGATGCCACTGTAAAGGAAACAATAATATATTTGTCAGCTGCATGTATTAAGCATGTTAATAAATTCCCTGTTCATAAAAAGGACCTGCTTTTGGCATTTGAACATGGCTTGCTTGGCATTTGAACAGACTTGCAGCCTCTTGATCTTATCCTGCAGACCTTGGGTTCTGTCTGTTTAGACAACTGTGGTAAAATAACTCTTCCAGAGCTCTCTAATATCATGACACCACTGTCTCCAGCACCTAGGAAACAAGTTTAAAGCCAGCTCTGGTCTGACAACATACTGCAGTCTGCAATGTAGACACATTAGTGTTAACTGTTGTGCTTGCCCTGAGAGAGTGTGTGCTTCTCACACACAGATTAAGAAATTGTGTCTACTGAACTGCCAGAACTCTCCTCTTGTTTCAGCTTGGCTCATTTGACTTTTAATTTAAATCACCTTTCATTCAACTGATTTTTTTTGAGTGAAGCAAGAGAAAGCAAATGAGTCCAACTCTCCTCTGAGATAGAAACTGAGTGGGTGCAATGTTCTCCAGCAAAAAGCAGTAGCCAGATGTTCATATTCAGTTTGTTTTGCTGATTAACAATGCTCAGCACATCTGTGTCCACACCACCCAGTGCCATGCAGTGGGTATCAATTCTGTTCATTCTTAAACCTTTCTGCTCCACCACAGCAAATGGGAAAAACAAAATGGTGCTCTGCCTTTTGGTTGTTGCATTAACACTTTCTCCTTTTTTCTTTTTTGTCTTTATTGCTCTTCTCTCAGTCCTGTTTTGATTGTGGGATGGGTCAATTTATATCAGGGCTTTGAACCTTTAATGTCACTAGAAAAAAATCTCTCTCATTTGGTGACGGCCCCATAAAAACAGGCTTTGTTTCATTGTCTTTTAGAGGTGGTTGGTATTTCTGTATTATGGGTTTATTCTGGGGATTTGGGTAGGTACGTGGATGGCAAGGGGAGAGACTGAGAGAGAGATACTGATCAGGATCTCCCTCATTCTTAACAGTAACTCTCTGACATGATTTTGGACAGCTGAGCCAAGTTTTCAAAGTGAATAAACACAAGTAGAATTCTTGAGAATCAGGAAAAAAAATTATTTAGGGGATTTGTATGGTTCTTGCCATCTGGAATGTGAAAACTAGAACTGATATTACAGAGCTAAGGATGTAGAAATGGGGGGCAAAATGATTTAAAAAAAAGAAAATTATCATTCATCCATGGAAAATACCATTAAAACTTGCAGAATGGAAGGATGGTAGCAGTGGTAGCAAGCTGCATAAGGATGTGGTGGGGTGCAGGAGAGCAGATGGAGACAGATTCCCTAGGGTATAACTGCTGTGCTTTATATCAATGCTGAGGTACAATGAGACTCAGGAACAGGAGATAAAAAAAGGAGATAAAAAAAGTGCTATTTAGATACTGGGAAAAGATGATCAGCTTAGACTGCTCCTGGGTAATTAAAACCTGCCAGGACAACTCTAGACCGCAAATAGAGTGCGAGCGGGATACAGAGAAAGCTCCAGCAGATTAAATCAATCTGAATCTGGGCCTCTGATACAGTTGAGGTGGACACTTTGCTGGGATGCAATTCCTCTAAATCTCACTGACCTCAGAGATCTAAGCATTGCATCAAGACTTAAATTTAGAGTCACACCAGGCTTTCTGAGGAAGGTTTATAGTTCTGTCTTGGTAGGTAGACTCCACAGTCAGGTTCCTGGAGCTGAGGAATTGCCAAACCTTGTCCAAAGGAGGCCACTGAATAGCATCTGTGCGACATGAACCTGTGACTTTCCTTTCAGTTCTCTGATAAGGAGTTGGAAGCTCTATCCATTTAACACGATATGCTTTCAGCTCCTCAAATCTCCAGGATACAGAAGATTCATGTGAAAATATCCCAGCACAATTTCTCTTGGGTCTTCATAATTATCTCTAGCGTGGAATGCGTTCTAAGAATAGGTAGTTTATAGCAACATATTCCTTTGGGGGGAAATCTAAAATGAGAAGCGTCATGAGAAAAGAGAAAATAAAGTGAAAATAAAATATTTTGAATCTCAGCAGAGATTCAGTATGGATTTGATCACAAGATAATTTTGTATATTATGGGCATTCTTATTTACTCAGGGGTGATTTGTGTGGAGTTAAGAAAATGAAGGTTTGAAAGTTAGTTTTTCCTTGAGTGACTGAAAAAATGGGGATTAATCTACAAGTCAGAATAGGGCCCTAACTATTTTCCTTTACATTTTAGACTTTGAAGAGAAATGAACAGATGTATATTCATTATTTGACTTTTGTAGTAAAAGCAAAAGTATGATGAAGGTATTTTCCATCAGTGGTCTTTCACAAAGGTTGTTTTCACAGTGATATTAGAGCTATATTATTTATTTTGTGGTGTTACTTTTATGGCCATATGTGGTGCATATTTTAACTGTGATAGCAACATGGCTGTTAGCTATTAAATACCTTTACAACATGTAGTTGTAAAGTGAAAATATGTCATACCTGTTGCAGTGTACTTAGCTGTAGAAAAGTGAATGTTAAAATAATTAGTCAAGCAAACAAAAAAAAATTTTTTTTTTTTAGGAAGTGACAAATTGCAGTTGTTTTTTTCTCCACCATTTTCTTTCCCAAACTAGGTGGTGTTGAATGAGTAGCACAGTTTCCCTCTGGATTGTAAGGATGAGAATTTTGTAAATTGCAGAAATTACCTAGTAAAAAGGTATTGGCTGTATTTTTGAAACTGCTAAAATGTTCTTTATGGATTGTAAAAACCTTGAAAAAAATTACCATTGCAGAAGTAATTTCTTTTATAGTGGATGACACAGCATTTTCTAGCAAGCAGATTCCATGTCAAGTCTTGCTACAAATTTAGTTAAAAAGTACCAAATAACCCTTTTCTCCTATTGTTTAATTCATTAGCAAACCTATGGGATGGATTCAGATATGGGTAGAGAGATAGATTTCCTAATAGCACATTTTGTTCTAAGTCCCCAGACAATGTAAAATCTGAATTTTGTCTACCACTTGTTGTTATGAAGAGATTGCAAAATATAAACTGATGGGTTGAGACCCAGTCCTGTCCCCTGAACAGCAAGGGCAAGAGTCAGCAGCAAACAACAGACTGAACCCTGCAGCCTTGGTCGTCTCTCTGCTGCTACTGTCACACCTCTGGTGCAGTGGTAAAGTCAGGTCTGAGAGCAGCAGTGGGGGCTGAATTGGGAAGGGGTTCCAGGTCTGAGGATACATTTATGTTTGTCATTTTGCACATTTTCTTGTGTGAATACAGAGTGAGGCATAACTGGAGTTGTCAGGGACCTTAAGCTGATCTGGTTTTCTATGGGCTTAGAGGGACTTTGTTTCTTCTTAGTCAAGAGTGTCATGCCCTCAAAATCATCAATTGCCAAGTCACAGGCCTACAAGTAGCTGGGATTAGCTTTGGTTCAGCGCTAGTCTGCAATGCCATAACTCAGTGCAGTGGAAAGTTGTTGGCTCTGCTTCTCTTGGGGATGTTCCCTCTGTGGCACAAAGGTCCTCACTGATGGGGAAACGATGGCTTTTTGCTGCTTGGCAGTAAGAGATTGTCTTGTTCATAGTCCTCAATAGTCTCCTTCCTGCCACCTGTGGTAGGTTTTGTATTTTCAAAAGAGGGATTTGTTCTTTTGACTGATTTTTCAGTATGTAGCTTCTCCTCATTGCTCCTTCCTCAGCTTATTGCTAATCCTCACATATTCAAGCCTTGACTTCCTTGGGGGAAGGATGACATGCAGCTCTTTCTTTTTCTTTTTCTTTTTATTTTTACTGCTTCTATAACTTGCTGCATCCTAGACAATTCAGCTACTGTGCAATTATATATCTTGCATTTCTGTTAGCATTCCCCTCAAGTATGCTTGCAAAACCCTGTCTTCCATGCAGCCAAGTTCTCCCTGCATGCAACCAAAGCAAGGGAAGCCCTGTGAGACAAAAGGCCTCTTCTGGCTATATAAAATTTCTGCAAATGCTGTGGTCACTGATCTTTGGGTCCATTCGTATACCAGAGTGATTTGTTGCTGCCGAAATGGGAGTAAAATGTAATTTCTGGTGACTCTTTTTTTTTCTTTTAATAACTCAGTCTACTATATGAGAAAGTCTTATGAAACTTAATTGTGACTCCAGCTTCAGTTCAAGAACACCTTTTAATTGGTTTCTCTGGGACTTCAAAATTATTTCCTGCATTTAATTGTTGAAGGGGAGAAAAATACTATAGGATTTCATGGATGCCTAATGAATGTGTTCTAGAAAGTCAGACAGGAATAATCCCACAGCTTGTGCCATTCTCTAATATTCCTTCATGCATTATATTTGAAGTTGTTATACTTTCTCATTTTGTAAATATTTTTTCCCCCTATGTCTCGATGCTGCATTTCCACATGGGGTCAAACATAAAACAGGCAGCCTCTACTTTCCAAAGACCTTCTGAGATTCTGGTTAAAACAATTGGAGAAGAATTCTGCACAATACACTGAGGCAGCTTTCCACAGACCATCAGGAAGAGCTAAGGAGAGCCACTGAAGGAGTGTGGATCAGCTTGAAAATCTCTTAGATGTTATCACTGGATACGGTGTCTATCTTCTTCTCCATCTTAAACAGTTGCAATGCCATTAAAAGTCAGTTTGCTTCACAGCAGAAGTGGTTGTGTTTCAGAAATGAGAGGAATAATTGCTGTGTGCAGTTGGCAGATGAGTTTCTAATGTGCTTGGGGATTCTTTTCCATGCTGTAAATTCAAATTACATCTCATCATGTGCCTAGTTAAAGAATAGAATGTGTCACAGTAGAGAAAAGGAAAACCAGGGACAGATTGTGATCCTGTTGACAATTATGGAAGTCTAGACTACTTCACTGTCATTTCCTATCCTAGGATGAATTAAAGCAGGGTCTACTGGGGAAGAGAGCAAACAAACTTCTTATAGTCATATCGGACAATTTATGAGAGAGCAGTTCTTGTATTTCAAATGATTTAAGCACTAGGAGCAAAGCAAATATGTAAACATAAATGTTGTAAATAAGTAAAAAATGTAGCAGTTTATTTTAATTTTTGGCTTTGTCAAGGTTCATTGAATCACAGATTGCTTTTGGTTGGGAGAGACTCTAAAGACCAGTTAGCTCAACACCCCTGCCATAGTCTGGGACATCTTTTATTAGACCAGGTTGTTCAAAGCCCCATCCAACCTGGCCTTGACTACTTCTGTGGGTGCGACATCCACAACTTCTCTGGGCAACATGTACCAGTGTCTCATCACCTTCAGAGTAAAGCATTTTTTCCTAATACCTAATCTAAACATTCCCTTTCTCAGTTTAATGCCATTCCTTCTTGCCAATCAGTACAAACTTTTGCAAGAAGTCCCTCTCCATCTCTCTTCTAGGCTCCTTTCAGGCACTGGAAAGCCACAGTTAGATCACCCCAAAACCTTCTCTTCTTCAGGCTGAATAACCCCAAGTCTTTCAGCCTTTATTTGCCAGTGGTACTCCAGCCCTTGAATCATCTTGGTGACCTCCTCTGCACTGGCTCCAACAGGTCCATGTCCTTCCTGTGCTGGGAGCCCAGAGCTGAATGAAGCACTCCAGGTGAGGTCCCAGCAGAGCAGGGCAGAGGGGCAGAATCCCCTCGCTCTCCTGCTGCCCACAGTGTTCCTGATGGAGCTCAGAACATGTTTGGCTCACTGGGCTGCCAGCACACACGGCCAGCTCATGTCCAGCCCTCCATCCACCAGTCCCCCCAAGTTCTATGGAACAGAGTTGCTTTCGATCTGTTCATTCCCCAGCCTCTGTTGATACCAGGGTTTGCCCCAACTCAGGTGCAGCACCTTGCACTTGGTCTTACTAAACCTCATAAGATTCCCATGGGAGAAGGAGCATGTCCAGGTTCTGGTGATACCTAAGCCCCCAGGCAGGGGCTCAGGAAGGGAATTTACTTGTCTCATATCACTGGCTATGCTTGATGACCAAGGCAAAATATAAAATTAATTAGCTTTTTATAAAAAATTTAACCTATGTTCTGAGAACACTGTCATGAAATAGAAACTAAATTCATATTTCAAGTAATAATGAGTGATGTAGAGACCTGAAGAAACGTCAGAAACTAAATCTAACTAAATCCTCAGGGTGTATCAAAAACTGTAGCAAGCACATGTTCCCTACAGTTCCTCCATAATTTTTTAATCCTTCATTAACCATGTCTAGCTTTATTATTATCATCTTTGCGCAGACCCTGGCGTGTTCATATGTGAAACAGACTTTAGTGTAGCACTATTTGCTATGCATGGAATTATGAGTTTGTTTGTTTGTGTCATCCTGGGAATGAGTGTGTCACTTCTCCTGGGCATTTGGTGGCATAAAGCCATTAAAATGTACCAGCAATGACCCCTGGTGCTTTACAAAAGGAAGTGATAAAAGCTTTCTTGTCATGTTTAAGTGGCAGGAGAATTTAGGTATGTTATCCAGAATGCAATTATTCAACTTGGAGCACAGCCAAGGCACTGAGACTAACGATATGTTTAATCTTATGAAAAGATGGCATGGGATCTTTAATGACCATGTTTTGTCGGTATCTCGGATTTATGATGTCTCTCAGAGACAGTTCTTGTGGTGTCGTGCTCAAAAGACATAATTAGAAGATCCATAACTCTGCTGAGCTTTGTTTCAACTGGTCCTTTTTGGAGAGATGTGCATTTATTCAGTTTTATTTCTAATCTGTTCAGTGCAGCCTTGTGATGTTGGGGAGTCAGCCCTGGGAGGAAGCAGCTGGTCCAACCCCATGCCATCCATTGATGGGGAAGCTGTTTCCCTGACAACGGCAATGATGAGAAACCAGAGAGAGGCTCTTTTCCAGTTCATGTTTCTTTTTCACTTGCTGTTACAGGCATTCATTAACTTCTGAGGAAGAATCAGATAGCTCCTATCAAACCAAACTAAAGCCAAGTGGAACGGTGGAAATGTCACCACATTTTCAAGATTTTTGACGTTGTGAGCTTCTGTGAAGCCTGCTGTTGTCAACGTTAATTTTCTATTTAAAAGTATTAACAAACTAGGATTTTTTTCCCATTTGGGAATTATTCATGGCAATATCAAAGCAAAGAAGCAAGGTAAAAGAGTAAAAATTGCTGCACTAGCTTGGCTTCACGCTTTGTGCAGGATGCCTTTGTTTGTGCAAGAATGCAGCTAAAGGAAGGGTTTGTGACTCAGTTAGGGCTGTAGAGCTGGTGGACATGGGGAAATACATATCTGCCTTTTTATTCGAACTCCTGACATTTTGGACTTCCTCAGGAAAAACAGAAGCTGACAGACAAGAGAAGGAGGTGACAGCCAGGTTGGCACAGGAGGCTGACAGCAAAGGCATACTGGTGTTTTGATGCGTGTGCCAATAAGAGTTTGAGTCCACTGTGCCTCACCTAAACTCTGACCTGAGATACTGTCATTTCTCTGATGTTTTGCAAATGCTTTTTTTTCCTTTAATATCTAGTGAAAATGACTGCATGAGTTGCAGGGCAATAATAAAGAGTTGAGAACTTTTTAACATTGGGGAAGAGGTCCTGGATTTATTCTGCCTGGTGTAAGCAAGCAGATGTCTTGTTTTCTTACGTTAAAGATAATAAATACAGATATGTGACACCAAAGCAGTGAACTCAGGAATCACTAAAACAGTAATTCTGCAGAATATAAACCAGAATTCTTATTCTATATCAGTACAAAATATTCGAGTAATTTAATATATTAATTCATAAAGTTAAGAGCAATTTTTTTTTCCTATGAGGGTGGCACTGCCAGAAACTTTTTGTGAGGCTCTGAAGACTCCCTCCCTGTGACTTTCCTGAGGGATTCGTGTAACAGAGGTTGTTGTGAGAGGAGCCTGGTCCAATCCTCCAGATCCAGTATGTCTGTTGTGAGTGTGTCATAGACCAATGCACTTCTAAAATGCTGGCTGGAGTTCTGCCAGTTCCTGAGGTATCTTAAAATTCTGGGCAGACTGCAAAATGTTGCTGACTGACCAAGCAGCATGAAATGCAGGGAATATACACAGATATCCCAAACTTGTGTCTTAACCCTCCTAACGAATTATCCATTCATAAACTGAATGAACAAGTTGTAGCTATGAATCGGCAGCATAAAGCAGTCATTTTTACAAAATATATTTTTTAAAATCTCTGTGCCATTATTGTGATTACAAGCTATTAAATTTAATAATGACCATCATGTTGTTGTAGGCAATGCAAACACAGGATATTTTAATGTCTCAAAAGTCACTGCTCTTGCAGAAGCTCTGAGTAGACCACTCATCTTTGGTTTTAGCAGATGGACAAAGCCTGGGCTATGGCATTTATTTATTAATTTTTGCTTGGAAATGTTAAGGCAGCAGAATGGGTGTATATGAGAGGCTGCCTTATCTTGGACTGCAACATGACAAAATTTTATGCAACATCAGGCTCAATTCATGTGAAACTAAAGTTCTTAAAGTCAGCATGCACTGATCTCCTTCAGGAAAGGAGACTTCTGCTGCAGTGTTATTTCATGAGCAAGCATTTTTCAAACATGCTTTTTGTTGGCAGAGGCTTGATAACAAATACCAATTAGCTGCATTCAGCTGGGGGGCTGTCTGCTGATGTGGGGTCAGAGAGGGCCATGTTGTTAGGAGATTGTTGATGTTCACTACAGCAGCCCAAGTCTGTAAAAACAAAAGCAGCATTTGAACAGGGGAGAAAAGAAAATTGAGGAAGCTGGTGGTCAAAATCTGAGCAGCAGCATGTTAAACAAACATTACCATTTTATTCTCATGGCTTTGGCCTTTTTTTTTTTTTCCCTGTGTAGTACAGGGCTTTCTCCATAGCCTGCTATTACTTTGCTTTTGTTTTTGTTTAAACTACATTACTAGCATTTAAACACATACTTACCTGGGTGATGGGATAACACATTCTTCCCTTTCAAATCCAGATATTTTTTCTCTTCCTTCCAGCAACATCTCTACAGATGCAGAGACAAGTCTGACGGGTTTCTTTCTAAGTCCTTCATAGGTTTTCCCAAACTAAAATTTACTAATATATTTGGTTTCCTCTTCAGCACCCTTCTGTCTGACTTGCAAACTGTGCCACCAAAATAATTGTGATTGATAAAACCCTTAATAAAAATGCAAACAAAATGTGTTACTTGAAAGACTTCCAAATTCTCTATTCTATAATCTGTTAGGCAGTGATCAAAGTGAATGTCTGAATGCAACACAGCTGTGAGACTGAAGAAGGTGAAGAAATGGAGTTGTGCATCCCTTATTCAGTGGTGTTTTGGTGACAGAGAAAACCTCTTTACCACTCTATTTACAGGAACAGTGAGGCTGGTAAGTCATGGATCATGTCTGTCTTATTCTTTCTCACAAAAAGACTATACTCAAAACCACAAAAATCTTAAGCATAGCTTTTGGAAGAGGGTCAAAACTCAATCTGCAAGGCCAAAACCTATTTCAGAACTGGAAGAGATGAAGTCTCTGATCATTAGGTTCATCATACCTGGTCAGTATGGGAGATAAGTTGAGGCCAGGTGAGGAATGCTGGTGGAACATGAACATCCTCTTGATGTCCACGACACCTCTGGATGTCCCCTGCAATTCAGCCTGCTCTACAAATCTGAGCTGTGCTTTCACCAGTCATGGTAATGCCAGATGAGGACAATGAAACACAGTTTTAAGCAAAAATCCACTACAGGCACCCTCTCAAATCCATCCATCTGATGGCTTTGGAATAAATAGAATTGTGGCAAAAAATTCAAGTATTCAGTTTAAATAGGGAGCTGTCTACCAAGTATAATCAAAGCCAAGTATTTAAACCAGAACTGACTCAGCAAGCTGTGGTAAATGTTGCCACAGCAGATATTAAATTTTACCCTGTACCAAGTACAGAGGTATAAAAAAGTTGAAAAGTGACACTGTCTAAGGTTGAATAAAACTCCAGTTTTCTCTGAAAAGGATTCAGTTATCCCTTCCTTACACGCTTTTTTTTCTGCTATAGAACAGCATTTACAGGATAGCTGCTCATTACATGTGAACTTATCCTGCAGTGCAAGTTAAACAGCTCCTCTGATTTCAGGAGCCCTCTGGGCACTAAGCTCCTGCTTAAACCGCTTGAAGTCTGTGTCAAAACGGAGGCTGAGAGATGAGAAAACTGCCCTCCAGATGAGTGAGAGAATGATGTGTAATAAGCTGCAATTTGCCTAAATGCAATTGTACCTGATGAACATCACGGTGAAGCTTTTGGGAGAAGACATGGCTGGAACAGCAGAGGAGACCTGAGCTGCACCAGCCCCATCCCAGGGGGTGGAGTTACTTGTACCAAACCTGGATTGTCAGGTCAAAAACCTTCACTGGAACATCAGCAGTTCAGGAATAGTGTTGGGAGATGATGCAGACTGCCCCTTCTAGAGATTTATGTGCAGGCATGCTTAAGGGGAAGGAGGAATCTTGCATTTCCTTGTGGGAGGTGTTGAGCTGGAAAGAAGTTGAACTTGGATTAACAAGTTCCCAGTGGGTGGAGGTGCACAGCACCTGCAGCTCTGTTAGCTTCAGTTTGAAGCTCAGCTTTTTGGAAACTCTCCATGCTATGTCACTTCCTCAGAGACAGCATTTTGAAAAATAAAGGCTCAAGCACCAGAAGAAATGGGAATAATCCAGGGATGGGGGTTTTGTGCTGGATTTGAGGAAGGCCTTTCCAACGCATTTGGATATGGCTGGGGTTTTTTGATTGTTCTGGAAATTATTTACAGTACCTAAATGAAAATATAAAGTAA
The DNA here is from genome assembly GCA_013397075.1 of Rhabdornis inornatus. Lineage (NCBI taxonomy): Eukaryota > Metazoa > Chordata > Aves > Passeriformes > Rhabdornithidae > Rhabdornis > Rhabdornis inornatus. The sequence goes on from VWZS01000166.1 coordinate 340,465, forward strand.
ACCTTAGCACAGAGGTGTTTTAATTGAACTGCAAAGTTTATTGCTTGAAATAAGACTGATATAAAAAGAAAAAAGAAAAAAGAAAAAAGAAAAAAGAAAAAAGAAAAAGAAAGATAAATTCCTCTTAGACAGTGTTGCCTCATCCGCTGAGACACTTGTGATCCATGAGCTCTTTGATTCAATTCACATGAGGCAGAGATACTGTCTAATTACTGAGAAATTAATTTGAAAACCAAAACTCAGACCCCTTTTGCATGCACTAAACACCCATCCTGTCCTGCACAAATTAGCAAACTGTGTGTGTTCCTTATGAGTCCCCATAGGATAATTTGCAGATACACATGAAATTATCCATTTTGTTCATGTTTCCAACACCTTCAAAACACCCAGGAATGGAAACATAGCATCTACCCATATTTTAGGTGGTGGGTAGAGAGGAATCTAAGTATTAGAGAACCCTTTTCAAGTGTCCAGTTCTTGATGTTATATTTCTACAGCATGTCTACTGCCCTAGCCATAAGCTTACCTAAGCTCCCCACGGAGCTTTGTGACTCATTTCTGGTACATATATATTTATTTATATAAACACTGTATCTTCACACATAATCTGAATACTTCATACATTACCTCAGCCTCTTTTAATTGCATTTTTATCTGCTAAACTGTTGCATGTTACAAACCACGCAAGGCGAGGATCCCTCAAGGTCATCTGGTCAGATCCTCTCTTCATAATAAAATATTACTTATTATACTGTATTTCCTAGTGCTGGTGCCAGGCTTCTTTTAAACATCTCAAATAATGAGGTTTCTACTGCCTAGCAGAAAAGATTATTTCATGTGGTAACGGACCTTGCCAGTAGAAAGTTTTTGTTATTTATTACCTAAAGCTCTTTATCACCTTTCAAATCATGTAATAAGATTTATACTCTTTGATAACTGTCTTGAAGCACCTATAATGAAACCCCATCTAGGAGAAAGGCATGAATTTCAGTAAGATGAGGATAGCTAATTTTAGAAATTTGAATGAAGATAGAAGGATAAGGCTGAACATAATGCATATTATCTATCCATGTATTCAACTAAAGGAAAAAAAAAAGACAGAAAAATTTACTTCTACTTCTGGCATAAAAGTATTCTCCACTTTCCCCTTATTTTTGATCAGAACTAAAAGAAGTGGATACTTAATCTGCTCAGAACTGGCTATGATATTTAGCCACATTTAAAAAAGACCCAAAAACAAACCACATGTTCCTTTCAAGTTCTTTAAATCTATGAATCTTTACAAAATCCTTTGGATTGAATGAGAGTATATATACTGATAGTCACATAGTTATTCGAGGCTATTCCAGGAGACTCTTTTGCATTTTTAAACTAGCTTCAGCTACCTTAAGAAACTTGAAACTTTTTTAGGAGATAGAAGACTACTCTTCCTTAAAACCAGCCTTCCCTAGAGAAATATAAATGCACATTCACCCATTGCTTTTGATAGTGTTGGGAATGTTGTACTGAGACAGCTGAGGGCATGAGAGGGTCACAAAATTATATCTTGGTGATATAATTTTTTAAAAGCTTTATAAAAAATACAGTTTTTAACACTAATTCTGTGATGAATTAATAGCTATTATGGGGCCAGTTTGTATGTGTTGTTGGCATAACTGGAAAGAAAGAGACTGAGCTAAATTCAAATGAGAAATTTGAAAATGTGGTATAATTTAGGCGGCAATATTCCCAACACTGTCCCATTTACCTTCCATATGTTTGTGCTGGTCTGTATTTGCCACAAACCCATCGACTTTGAAGAATTAGGGACAAGAACTGGGGAAATGCACAGTAAAGAAACAGGGCTTGAAGTGATGTTTCATCTGGGTTTACCTGCCAGAAGTGGAAAAATCATTTTTCTTGCTTTACAACACACTTAACTGTACATTAGACCAGAAATACAGATACCCTATAGGGGGTATATAAAAGGCAGAGCTGCCAAAATAGTTGGCAAAAGATGAGTTTTATGTGGCCCATGCTGCAATGGGAAGTGGGAAGGAAAACATGGAACCTGCGTGTGTAGGGGAAAACAGGGAAGTGAGGTGGGATGCTTGAACTCATTGAGCAGCACAGCAGGTTGAAGCCTAGGAAAAAGCAATAACAAAATCTGTGTGCAAGGAGAAGAGAACAGAATGTCATGAAAGGGGGAGGCCTGTATTTAGCCCATCTTTGCTTAAAGGTTGGTGTCATTTGGCTGAAAATGTAGTGGGTTTTGCAGTTGATCTCATTCTTAGGACTTCAACCTCCTGCATGTGAGATAAGGTTAGATTCCTAATGGTGCCCTCTTCTGCAGTTTTCCTTCATTTCAGTACGAGTCACCTCTAATCACAGGAAATCTTGAGGTGCAACTTCTGGAGCCTTTGACCAGTACTTTGGCCAGACTAAGTGATGCCAGCTGTAACAAGCGCCTTGAGGCAAGGCAGATTTGTGCTGTTTGGAGCAGTTCATGCAACAGTTATAATACCTTCATTCACGTTGTATGAATTATTTATTTGTCTTCTATTGTCACCTTCTGCAAATATGCTAGCATGCAAATTAATTTGCAGACTATTCATAGAAATAATTGAAGAGCATATTGAGAACTCTTCCATTTATTTTTGGATGTACACTAAATATTTGTATCTAAGACCTACACTCTGCATAATATAAAAAGGTAATTTTACTTAGTAGATTTAGATCACCTTGACTGAGGAATTACAAGTGTGTGAGAAACTTCTTTGTTATTTTCAGGTAAAATAGTGAGTTTTTTCTAAGAGGTTAATGTTAAAAATGTGAAACACTTGAAGAAAATTCAAGAGTAATGGAGATGCTATATTTGTTGATCTATTTATTAACTATTTATTTTGTGTTTTTTTACCCACAAAAGACTAAGGCAGAAGGGCATAATGAATTACGAAATATATTCATCTTCAGCTTAAGAAAGGCTAAATATGTTGTACTTCTAAATACTGCACTGCTGGTTGACATCTTTATTCTGAAGGCAGGAGGTCAAGAGAATGCATTACTTATTGAAGTTATACTTGTTTATCCTGGAAATTATGGTATTATATATATTTATATACTTGTGTATATATATACATATTTATGACTGTAAATAAATTTAGACATATCCCTTTTTACCTCATGACAAAAATATGGGAAATGTTGGGTATTCATCATTGTGAAGCAGGGAGAAAGGCCTTTCCATGAGATATACTGGCATTGAAAATCAGTTTTTCAAACTGTGTCAGAACAATAAAAAATGTTAGTTACAGTAGTTATAGATAGGAATATTGACATTTTGAAAAAATTGGAAATTTCAAAGAACTGGTGAATCCTTGAACAAGAATATCAGGGAAGTATTATCAAGCAAATGAAGATGATAAGGTCAGATAATGACGGTTAAGTGCTTGATATAGAAACAAAGCGGAATAAAGTTATATGGGGATTGTTAAGTGGACATGAACAAATTAAGATGAACAATGAGAGATTATGAATTTTTTAGTACGCAAGAAGCAAATCAGAATAAGTGATGTCAGATGATGTTTATTATGCATCAAAGAAAGAAATTTTTTTTTTCTTAGAGAGTTTACTTTCATTGGATTCCTGAGTAAAGCCTTTTCTGTATGGGTTTGGATGTTTCAAATTTAGAGCAACAATAAGATGATATAAAAATTTTCTGGTAATACTTTTTTTTAACACTGCAAATGTCTGCCATATTTTCCTGGTAGCTGACCAGCTCCTTGGATTTGGTTACATTTGTGACCCTTGCAGTCAGCTCCTCATTTAAAGAACAGTGTCATGCTGTGAGTGCTAAAAGAAGCAGAAGGGCTTATTAATGCTCCTATATTACATTCACGCTTTTATAAATATGAATGCTCTAGTTTTTTTTCTGCTTATCTATTCCTCCCTTGTTGTTGAAAGTTAAATTGAATTTACATTGTATTTTTCTCCCACAACAAACAGAAAATACATATTCTTGTTTTATTCAGTAATCTTAAGGACTGTTGTGTATAACATTCTTATATTTTGCACTTGGATTAAGTTGTGAGTTGTACTGAAGATAAGGGACCCAAGATATTGAGGTCCAAAGTGTGAGGCAGCTGGAGGGATCAAACCCCACCTATTTGAGTAGAGCTTCAGTCACACCATCGTTGTCCAGAGAACCGCAAGAGACAGCTTAATTGTGCTCCCTTAATTTTGGTAGGTTTGGGCTCTTGTATCACTCACTTGTTCCCCATGTTTTTGTGATATTCTCTCTGTAGCATCTACTTTGGTGATGGCAATTAATGTTACCTACTTATTTTAATTAAAATGAAGTGTTTTCTACTTTAAAGCAAAGCATTATGCAGCACTTGCCAGTAGTTGTATTATGGTGGTACTAAAAATATGGGCACATTTTTCTGTTTTTACACTGTCCTAGCCTTTCCCTCTTTCCTTATATTTTTAGCCACTATAGATTTAAAGTCTGATTCACCCTTCTGTTTTTTCTTTTCCTTGCAGAGTCACTCCCACTGCCTCAAAATGACTACAACATTGTGTCATTCTGATCAGGAACACCTCTTTCTTTCATTTATATCCCTCCCAAAAACGTGGGCTGCTTGCACCAGTACTGGGACTGTATTATCTTGGTCCCTGGTGGTAATGGCCACAGCAAATTGGGGAACTGTCTCTGAGTCCTTCCTCATCTCTCCTTGGCTGAGTGCAAGGCCCCAAAAAACTCTTTGAGGCTTTTAAAAGGGCTTATGGTTGTTCATGTACTCTGAGTTAGAGGGCAGGGAGAGATACCAACAAGATTTTTCAAGAGGTCAAAACACCAAAAACAACTTTACTGGAAAGTTTTGAAAATCAGAGTACTTTGGCAAAAGGTTTAGAGCAAGCGTTCAGCCACAAAACACTTCTCAAAGCATGAGCTTGGCCCATTCAACTTCAAACTCTCAACCAGTACGATTTTAAGTTACTCAAAAATTCAAGAAGAAGGGAAATAACAGAAGAAAGAGAAAAACAGAGGAGATATAAAAGAGGATGCCTATAGCTGCCAATTCCTGGGTTCCAATGATGTTCAGCTGATAGAAACTCCAAGAGGAGGTAGGGTCAAGACATGTGCTCATCTTGTGTTCAGCCTTAAATACACCTTGGCCTTCCTGGGCTCTTCCCCCAGGTGAGACTTCTGGTCATTTGGCCACTCAGGAGCTGGGTTAGGGGCTCCAGAGGCAGGTGTGGAACATTGCTTCTGCTGTGCCAGGGATTGGCACCATTGCTGGCCTGGGACACAGGCTCTAGGGATGGGGGTGTGGGGCAAGGCATTACATCCCTTTTCCCCCCCAATTCATGCACCCCAGTATGTCTTGAGACATCAACCTTTCCAGTCTCTCACACTGAGTCACCTGCAGATGATAATTTTCCATCATATTTCCACTCCAGGTGACTCAGTTTTATCAGGCTGTGCTGTTTTCCTCCATCTCCAGTCAGATGCTGCAGAAGTGATGGGCAGGGTTTGACTCACACAGGTTCCTTAGGCTGTTTCTATCCAGACTTGTATTTTTCCATATCACTCTGCTATTTGGCACTTCATATCTGTTCTTGACAAGAAGCAAAAGGAAAATATTTTACCAAAAGTGTCTCTTTACTCTCTTAGAGGGACAGGTCCTCCTATATTAAGAGCACTCCTGAAAGAACTAGGACGCTGGAAAAAATTGGTGTTTATTTAATTAGAAGTGGCGTTTAATTATCCCTTTGGTTAGGTTTATATTTATGTGTTTGTATAAGAGCTATCATTTCATCTAAGTTTAAGCAGTAGTAGTTTAACCTCAAAATGTTATGATGTCAGAACATTAATTAACAAGCCAGGAAATTTTCAAAAGTGCTTATCAGATTAACTGGCCATTCTAAGAGACAGATACCAATTACCATTACTGCTGTCAGGTACTGTCATATATTGAAATATAGCAGCCAGAAAAAAGAACATTATTATCTACTATGAAAAAGCTAGGCTTAGAATTTCCATGCCCAAAGCTGTCTTTTGATGTCTTATTCTGTGTAGCTGAAAACCTACAGAAAGTTATTTTGCAAACTGCTAATTTTTAGAAATATTACCTAAAAGAAAAAAAAAGCTGTCTTATGTACAATTAGTGGGGAAAATACGGGAATATTTGGGTTACATTCCCAGGAACATTTCTGAATTTTAAAAAAATCCTTGGTATTACTGCAGCTGCGAATCCTCCAAAAGATCCATATGTATTTTCTAGTCTGAGCAACAATACTGTAAGTACATGCAATATGACAAAGTTTTTTGTCATTGTCTTAACTCCCGCCAAATTCAGTGCCTCTGGGCTCACTTCCATAGTTTCTTGCTATCCCATGACTGCCTTACAAAGTGCATAGTGATGAATGGTACAAAATGGACTCGCTTTGTTCCAAATTTTTGTGTGTTTCTCCTTTGAAAGGAAGGATTTTTATACAGTGTGTTTGGGGACTCCCAGTGCAGCACGAGCTGGTTCGAGGTCAGATTCAGTGTGAATGCCTTTTTATTTCTTGTTCATGATTGTAAATAGAAAAATGTGCTTCTTGGATATTGGTCTTCCTATTTTTTTGCTGTTTGGGAAAGAGAAAATGATTAGCTGATAATTTGGTTAAAAAAAGCACCGATGACATTCAATTGCAATATTTTAGTATCATCATAGGTTTTTTGTATTTTTTAGTCAGTTTTCACCACTTTCATTGGTGCAATGAAATTATGCAACACTTTTCTTCCTAATTCCACTACGTGCCATCAACTTGCCATTCAAACCTTTAAATCTGAATACCCTTCAGCTCAACACTTAAGATAGGTTTGTGAATAGAAATTGAGTTACTTGTTAGGAATGCTGCTCATCACTGTTTTCTGGGTTTTATGTTCCTTCTGTCTTCTTTTTGTGTATTCTTCCTGTCTCTTCTTAGATCTTTCAGGCCATAAAGCAGCTAATGTAGGAAAGTTAAGTATAAAAAAAGGAGGCATAAAATATAAAAAAGGAGGTAATGTCTAGGTTTATGAACTTTTAGTAATTGTATGACCTTTGACAGATATATCAAGGTCTGAAATTATGAAAGCTATTTATAAATAGCAAAATGAAGTGCATATATGTCCTACTGAATCAACAGAAAATGTTAAATTATACTCCAGTTGGTAAAGTTTCATTTTCTTTTGTCTGCAGTATAAAGCACCTTGCTACATTGTGGGTTTTCTGAGTAGCTTTTTCCTATACACTGTTCTTGCCATTCCCTGACACTACACCTCCCTGACACCTGTAAAAAGAAGTGATATTTAATCAATTATCACTTTAAATATCATCAGAAAAGAAAGTGGAATTGAAAGAGCCCAAGGCCACCCAGATGCATCATAATATCAAAACATTATACTTGAGAAAAAACAAGACTTATTTTCATATTAACCATCTGATAGTGTATGAAAAAAAAGTGGAAACAATATGTCCAGCTACTGGCAGATTAACCAGTTTTCTTAGGAAATTTAGGTGGTAGAAAGGCTGATCTGCTGCCAAAGGGATGGAAGCTTCCTGTTCAAGCAGGGAAAAAAATGGCTCTAATCCTGATGGATGGGTATAAGTCTTGAAGTACTGAATTTAACTGGCTACACACAGTGTTAGGCTTCGGATGTACTGAGAAGTTTACACTAAACTCTTTGGCCAGTGATAATTACACTATTGTTAAACTATGCTTGCCTTACACTTCAAAGTGCCAAAAAGGAAAGTGATACCTATGGCCCTGTCATGTTGATTGTCTACCTGAATGAGGCTAATGAAGTCTTAATACTGTTCTGGTTGCTCAGGCAAGATTTTAATTATTAGGTGTCAGGTTCTTAATTCACATGCGCCTTCTTCCCTCTGTGGTGTTTCCCTTTAGCTTCCAATTTCAAAATTGATTATGTTGAGTACAAGTCCCTTCATTTTGCTACAATAAAAGCTTTTGCTATTAAGACAAATGGAATATCTCTTTGTTTCATAATCTTGTGATGTTTTCGGTGCGTGCTTACTATTTCAGGCCCTGTGAAATAGTAAACAATATCTCAAAAGCTTTTTAGAAAGTTTTGAGAAGGCAAAAAAATTACAGTCAAGAAGCTGCCTTTTTTTTTTTCTCTCTGTATGTGTGTGTGTGTGTGTGGTCTTTTCCTCTGGTGCTAACAAGTTATTAGTTCAAACTCATGTCTGCCAAACCCTGTAGAACAAAATTTTTTGAAGTAGCATCTTCTCTTCTAACAACTTGTGTGGATTGCTGTGGGAATGAAATTCCTCTTGGCTTGCCTCCAGTTCCAGAAGTGTTTGTGTGTTATCTATTAAGAATGAGTCTGCAAAAGATCTATATGCAAGCCTTTGTATGATAGACAAGAAGAGTTTACCTGAGGCACACTCTCCTCATACTATAAGCAAATCAATGCTGTGCCCCTGAAGTCAACCAAACCCCAGAATAGACCTCTTTTATAAACTCACAAATTCCAGAAAATCACTGTGTCATTTTTTTTTCCATGCACTAGAATTGTGTTTTGTTCTACATATCAAAATGAAGCTGCCTTATAATGATGCTAGCCTAAGGTTTCTGGTGAGGTTTTTTTCACCCTTTTTCAGCTAGTTCATTGGCAGGATAACTTCAGATTTTGATGGCTTTTATATTACTGCCTTGTTTTTTTTTCATCTCCATAAGAGTGGCTGGAACCCATCTTCGTGAAGTTTCATCAGCATCTACGGAATTTCACAGCTAAAAAAATCTTTTGAGGATTAAGGAAATACTATCGCACATTACATATGATTTGAAACATCAAAGGAACTTCTGTTTTGTGAGAGCAGCTGTGATATTTCTCTGGGTGTAAGAAAAACAATGGGTTTAGGCTCCTAAATAGTGTAGTTGCTTTCAAGTAGCTCAGCCATTGGTTGAGCTTATATTAGCTAGGAGAAGTAGAAGAGCCCAAGAAATGTGAATTCCAGGATTTGGTATGAACATGGGGTCTCCACAACCAAGCAGGCAACTTTAGAGGGTAGCAGTAATTTTCTGTGCTATTGCAGCTCTAATAGATGAGACTATGTGAGAGTCTTTCTCTTCCTGGCTCTCTAAGGCTAGCTTCCTACAGAATCTGGAAATAGTAGGACAGTCACAGATGGTTCTAGCTGATGGCTCTGTAAAGCCCTGAATCCATGCCTGCTGAGTACTAGGGAAGCAGCTCCTCAGTTTTCTGTCATGTCCAGCCAGCTTTTGTGAGTCTGTGTCTGGCTGTGTAAGGAATCCGTGACTGGCTAGTGGACCTGAACCATAAAGCAGATGTGAGATGACCTCATGTAATTTTCTTCCTGCCCCAGCTGTGTTCTCACAGTGGTGGTTTCGGTTAATTTGGTGGGAGAGTTCAGCTTTTGCATTCTTTGAGCATGCTAGTGTTTTTTAATCTCTGTAGGTGGCCATAGTGTTTCAAGGCAAGTCCTTAATTACACGTTGTTTTTCAATTCAGCACCTAAAGTGCTCAACAGCTAGTATTTGAAAAATTGATTATCTTTGCAGATAAGCTGTAAGATTTTTTTTAGGTCTTCTAAAAGAGGAGTTTGTTCATTTACTTGCACTCTGTGGACCACAATTAAACACTGTTGACATACTTGATTTGTGTGTAAGCAGCAGAATTAATATTACTGGGTACCAAGGCAGAGCTTCAGCTGGCAGATCTATGGGCTGTCCTCACAATGAGGGCAACCTTTTTCCCCTGTGGTTTCTTAATAGTGCTACACCCATAAAACTGACAGTCTGTTTGTCGGCCTTTCTGGTCTCTGGATAAATGCATGAATTATTGCGCTTTAATTGTTTCCTACAGGTATTTGCAACTAAAAACTTATTATTACATGTTGTCTATCCAATCAGGAAACAGAAACTGAACCAATCAAGCTGTTCTGGAGTTTGGGATACAGGAGATGTGATGTAATCACTCTTTCTTCCTCTCTCTGTAGAAGGAAAATTATTATAGAAAACAATTTCTGGATGTACCATCTGGTCTTTCATACAGAGAAATCTCCTGACCTGGACTAAGACAGAACATATTGTCAAATAAAGAGGGTGTCAGAATAGACTGTTTTCCCATCCAAGTCAATGCTTAGTTGTGTGTAAGAGATACTGCTAGGGCCAGAATGAAGATTTGAGCCTCACAGGCCCATTTGATGGTTAGGTGCTTTTGTTGGGAAGATTGTTTACCTGAATTTCTGCTCTACTGGTGTGGCTTTAGAGTAGACAGTAGAACCATGTCTGTTCCTATGAGATGGAGACTTGGTCCCTTCATATCAAGAAGGAAAGGGAATGATCTTTATTTATACTTTGTGGATGTTATCACAACTGTCCTTTATTTTGTTTATATCACTTCTCTGAAACTTTATCTTGGCAGAAGACCTTGCATCTGGTGGAATGACACTGTTGAGTGCTACCTCTTGGATTGCTGTTAATATTCCTCTATGATTTGTCCAGGAAACAGGACAATCAGGGCTGTTAAATCTGTGCAGCAGAATTTCTGGCTGCACAGACCCATCTCATACAGCTTCATTTTTTTCCCCACACTGGATGATTCCTCTCTTCCCAGAAGAAGTGACAGAACTGACAATATTTGTCCTGCCACCATTTGTTTATTGTGTGCCCAAAGCCTGTAAATTATGATCTCCTGATTGATGAAAAGTGTCTCAAGTTTATTTTTGTACCCCCACAATTATTATCATTATCTGGTGGTTGAAAATAAGAAAGAAAGTTCTAGTGAGTACTTTTGTTAGGTTAAGCATGTTTGTGGGCATTCCTTGACACCATTCTTGTATCCAGTTACCTCAGTTATTACTATTGTGCCTGGCAGTGCAGTTCTTCCCCATTCCCAAACATGCAGTGTTGGGAGTGGATTAACCTTGGATTGGCAGATGTTCACATGAACCACAGACCAAGTCTAGGAAAGATGGTTAAGCAGTAAAACATCATGCTTGCTGAGGGTTTAGGTTTTATTTCTCTAGTTGCTTTGTTTGAGTCATTTGGATTGCAGTTTGTTGATATAATATTTCCTTCCCTCCCATTTTAGTAAGGAAATAAAATGCCATATTTGAGGAGTATGGCACAACCAGTCCTTCTCACACCTACCTTCTCCTTCACATATATCGTATAAGAGAGGAGGAGCTCAGGTAACATCTTTGCTTTTGACTCGAGCCCTGGAAGGCCCTAGAGCAGCCTCTTCCCAGGCAGTCTCACGAGGGTCTGATGCACTCTGCCAGCCTAGTTTGCTGTGAACTCTGAGTCTGTGCCTTTGAAATCACACTGCAATGTGTCTCATATTCAGCCTTGCATGGTGCTGAGAACTAAAAGAAGATTCTGCATCCACACTTCCCCAGCAATATCTCACTATTAATGAGTTTAACACCTCCACTTAATACAGCCTTGTTTGGCTGCCATTGGAGACGTGACATCAGTTCAGAGTTAAGAACTCTTAAATTATTTTGTCTGTCTTGCAGGTTAGCTGCCTGATTAGAGATAGAAATTGTAGGTCCAGCTGATTCATCAAGGTAATTAATTGAATTAATTCATCAAGATCAGCTGTGCCAAAATATTGTACTGAAAACTTGGTACTGTGCTGAAAATACAACTTATGTAACATTTCATGAAACCCTGATTTTTCACACATTAGAAATAATGCAAATGCAAAAATAATGCATCAAAGAATAGATTTTAAAACAGATTTAAGTAGTGGGCAAAAAAAGTCCCAGAAAAATACCTGATATTTTCTATTATTTTACTCACTCTACTAGAAAAGAAGGTGAAGGGAGAATCTGGTGGGTAATTCACTTAGGGGAAAAAACACTGATGGAGCTTTCTAGCTATGAAAAAAAGAAAGCTTTCAGATTTGATCAATCTGTTTAATCTAACCTCAAAATGGAATGTTTCTTTTCCCTTAGTAAAGAGCAACTTTTTTCTTTTTGTTTCTTAAATAAGGTATCTGATTTTTGAGTGCTCAAAGACAGAAAAAATAATGTGTTTCATTTTTGCATATACTTAAAAACTGATTTTTGTATTTCTTTATTTATTTTTAATTTTATTTTTTATTTATTTTCATTTACTTTTAAAATTTTCTCTTTGGTCTATAGACATCTTTAATCTTCAACCATTCAGGTGTGTATGAATATACTTCACTCAGGCATTTGTGGATGCTTCAGTGATTTTTAGTAGCTTGCAAATTTATTCTTTTTAAGCCAGTATTAATGTTGTTCAGTCAATCTACATTTACTGTGAGCGGCGAAAAATGTAAACTGAAATTTCACTACACTTCATAGGAAACATCAATATTTGAGGCTTAACTTTAGATCAGGGAGGACAACTACAGTGAAAGTGGTGGTAAACTTGGTGACCAAACCCACTTGGCCCAACTGGGATCTAAGCAGGGTTTTATCATTTAGTAGACCAAGACACAGGAGAGCTAAATTATGCCAAGTAATGTCCCAATGAGACTCTTGTTGTGTGCTTGTTATCAATACACAAGAGTAATTAAAGTGGGTTTTGTTTTTAAATGAAGATTAAGATAATTTCTTCCTCAAGGAAGAATTCTCCCTCCCTTATGATTACAGCAAGGGATGCATAGTCTTCCCGTCTCATGAACATAAGGCCTCTTTGAGCAGGGATAAGTGATTTTTTCCTACCCCTCTTTTCTACCACCTTTTTTGTACCATTTTGCTTTATTGTAAACATGAAGAAAGTGGTTTTCGTCATGAAAGATTGAGTTTTAAGGAGGGAGATTATACATATTGCTTTGTTAGAACTGATAGCAATCTTTGTTATTGCAAGATAAAGCAGTCATGCTTTCAGATGAAAACACACCTGGGGATCCAGCACTCTTACTCCCGGCTCTGGAGCCACAAAGTGAAAGGCCTCTTTATACTCAGTGCTGAAGGGAGGAATGTTATCAATATACAAGCCTCTCTTTTTTGTTTTCTGTGTATTTCTACCATCTGCAGGAATGGGAGGTTTTCACACTGTGTTTTTTAAACAAGGAGAAAATGAACACAAGTAACTGCAGAAGTGTTTATAACATTTAGAATAAGTTTTCACATATTGGAATAGCTTTCTTCTCCTCCATCCTGGGCACTCTGTCCCACTCAGGCTGTGGAAAGCAGTCACAAGAACTGAGCTGCAGATGTCTAGTTGGCATCAGTGAGGTGGACTGGCTCCACCATTCCTCTCTGCCTCTCCACATGTCACCATGGGGAGGTTTTGGAAGTGTAGGCAGGAGAGAAGTGGCTGCACCAGTGTGGTATTTCCAGTAAGTGACACAAGTTGGAAGAATTCTTCAGATTCCTCTTGAAACAGATGCAAACAGACCAAGAGCAGCTTTGCTTAAATAACTGGTTTCTTCATGAACCAATTCTCCGCTGAAAGGATTTTGGCATAGAAGTGCATAATAGCTGTAATTTTTCTATTGGTATAGCACTGTTCCTTTTATGTTCCAATAAAAATTACCCTTGTCTAGTACATATGTACAATGTAAGTTCTTTGGAGCAAAACACAATCTTTATCATCATTGTGTTTAAAGCGCAGAGTGAGATTCTAAAAATCCTGCACATTGAGCACCAGCAAATGCTCCTGTCCAGATGTGGATGGATGTGAACCAGCTTCTCAGGAGGTACCTACAAATGAAAAACCAGCTCAGTATAAGCATATTATTTGTTGTAAACATTTAAGGTAAGCCCAGGCCTCAGTGTGGTTCTGTAATAAGAGGTTACTGCATGTCACAGCTGATCTACTTTGTTCTTTCCCAGCTAACTTGAGGGAAGGTGCAGTTCTGGTGAAAAAGCTGTCCTCTGGGTCATTTATAGCAAAGAGAATAATATGTTGATACTGGATCTTGTGAAGCCATCTAAGTTCAAAGGTGCTCATTTTGACAGAAAAGGTAAAAGTAATACCATTATTTACTGATAAAGCAAAATGCCCTTTTGTTTAGCAGAAGAAGAATTTTTAGACCATCTAATGAAAAATATCACACCATTTTAACTTTTCTTCTTGCTTGTCCTTTTAAACTTATGGCTTTTTAAACATTGATAGCTATATATAATATTTTCTTCAAATACATTTTTCTTTTATTGAGACAATTTGATTGCTTAACCAGTTTCCAACTTTTGTTATAGTACCTGCAAGTTTGTTTTTTTTTTTAATTAACTAATATTTCTGCTATGGAATTAAAAGTCATTGTAAATGTGACACACCTGGGACAAAATATTTTCAGCATAATGCTGCCTAACTTTCCAGTTCATACCATACTAATTGTTTATACAAAAACAATGCTTTTCTTTCTTGAGACCGCAAATCATAGTAATTAGAATCTTTGCTACAGGAATTTCAGGTGAAGAAAAAGATTTAAAAAACTGGTTTCAAAAGAGAGTGTTTATATTTTATACTAATATTTTTTCCCCAAAACTGTATTTTTTTGCCCTTGAATCAGCAGCAATGGGACACTCAAGAAAGAGTGTGAATGACAGTCACTTCAGTGAGTAAATCAAGCTACTGCAAATCACACAAGCAGAGGATCCAGCCCACAGTCCTAAGCTGCTCTAGCAGCTTTCCCAAGGGTACAGACGTTGGGATTATCTGCTGCTGTTGTAGGATGGCTGTTTGCTGTGGTGCTGCTGGCTCATTCCCGTCAGTTCCTGCAGCTCCAAGAGGAGTCAGTGTTGTTCACCTGGGGGCTTTATGCCAGAATAAAACTGGCCCTGCCATCATACTCCTCATTCCCTCGGTGGGAAGAGGACTGGTCCATCTGGAAAGGACCATTGTTAACATTTAAAATACCTCACTGTTTTACAATGCTTAACAGTGACCCTGCAGAGAACGACAGAATTAGTTAAAACTTGTATGTAGAAATTACGCTTGGAATGTGTTATCATGCACATACATTTACATTCTCTTATGTAGAAAACAGATTTTCAAGGGATTTTCCTCCAAATATTGCAACAAGATACTGAAAGGAAGTAAAATTCTAGCAGTTATTTTTTAATATGGAGTTTAAACCTAGTGCATTTGAGCTTTGCTGATGGTCTCCAGTGGGTAGGACAGGAAACTTCTGGTTCCCATTTGTTTTCGTACAACACAAATAATGTTATAGACCACCATCAGAATTCCCCTTAGAGATCTCTTTTTCAGGTTGTAGACCACAATCTATTTATTCATCCCTTATGTGGAAGTTGTCCTGTGTTTACCCTACTCTTGTTGCCATTTTAATGAAAATTTTCCAGTTCTGTTATAAAGTTCTGGAAAGAGGGGCCAGAACTGCCTCAATTATTCAAAATACTGGCATTCTCTGCATATATACAGCTACAGAATGATGTTCTCTGTTTTTTTTCTCATTGTTCTTTTTCTAGCAATATATATTGTTCACTTTATTGATTGCCTCTCAGTAGAAGTGAAAGAAATGGGTGAAAAGGCACAGCAAGAGTAAGCATAATTAATGTCTAATTTATCCAACATCCTTGGAGAAATCTTTTCTTGACTTCAAATATGAATAATGTAGTTTTTCTTCTCTTATTAAAGACAGATTTGGGTAGAGTTAACTTACTGTGTTTCCTTTGGAATGGGGAGATTTTTAGAGAGCATTTCAGGAGGTGCTCTTGAGTTCAAACGCAAGCACTAATTGAAAATGTGTTATTTTTTCCTGGAGACTGCTGGTCATTTTTTTTTCCTACTTTCAGTGATGGCAGATGAGGCATCAGAGAAATGCTGCTGCATTAGATACTGAGTTTCCTGCATTCTGTTCCTCCTGGCATCAGCAACTGAAGAGCTAGCACATGTCCTTTTTTGCATTTTGCAAAGCAAAATTTTGTTAAGCAAAGTGCCAGCTAGTCCACTCTCGCCTACAAACAATGCAGGGTTTTTCACCTTTGTACTCTGGAGATGACTGGTTTTGTCATCCCTACTCCAGCTGGAAGCTGGAACATAAAGAATACATCCACCACTGCTCAACTGATGCACATAGAAGTGTGAGCAGTTTTAGAAAACTGCTGGCAGCAGATGCTTGGCTGGTGTGAAGCATCTTCAGTGATCCTGTGACACTCTGTACCAGCTGAGGATCTGCTCCTGGTCGTGCAGCCGGGACTGAAACTGCACTGAAAGCAGTTCAACTTCCCCCACTGATCATTTAGAAGGGATCTTAATCCTTTCAGAGTTTGTGTTTTTCAGGCCTTGTAAGCACAGGTGATGGTTATTTCATTTGTTTAATTGAAACTAATAATTAGACTACATTACATCAGGAAAACATTGCAACTGACACAAACAAGGACTTGCCTCGTGGCTCATATTTCAAAAAATTTCAACCTATAAAATTAGCCATGCCAGAGGGCCTTAGAAATGTATCAGCTTTCTCCATAAGCAGTACATCCTTTAAGCCAGTGCATTTATGTGGGTTCTATGAGCAAAAATCTGTCTAGTTTTTTCAGTGACTTGAGCATCTTGCTGCTGTTTTATATGTAAGGCAGAAAGGGGAACAGCAGTTTCTACATAGTCTGTTGTAACAACATCTTATGAAGTGTCTGTGCCTCTAGTTTTGTCAGATCACATTAATTAGCAGTGAAAATTACCCTCAAAAAGGTCTATGTAATGCTTTTTTTTAACTGCTTGTACTTGAGGTATTTGTGGCATTCCTCACTTTAATCTTTGTGTTTATAGCCCTTCATGTTTAGGTATTTTTTGCTGACATTTGCAATGGATGCTTTCCCTAAGAAGAAGTGTCAGAAAACCACAACTGAATCTTTAGGTGGTTGCATTTACAACAGCAGAAGGAAGAGCGATACCATTAATTCTAAGCTGAAAATAAAAATCCAGCTACATGGCATTTTCCACCTTTTCATGGTTACCTTTTGCCACATGATTCTCACATATACATGTGACAAATTGCTGTGTTCTGAAGGTTTTCACTAAATAGTAATTTTTTTTCTTTTTTATTTTCTTCTTTTATTTTTATCATTTATTTCAAAGTAGGTTTCACTATTTTAAATGCATGTGTTTCTGAATGGCTTATTCAGGAAAGAACACCATTCAGCTTCACAGAGTATTTGGTGATTATACACTCTGAATTTACAGTTCATAGCAAATAGATGATCTACTTACAGGAGAAACATTCTCAAGAGTCCTGTAAGTAATGAAGTGGAGGAACCATGTGTGCTCATAAATAGAAAAATATGTAAAATCTACTGAACAGATAATATTAACATTTCTGTTCAAAAGATATACTAGAAGGAAAATCAATATATAGGATAGTTGTAGTAAAATATAGTTCTAAACTATCTATCAGGTAATAGTTTCCATGGCAGTTTTATGAGCCTCTTCTGGGGAGCTTGAAGCTTGGGTGTGTTTTATTTTGTTTTTGAAAAAGCATAAAATCCCATCAAAAAGGAAGGGACAAGTCATCATGGGGATGTTTTAGTATCCATCAGATCCACTAGAAAATGAGTCATTTGCATTCAGGGGGTGTGAAGCATCTGTGTTTTATGGCTCAGAGAGAGTTGGAGGATCATGGGCTGGCAAGGGCACACAGGATGAAGCTGAGAGCCTCTTGAATAATGCTAACACTGAAGACATCAAACTGTGAAGTGGAAGGATACATAATGCACTCTCTCCTAACAATACTTAAGGAATGCAGGCAGTATTCCTTTCCCAGATGCAATTTCTGAATATTAAGATTCAAAGTGTCTTGATGGTAAGGTGTAATACTCTCACAGAGTTAAAGGTGGTTTTAAAGGAAATGAGAAATTGTAAAACTGAAGAACGGCAGGTGTCTTGTTGGAAACCTTGTGACTGCAAGTTATGTCTGATTTTAAACTGTTGTACAACTGCTAATTCAAGCTCCAGAATCCCACCTGTGATACCATAATTACTGCTGGTCTTGAAGCCTGCAGTTCTCTGATTCCAAATACCCCAAATATCCCTTGGCACGCCTCTGCTGTAGCACTTTCTCTTCCACTGAAGCTCTGAAGAACTGAAAATCTCAAAACATTAAAAATATTAATGAACACTCAGAAAAAATGCTTGCAACTCGATATAAATACTAATACCTCTCTCCTCCCCATACACTGTCTGAGCTTTGTCAAACGGTACTGAATAAAATCTGTAATTTGTTTTTTTTGGTAACTTGCAGTTCCACTCTCCAAGGGACTTCTTCAAGACTAACCTGGCTTCTGGAATTGCCCAATGTAACTTTCACTGCAGATTGTCCAAAGGGTTTGTCAGCACCATCAGTTTATTAGGATTTTCTCGTTTTCATAAAAGCCTTTTGTCTTGAGACTGTCAGACTGACATCAGTCTACTGAAAAAAACAGGTAAAATTAAAACAAGAGAGAAGCTCCTGGCTACAAAGCTGAAAAGGCTGTTGCAAAAAGAAGGCATAAAGTAAGGAAATGAAAAGTGTAACATGCACCTCAAAACAATCTTTTATCCAAACCACCACAGAAGATTATGACTTATCTTATATTCCATAGCTGAGGGCTGATGCACAGAGCTGGTCAGAGAGAGCCTTTGAGAGCAGATGTGTGAAATTACTTTGGGAAGGGAACAGCTCAGTCCTGCTCCCCCTGGGCACTCTCTGACTCAGCCTGTCCTGTTTTTCCTTGGTCTCACACAGGTCTCTATAAGTCTCTTCCTGTACAAAAAAGAAAATGGCTTTGTTAATAAACATTTCTACTTGTATTTACTGCATTTCTTTTCTTTAATCTTCTGATCTATTAATTTCCCCTGTACTAGAGACCCTTTTCCAAATGCGCATTGCCATTTTAGTCCTTGCTTAGCATCTTTCTTTGGGCCTAAAGGCTTTCTGTACTCCAAACATTTTTGCTGTTTGAACGACTTTATTTTAAATTTATTAGGTTTTCTATTTCTTTATTAGCTGACAAGATGTTATGACAGGGCTGTAAATCAATTGGCATAACTGGTCTGGGACATACAGAGACTGTATGAGGTCCTTTCAACATCAAAACAGTGAAGAGAAAAATCTGGAGAAGACATCATGAAGCAGCAAACCAGAGGGTCTTGTTTAAAATAGGTAAACAAAAATATTTCTAAACTTCCTGAAGAATCAGTGGTTGCTCCAATAGAAAGCAAGGGTGATTCTTTTCCTCATCAGTTTTCTGTTTAAAGGGATTGAGGGAAGGTTAACTGTAAGTTCCAGGCTCTACTGATTTTTATTTCTTCTCACTTTACTGTGAAATTATGCTAAAGATAGTTGCCTATACTGCCTGTGGTTAAAAAAGATTCATCTTGGGTTTAGCTCATACTTTCTATAATTCCTTTAACACAGACTTCTCATTCAATTCTTCAGTCCTCCTTCTCTAGGGAAATAGACAAAAACAACCCCAAAATAATTTGTCTACAGCCTTTTTGAGTTTCTTATAGGAATAACCAGCCTTTGGAGCTGGTTCTTTGTTGCATTGGAGAGGTAAAGAGCAGTGCTCCCTTGATATATTGTGCTGTGATCTGTTTCACGTGCCCCAGAAGATATGGGTGGAAAGTAGATGTTTCAGAAGACTTATCTGTGAGGTAAAGATTCAGCTTTTCAGTCAAACTCCAGCACCTCAATTCATCAAACATGTATTTTTTCTGGGCTACTGTCACATAAATTTTAGATGGTTTGTTGCTACATTTTGGACCTATTTTGCCATGACCAGTTACATTGGAATTCAGTTTTGATTAGTCACACAATCTCTCCCAGCAGATAAATAGTCCTGCTGAAGCCTTTTACCAACACTCTTCCAGTGCACACGAGCTGACTGACTGCAGAACTGAGACCTATGTTTCTGTAAGCAATACATTTCTTGTTTGGTTTAGTTAGGCTTTAATTTTCTTTGCAGGCAGATGTTTGAGAGACACCAATGTGATAGCTTCCAAGTAAAAGATCTTGTTTTTTCCCCCTGACCCTTATAAATGCCATGATCTCCCTGTTTATTTGAAGGTGCAAGGCAAATTTCAAAGGAACAGCCAGCAGGGAAATGCTGCATTTTTCGTCTGGGTGATACATATAGAGAGACTGCTGAGTCAGGCACAGTTGGCTGTTTGTTGCTGCCTAAAATCATTAGCAGTACGAGATTATACAAAGCACCTGCTAAAGGTTCAAAAGATCTTTTGTGCAACCTTGGAGAATGTTATTAAAGTCAGACTTGTAGTCTGTATCCTGCACAAAAATATAAACAATTTCTTTTTCTGAATGCTTTTATGGCTTGACTAACAAAGGCAGGAAGGCAGCTTGGTATTCCATGGCTTGCCACCAGCCTTTCAGATTGCCCAAGTGATCTTGAAAACACATGGTGAAAAGGAGGGGAATCATTACTGTTGTTGTTACATAGACAGGCAGAGAGCAGTCACATGCTGTATTGCTTTTAAACCCACTTTCTTCATCTTGGTGGGTGTGTGTGGGTAGGGCTCAACCAACAATACAGCTTTGAAGTGCTTTGCTGCCTGGTGTACTCAGATGTGCTATCCTGAGCACAGGCAAGGTCCTCTCTGCAATGCAGGAGGGGAGCTGGGTGCATGATGAGTAAGTGCTTCAAAAGCCTAGTTCACCAGTAAGAGATGCTGGACTGGGGGATATGGCTGAAGCCCTGCTCCTTTCAGAAGGAAAGTTACCAAATTGTGCTGCAGGAGAGCATCTATCTCCAGGCTGACTTTCTTCTGGTATGAGAGTAGAGGAAAGCACCCAATAAAACACTAGTGCAAAAGCAAGAAATGATCATGAAGCCTTTTATTCATTTCCCCCAAAGTTAGAAAATTTCCTTCAATTTTGCTGTAGCTGTCCATTGTTCTGCAGTGCCAGATTCATGAATCACACCAGCTTGAAGGCTTTTCACTCTGCCTTAAGTAGTTAATAATTTATTGGGCTGGAGTGGAAAAAATACCACTGCAGCCTAATGACTTGGGCGTCTCTCTGGGAGAAGTATTAAGTGGATTTCTGCCTGCACTCCACTATATACTTAGCATTATGCATTCATTGAAACAAGCTCTTGCTGGGTCAGCTCCTCTCACAGTGACTACTGAGATCACTGGGATATGGTTGTTCCTGCTCATGTTTATCCACTCTTTCTCTCCAAACTACGCTTCTCATGGAAAGTGGAACAGTTGATAGTAGAAAAGTTTATCAAACTGCTACTTTTGAAATTTTACATGGCCTGGTAGTCTGAGTGTTTCCTTTGGTGGTAGGAGGTACAGGTTCCAAGCAAAAGGAAGGATGGAGATTTACTGATTGTGTCATGGGAATGAATGGGGGAGACACTCGTTCCTCAGTTACAGTTTACTTTGCAACCCAACCGAATATTTGTATTCTGAAAACCTTCATTGTCATGGAAGAAAGGAAAACTGCACCAATTAGTCATAGCGGTTCATTTGGAAATAGCCCATCTTAAAGCCTAGCCTTTATTTCTGAAGTGTTAATTGGTCTCTCAAATATTATTACTAACTTAACCATGTTGTGATAGCCAAAAGTAACTGGTGGTGTTTGATACCTTTGAAATCATCACATAGTTAATGATAAAAAATAAATTCCTCCCTATTTTCAAATCTGACTCTTTCAAAAGAAATTCAAAAGTTTTGCACAGTGAGATTTTAAAACTTTTCAACTATTATATCCAAAATGGAGTAGGAAATTAATATTTAAAATTACTTTCTTGTGTACTTTAGAAGTGTTGCTTTAAGTCTTGCTTTTCTGTGAAATGGCACCCCCGAGCAGAAGGCTGTGAATTCGCTTGCTGTTGGCATGTTTGAACCATGTCCTTCCACCTCCTGCAGTTGCCGAAAACAATTAAAATGCCCTGGAAGTAGTCCCAGGAGAGTTCTTCAGAGGAAAGGGACTTCCTGTGGCAAAGCGTCAAGGGTTTTGTCCTGCTGTCTATTCTTGCTGTGGGAGGTGTTTGGAGAATGAAAGAACTGCAGCCAAAGCACATCCGAGCCCTGCCAGTCCCTGCTGCTGGAACAGGCTGGCAGAGTGGCGGGTGCTCAGGTGTGAGTTGGAGCAGCTTTTTAGTCCTCCTGCTTTGTGCCAGGGCTTGGGACAGTTCCCAGCCACCCAGAAGGCAAACAGGCTGAATTCCCCCGAGTTTGGCACAGTAGCATGACGGCTGTGTTTGAGAGCACTTTTAGTACTCAATAGCAATTTTCCAGTGCTGTGAACCCGACACTCTTACCTAGCAAATTCCATTGTCCTTGCTCCAACTGAAGTGTCATGTCATTCCTGGAAGAGACTGTGCATGCATTTGTAATAGCTGTGCGTGTCAAACACTTTTGAAAGACTTTCAGTCTTTATGCATTCCGGTCTGAATTAGATTTTGGATGGTCAGGAGTCTGAATGTAAGCAACAATTTGTTGCTAGGAATGATGCAGGTGCTAAACAGAGAAAATAAGGAAAAAATGGCCATGCCTAGAAAAACAAGGTAGGAGTACCATGAGACAAGCCTTGAAGAGAAAACAGCAAAGGATAAGCCCAAAGAAAACACAAAACAAAACAACACCACCACCAAGAAAACAAGCAAACAAAAATCAAATTAAAACCCAAAGTCTACGAGAAAAGGAATTCACGGCATGCTAAAGTGACTTTCTTTTTTTTCTTCCTTTGTACCTAAAGAGAGCTTTTTCAATGCTCGCTAAAGAGGGCAGGCTCGTTGTGCTCCTTCTGGAACACAGGGCTTTAGTTCAAGTCAGTCACTCATGCCAAATATATCACTTTAGTTTGGAAGTTGGCATATTACTGATAAAATCAGGGAATGTGTTTTAATGAGGTTTTTGGCCTATTAGAGATTAGAAAGTTCCTCCTAAATGTTTTCTTTGGTATAGACACATATGAATCTTCTGGATTTTTGTTTTAGCACATTATTTAACCAATAGATTCTCATCTGTTGCATTGTACAATTGAGAAGATATTCCAGGAACTGGCACAGTTTATCCGATGAAAATATCTGTATTTCAATTCCCTTACTTTGTGTCTGAGATAATTTACTTTCTTCTGCCTCTCCTGTAATTAAAAGTCATCCTTTTCCTTCTAGATCCAACAAGGAAATATCTGACAAAATCTGATAATCCCTTTTCCAAACATTGCATCATCTCACATTCTTTGTATAAGGTATTTTTTTTAAACTCTGAAGTATCCAAGAGCTATTCCTTTCTCATTTTACGTATGGGCAATTGAAGCAGAAGTGCAAACTAGGAGCTAGAGTCTACAGAGCAAGATTCCCAGCTTGGAAGCCACCCAGTCAATCCTCCCTTTTTACAAAAAATGGAGAAGGGACATGCTTCAAATTACAGTAGCATGTTGATGTTACCTTGCCAATAAAAGCTTTTTTTTTTTTTCCTAGAAGGTAGTTTTAGAGATATAATGTACAAAAATTGGAGGCAGGGGGAGGCATAGAGCAGCCAAAGTTCCTTTAAATATAATAGACTTCTAGCTGAACTGGTCTTAAATTTATTGTTCATTGAAAAGAAATGTGCTTATCAGTGCTTATTAGATTGTTAAGTCAGGTTTTTTTGGTCATTCTCATTTATATGGAATTATCCAGGGTACAGACAAATAGATATTAATGGGCTATGAGGGTCATTGTTATTCAGTTCTGCATGCCAAGTTGTGCTGGATCCTTTTCATTCCTCCTGCACTTATACAGATGTGAGTTATCTAGATTTCTATTTTCTACTGTAGTTTCCCAGCTGATCCTTATTAACATATGGTTGGTTTTTTTTTTTCCTTTCAAGTACAGAATAAATGTAAATTAGTCTCTTTTCTGTTTTGTGACTGACCCTCTAGGATGCAAAATCCAGGTAGCTCTGCAGTTTATTCTCATCTGAAAATGGAGATTCTGCCTTATGATATTTAGCTCCTTTACACTGGTCAACTTTGAATCTAATGAAAGGATCTGCATGAGAACAAAGCCCAGTGAGTACAGCAGAACAAGGGGGTTTAAACACATTTGTCACCATTACCTTTGTAGTGTCTCTTCCAGTAAACAGAGGATTCCTTACAGTCACGTTCCTGCTGGTTTCCCGGTGTCCACTTTCATTCTGAGGTGAAAAGAATCCAATTTGATTTTCTCTCTCAGATCTACATATTGTTACTGCTCTGCCCTTATTGCACTTTTTACCAGCTCATTCTTGCTAATATGCTCGTACAAAATTTCTCATGAATGTTTAATTCCTAACAATGGAGTACCGGAATAATTTCCATGGTACAGAAATGTTCTGCTGACCAACTTACTGGAGGAAAAATGCTAATATGACCCTTGGGTCAGTCACACAGCCGTCTTTAATGTAAATTTAATACAGTGATTCCCCGGGAGATGGAAGATGGCGGGCTTAGCAGAGCTGCACTGAATCAAAGCATCAGAATTTAGCAGCCCCTGGTTACCAGGCTACTGCTCACCTCTGAGACCAGGGAAGATCATCACAGAAATGCATTTTAAAGCTACCTATCAAATATACAACTGGCTATGTTGTATGAAGAAAGCTTTTGGCAGATGTGCTGTGAGTTTTAAAAATAATAAAGGACAGGGTAGGAGAAGGCAGGGGGAGTGACAGAAGATACTGGATTCCATATCCCACTCTCTTCTCCAATTGTTTCTGTGTAGAAAAACCACAAAAAACCCAATCCATACACTTGATATCAAATAAAACATCGTATTTTTCATAAGCTGAATAGATGCCTTGGAAAGCAGCCAATGAGGGAATTTTCCACTTGTGCTGCCTTTGCAGCCTCTTTCAAACCTACTGTTAAGCAGCAGGGGCACATACGTACTTCACTCCCTTTTCTATTATGCAGCTATGACACATTAAGCTCCTTGGAATGGTATTCATATTTTATCAGCTCTCCTAACGTCAGTTCTTTATTTATAACTTGCTCTTTTTTCTTTTTTTCTTTTTTTTTTCCTTTCCAGCCTGTATATCTAGACTTAGTAAAGAAAGAGACCAAAGCAGTTGAAGAAAAAAACCTCAAACCTCTCTGTGAATTTAATAATACCTTTCAGGTTTAATCTGTGTTTTCACTCAGTGTTTAAGAACTCAGCTGATCATTATTTTATCTTTTCACACACAGCTTGCCATGGCACCCTCTACAGGTCATATCTGATTTGCTTACATTTAATATGGCACCTTTACATTGAAGAATAGCAGATTTCATTCCTTAAGCATCATACTGAATCTGTGCTTGCAATCTGCCAAATTGATGAGCTTTCTGCACAGGAAAGCACTGAGGGTCTGAGCAGACTTGTGCTGATTTGTAAATGCAATGACACAGGTTTGACAAAGACTTTAGCAAAAAATGCTTATATATTGGTAGTCTTGTTTCTGCAAGCTTATATTTTGTGCTATTGAGAAAAACACTGATTAATTTATATGTAGATTGCTATCTCATACTGCTGAAAATAAGCTGCAATACCAACAGCAGCTGAATTTGCTACCATGACTCCAATAACCTGACCAACCAGTAAAATTTAAAGACCCTGCAAGAATACTTTGTGTAGGTGGAGGAACTGGTAACACTTCCAGTGCAATTTCAGCATGTTTGTTTTTTAAATAAGCCCTGTTTTTTCAGAATGCAACAGAAACAGCCATCAGACATTTTTCCTATTCTGGAATACCTGGTTTGCTACTCCAGGAAGATCTGTCCTCAGTAAGCCTTTCTCTCTCTTTTTTTCACTCCTGCCTCCTACTTCCATCATATATTTAGGCATTTCTTCGCCCATGTTTCTACAAGCAGGAAAACATTTCTCCCTGGCCCACACAGGCCAGCCCTGCCTTGACCTGAGCTGCAGCCAGTGAGTCCCAGCCAGAGGTGGGGTTTTTGGATGCTGAACAAGTGGAAATAGCTCCCAGCACAAGTGTCTTGTATGTGAATGTAGTCCAAGCATTAAATGCAAGGGGTAGATGAAATAATGTCTTCACACACCCATGGATACCATCAGAGGATTGGGATTTCATTGGCTGTTTGGCAAGGATGTGTCATGGGAAAGGCGGGCAGCTGGGAGAATTGAAAATGCTTTCTTTGCTTTGTGAACAGGATTTTGATGTTTGCATTATTTGGAAATCTTGAATATCAAGAGAAAAGCCAGCATCTCAAAACTGGGAAGAGACACAGAACAGAAAAAGGGATGCTAAAACCTCAATCCTTCCTATTTGGAGGACACTGCTAAAGGAAAAGCTGTGGAATGTTGGTTACCTCTGAGTGGATGAAGAATGAATTGAGTTACATTGGGCAGAGCAATACCAATGTCCACAGGCTGGACAGAACCGTCTTCCCACCCCTCTCGGTGGGACAGAGCTGCTGTTCTTGGGGAAGAAAACTGGAGTGAACTGTGATGGCAGCACAGCAGGGCCCTTCTTATGTATTCCCTCAGTTTAAGCACAGGCATAAACCTAAGGGCCCTGCCTCACTGTCTGATGCTTTCTTGAAAAAAGAAAAAAATAGAGATAAAATCAACAATATGAAAAATCCTTTGCCCACTGCAAAGATAATCTAAAAAAATAGTCTTTTAGTAGGACTTTTGTTTCACTTTCCTTCTTTGATACAACGTCATTCATCAAAGATTTCAAGAAGTTTTTGAATAGAAAAAAAAGAAGCATGCTTTAACCTGGTGACTGCCATTGGCTGTAGAATAGCATTGCAGCATGCAAGTGGAGTGCAAAAATACACAACTTTAATGCTGTGCTCTTCCAGTATAGTCTATCAAAAATATTCCCTTGAGATCTCTGCTCTCTATGTGACCCCTCAGGGCTAGGCATTTCTCAAAGTCTTTTGCATCTGCAAAATGTACTGCTAACATTTTCTCACAAAAATGTTGGTGCAAGAAGATGGAGAATTAAAGTCTCAGGCTTAGAGAAATTAAAGGAAACCTGGCTTCACGTCAAGGCAGATTTTTTTATCTCAGGCATGTATCATTAGATCTGTTGATTTAGTTAAAACTTACTCGTATATTTCTCAACTTTCAAGTCAGTGTTCTTGAACTCTGAGCTTCAGGAAGCTCAGAGTTGTGAGAAGGGAATTTGAAGGATATTAACTCATTTAGGTGTAAAGGTTCATTACCTCTTACAGTAATCCTTTCTTTTTATCATTGCCAGACAGTTTCAGCTGTACACAGCAAGCAAAACTGAATTTGACTTCGAAGTGTTTGAGGAGGATACCACATTCTTGGTGATAATTCTAAAGTGCACTTTTGCTTGTGTTATTTGGTTTTTTTTTTTTTTTTTTTTTTTTTTTTTTTTTTTTTTTTTTTTTTTTTTTTTTTTTTTTTTTTTTTTTTTTTTTTTTTTTTTTTTTTTTTTTTTTTTTTTTTTTTTTTTTTTTTTTTTTTTTTTTTTTTTTTTTTTTTTTTTTTTTTTTTTTTTTTTTTTTTTTTTTTTTTTTTTTTTTTTTTTTTTTTTTTTTTTTTTTTTTTTTTTTTTTTTTTTTTTTTTTTTTTTTTTTTTTTTTTTTTTTTTTTTTTTTTTTTTTTTTTTTTTTTTTTTTTTTTTTTTTTTTTTTTTTTTTTTTTTTTTTTTTTTTTTTTTTTTTTTTTTTTTTTTTTTTTTTTTTTTTTTTTTTTTTTTTTTTTTTTTTTTTTTTTTTTTTTTTTTTTTTTTTTTTTTTTTTTTTTTTTTTTTTTTTTTTTTTTTTTTTTTTTTTTTTTTTTTTTTTTTTTTTTTTTTTTTTTTTTTTTTTTTTTTTTTTTTTTTTTTTTTTTTTTTTTTTTTTTTTTTTTTTTTTTTTTTTTTTTTTTTTTTTTTTTTTTTTTTTTTTTTTTTACTATTGAATTTTTAGAGATTAACCACTTCTATATATTTTGATTAATTAAAAGGTAAAAGACAAAAAATTAAAATCTAATCTTGTGTACAGTGTGAACACGTCAGAACAGACAAAACCAAAGGGATAAGCACGTGTAGATAAAACAAGAAGCCATGATTGCTGTGTCAGAATTCATCACAACAGAATAAACTGAGATTCTCTTTAACTTTTCAAAGTGTGGAGTCCGGTGAACACTGCCATGTTTGCATATGTGTGAGAGTCATTTCAGAGAGGAGCTGACCACTTAGGTGGTTGTGCACCAATTTTTCACCATCTTATGTCCTGTGGATTACTAGAATCCACTGGGAGTAAACATCGTAGCAAAATTTCAAAGGAAGAACTCCATAGCCAATGTAAATCTACGGATATTCTTCTGAAATCAGTTGAATTTCTCCCATTTTTCACTGGTATAGCTGGGAACAGAACTTGGCATTTTCCTGGTTTTGCTAGGAAATATAAAATGTCAAGTAAAGATGCAAAAAATGTCTAAGTCTGTAGGAACTTTTTTTTTTTGCTGACAATGTTTTGCTTTTCAGTGAATTTTGGTAAGGTTTTAGCCAGAGTTGTTTAAGTAGCCTGCAGAAATAGAGAAGGAAATATGGATCTGAGTTACTGGCTTCTTTAATATGGGATAAAGCTTCTTTAAAGTCACTCTAATTTGGATGTTGAGATCACAACACTTGAAGATAATGAGTGTTGTAAGTTTGGTAAAAATGCTTTAATTTGAGGAACTTGTAAAATAAAATGATGTCTCAGACATAAGCATCTTGATCAACCATTTTGCCTCTGCATTTTAGGCATAGAGTGAGCCATAAAGAACTTTGATTTGCTGAAGCAATCATTGTGTGTAATTGCTCCTGTTTTACATGTGCATTCTGATTAACATGTCTGACATGTTTGAGCTGAAATGACCTGGTGTGAGCTTAGCTGTGAGTTTTAAGAAAGTGATAGATAAGATTGTATGATAAACAAAAGTTAATTCTTGAATGCAAATACTTGATTTTAAAAACTATTTTGATGTGTAAGAAATACAGTTTAAACACTTTTAGCTTGAAGTCTTCTCTGACAAGTGGAAGCAGAATCCATGAAGTATTTCTGTAAGTTTAAAACGAGATTTAAATAATTTTAAAAGATTTACAGATTTGAAAGCTATGTTATATAGGACAATTATAGAGCTCATTAATACAGATGGAATTGGTCTCCAGCTGCAAGACTGAAGCCTGAGGCTTTGTTTCAAATAACCTTAAATGTGGGTTTAAGATGACAGAAAAAAATGTGCCTAACTTTCTTTGGCAAGGAGTGAGGAAGCAGTCATGTTTCAGAAAGCAACTATGCATAAAACACAGCAGGAATTTTGTTTTGGTGCCTGAATTATACTTTGCTGAATGCTTCCCCCTGTAATGCCAACAGTGCCTTGTATTGATGCCTTAAGTTTTAGCTTTATTATTTTTCTAGATCCTGTAGTGCATTAGTATGTAACTCTGAACTTCATGTAAAGTGTTAATAAGTTCTCTTCACAGTTTATTTAGACAAAACAATGCTTTTCCAGCCTGAGCACCAAGGACACCATTGCAGCTTCAGACCCAAAACAACAGCAAATTGAAGAGACCAAACTGAGAGGATGGGACTTTATAACCTGAAGCTGTAATTGGACAATGAACCCCAATACGTAAATGGACCAAAACTTATAAAAGTGTGAAAACTTGTGACTTGGGGTCCATCTTGGGTGGACTTACAACCGGGCTCTTGTACTGCCCAAGGCGTATCCTTTGAAGGCCTTTTAATAAATACCTACTTTATTCCTTTAACACTGCCTAACCTCTGTTCCAGGTAGCCCCTCCAGGCATCAGTACAAGCCTATCATTTCCCACAGATAGTAATTCTAATTGAGAGAAAAGTAAGTTAGTAGGAAAAACCAAACCAGCAGTATCTTTGTGATTTATATATTGTTTATATTCTTTTGCTTCTCCTCTTAACCACCTGGTCAGTGGACAACTTGTAGAAAGGAGCCCTGAGAGTTTAAAGGAAAAACTAAATTACAGGATTGGTGGTGTCAGCTGGTTTGTGCTTTAACACAAAATTTTTGAAAATCAGAATCCCAGTGTACGGCAAATAGGTAAAAAAGGAGTGGGGAGAAGAGGAAGAAAATAGCCTAAGTGGAACTCTGTGCTGTTATGGCAAGACTGGGTTAAGGGAATTATGCTGCTTAAATCAAGATAGGCAATGTCTGTGCTACACTGCAGAAATAATAATTTTGGGAACACAAAACTGATCCCTGAAAAGAGAGACCAGGAAAGGAAGCAGAGACAATAAGGACAGGAATCGGACACTTGGAAATGAAAAATACTTTGAAGAGTGTATCTTTGAGGAGAGAGAAACCAACAGGGTTGAAACCCAGCGGGGAGTTCAAGAAAGGTGAACACAGAAGCAGGAAGCTGGTGAGTATGTTCATGGAAAAAGTGAACAGATTAATTTCATTTTGAATGAACATTCACTTTAAAGAAATCTGTTGAGAAACTGCAGTCATTTTTAGCAGGTTCAGGCAGGGATTTTGGAGGTCTAGCTGAGTCATTAAAGTGTTCGAAGTAGAAATAGTGAAAGACTGAACACTCGCCCCTCAAAAATAGTACATAAATCCTTCTTGGTTGCTAACTGGCATAGCACAAAACAGAAAATCACTAATTAAATTTTCTCTGTAACATAGATGATCTGATTGGCTTCAATTATGTATGTTCAAGACCAATGAGAGCACTTGCTTTGCTACTCTTACACCCTTACATCCTTGACTTAATAAAATGCCTTATGTGTTTACCTACTAAGCTAAACCATTAAAACTAAATCAGCTTCTTCTATGAAATGAAATCATATCTAATTACTGTTTGAGGTTAGTTTAGTATCACATCAGCTTCCTGTTGGGCCAAGAATGTGTCAGTATGATTCAGTACACATTCTTTTCTATTGCAAGAAAGAAGAAAATGTACCTCTTTTTGTCTAGGAACAAAAGCTCTTTTTTGTTTTTTGCATGATGGTACCATTAGGAAATAGTTCGAGATAATTATATGATGTTGTCCTGCATAATCCAAAATGTTTAAGACAATGTACTAAAAGTTTTATACAGTTAAGACAAATAGTTAAATCTTAACCAAGATAATATTTTATAAAATATGCATCCATTTAATTTTGTTCTCAGTTTTGACCTAACAGCAAGTTGGCTTTTCCAGCTTCAGACTTGCCACACTTTTGTACTTCAGTTTTAAAAATGTAGTGGTTAGAATAAAGTTTTGAGAGTTAGTTATACTGCAAATGCTGGATGCTAAGTGTATGTTATTGTTCTGGGATAACCTAAACCAGGTAACAAAATAAGGATATTTATTAGGGAGTCTATGATCATAAACCAGGAAACACATCATATGCTTTGGAATAAAGCATTTTTCAAACAGGTCAAAGTGTCTTTGAAGATTTTTCAAAGCAGATAAAATACCACCTTTTTATTTATTAAGTTTATGGTAGTATTTACCTTGAAACTTGGGCAGATATTCTTATTGCAGATATTATTCTCATGAGACAATGAGCAAAGCTGAATGACCTTTCCTGTACCTTCAAGAAAATAAGACCTTTTAGGTCACTGCAGTAGTTCCCATGAGAAGTATAAAAATCATGTTTTCTGAGATTTTGACTGCCTTCTTTTGATGATACACTTCACAAAGATTTTTTAAAAATATATTTGGAGTATTGTTTTCTCATCTGCTGAGAACTATTGCAGATTCTGTACAAGGACTTAAGAATTTTTTATTAGAATGGGAAGCCTTCACACCTGCAGGGTACATGGTGTACCCTCATTGTCATCAGTTTGTAGCACCACCACATTTTCCTCTCTGTAGCTGCCACTAAATGATCTCCCAAGGTGCAGGGGTAATCCTATTTATTGCTTATTGTGCAGAAACTGGCTGAATATCATTCATTTTCTCATTGAATATCATTCATTCCATTTCTGGGATAGAGTGTCAAGCTAATTTCCTTTTTTTGAGATACTCAGAATCTCTGTATTGATGGTGCTTTTCAATTATGGATCACCAGGAATTTAATTAGAATTCTCAAGGCTTTCTGTAAGTCACTAGAGGAAATTTGGAATAAGATATTGGGAACTGCTTTGGGTGGAGAAATCTGAACTTTCCTAAACAGTTTCAAAGTAACATTAGGCTCTACTTTCTTCATTCTGACATCTAAGCAAGCTTCTAGGAATTCAGTCTCCAGCACATTTTAGACTTGAAGAGACTGCTTTGGAACTTGCACTCCAGAAATTACAGTTCTTGGTAAATATTAGCAGTACCATAATATTTAAACAAGCGGTAATTCCTAGTCATTGAAAAACGAGAAGAGCCTCTATAGCTTTTTGAAATGACACCTTCTTTGTGATCATGAAGTTGTAGCCTTATGTTTGTGCAGCTCTCACTCGAGTTCGTTTTAAAATAGAGAGGATTGATACATCAATCTTTCCATCTTTTATAATTTTTTTTACAGTATAATCTTCATTCATTTTCCAGAACACTTTGCTGTGTGGCTGAATCCTAATTCTTCATCTTCTTCCAAGACCTACCATCTGCTTCAGAATGCATATCAAAGCATGGAATATCTTGGATATAAAATTATGTCATTTTGAGGACTTGCTGAGACACTCTTTCAAGCTATTTTACTCTTTAATTTAAAAAAAAACAAAAAAATCCTGGATCATATGTTTATAGAAACACACCTTGCCCTACTCCACCGATATATGAAGGAATGAGTTCATGGCAGTTATGATGGCTTTTTAAAAGCTCATTTAAAAAAAAAAAAATCCTGGTGTTATAAATGGGCTTCAGCAAACTTAATCTCTTTAATCATATGGCTATCAATAGTCCTCAGCTATCCAGAGACTCAGAGAACTGCTCTTTATTATTGTTGTTGACTGTGGGTGTTTTCACCAGAGGTATAACCACATATGATAGAAAGTGGTAACCTGAAAATAAAAGGAAGGGTGAAAGCAGCCTGCTGTTAATAACTACTATGTAAACTGAATTATGATTTTTAAAACCAGTTATTTTCTGTGTAAGCCATCTTTCCTCGAAAATTATAGTGGAACATGGCAATTTGTTTCATGGTGATTCAGTAACAGAGCTCATCAAATGATGTGTGCTGGAGACAGGGAAATAGAGAAAAGTGTTGCTGATAATGATAAAATGACCCACAGTAAAAGAAAGCATTAGTCCTAACTGTGGTATGGTACACAGAAATGCAATCACAGGAAAAGATCTCTGGGAACAACACAAGGCCTTTGGAGAAGACACTGAGAAGGAATAAGCATAAAGATTGCTTGTGATTATTGAAAGGGAAGAGCAGAATTTTTTTAAGGAAAAAACAGTATGAAACAAGATCCCAAATTTTGCTTTTACAGGGTATTTTTTTGGTGAACCTCTGTGCCTTCCAGTGGAGGGAATGATACAAAGTCTGGCACAGTGGAAGAGTTTGCTCTCAAAAGACAGCTTCTTCTAATACTGATGTGAAAAAGTATTTCTCGCATTAAAGGAAGAGTGGAGGAAATAAAACATAAGGACTTTACTATTTTTGTGTCTTTCTATCTATATTTATTTCATTCATATATATGCATGAAAGTGTAGTGCAAAGATGTAACGTGTGATTATTCCAGATGAAACCTAAAACAAATATAGACTTTCCAAGATCTACGATAATCTACATTTTGAAAGTACATGGAAACATTTCAGGAGAAATTGATATATTTCTCCTGTCGCTGTATTTGACTGAAATATAATTGGAATATAGTGTTCTAAGAAAAGTACTGAATGCGGACAAGGGAGATGCTGCAATTGCCAAAAGTGTAGCAGAAAATCAGCATCTGAATTTGTGCAGAATAGCAGGGTTGGTAGAAATGGCTAAAGAAAGAGTCAAAGGAATCCTGTCCCTCTAGGAAAATAAGGGAAGTCCTATAATGAGATGTTTATTTAGGTGTTACTAGCCCTTTAGAAGGATTATGAGACAGGTTTTGCAACAGTTTTCTTGGGTTAAGGGGCAGGACAGTGGAGAAATGCCTGGGGAGCTGTGTGCATATGAAAAGAAAAAAGGGGTCCATTTTCTACTAAGCTTTAAGGAAGGGTTAGAAGAAATTTTGACTTCAGGAGAAATAGTCATTGGTCATGCTGGACAACACTTTTAAAAGGTAATTTTTATTAGCATCACATATAGCCACTGGTTTTGTTATGCAAAAGATTTGAATCATCTGGTCACAATATTATTGGAGGGTTTTTTTGCGGAGAGGTTGTGATTTGTCTTTTTATTTAAGGCAAGGTCTCTGAATCCTGGTTTTAGTTTATTTCTCTCCTGTCAAAGTAACCAATTTTTTTCTTTTGTACCTGCGTACTACACTTGAGATTAGTGATGCTGTCTCCAGAGAGCCACTGGATCACAGGAGAGGTGTTGTGTCCTTGGCCTGCATATTTAAGAGACATTTCTGATGAAATACAAAATATCAGAATTTCTGATATTTTGCTGGACTCAGAGTCAACTGTGTGTATGTCTCATGCCTGAGCAGAAATCCCCTAGATAACAAAGTATTCAGCAGGGTAAGCAGAGGCCTCAGCAGCTGCACAAACAGTCTGAAACCCATGTTCTTATGGGCCACTGTAAAACAATATTCAGACAGTAGCAGAATTCTGATTTAATTGCTCTTATTTACAGATCAGAGAGTACCACAGCATGCAAATTAGGGAATTTTTGGCTCCCTGCTGGTGACTGTGCTCACTCCTTTCAAATGCTTTCCGGACCACATACTCTTCATTTCTACTTTTTTAGCTCACCCTTTTCCTGGTGGTTACTTAGCGATGCCAGTGCTCTTTTTTACAGTACTTGGGGATGGTTCTAGAGATGTGTGCATTTTACCAGTAGGGCTGGTGCTTTATCTAGCAAGATTTTTATGTGAAAGAGTTCTTGGCTTTACAAAATTCCACCGTAAAGAAAAAAAAAAAAAAAAGGTGCTAAATGTATTCTATGATAACAATATAATAGCTCTCACTTATGAGTGATGACAGAAAAGGGGACGGTTACTGGCACAATGTCATGCTCACTTGTCTAATCAGATCTATGCCAGGCTGCATTTAACTCACTTTCTTTCTCAAGGATAGCAATCTAATACAGCCAGGCTTCCCAGTTGCTTTCTGAGTTTTTAGGACTTTATTTTCAACTCGAAAACGCACCAGTTAAACATCTGTCATTTTGAGGGATTATTCTTGATTAACAGGAGTCATTAAGTATTGTCGGGGGCATTACTATCTGTTCTCATCAAAATGAAGAAGGTAGGTTTTTGTAACGGAAAAAGAGAAGAGAAAAAAGATCATCTGCATGATGTCCACCGGGATAGGCCCTTCTAGATATTTTTGAGTTAAGACTCAAAAGATAGACCAGTGCTAGTATCAGCTTGAACAATGTTTTTCCAGAATGAAATTCCAAGGTGAATTAAAAAACAATTTGTGATTTGGGTAGGTATAGAAGCTTTTAGAAATACCTGGTGTTGCTCTGACCTTTGATTGATATCATTCCCAATCTATGCCTTAGGGTTATGCTAAATTTGTTACAAAGATGGTACAGGGACTCTTGTGTACATTACTGGGTGTGGAGGCTGAAAGCCTCTCAGCAAAAGAGTCTGCCTCTGTCCCCCTGGAGGTTATGCCCTTAAGCACTCCCTCTCATAATGGCTGCAAAAAGTTACTCCCAGCATGCCTCCCTGTTTCATGTAAATTGCCTGTACTCCATTGGTCCTTTCCCCTTTGTACCACCCCTGAGCCCTCAGATGATTGGTTTAATGCTCTATCCCATCCCCTGGCTTTCCTATATCAACCCTGCTCCCTCAGACCCCCTTGAGCCAGTGTGTCCCTGGAGCCCTTCAAGGAAAGAAGAATAAAGCTTTGCCTTGGGCCACCACACGCGGCTCCCGTCTCTTCCCTCCTGCGCCGGTGAAGCAGAGAGCTCACAGAAGAGCTGAAATCACTCTCCACCCAGGAGAGAGCAAGGAGGACGTGCCTGTGCCCAGAGGACATCCTCCCCAGGACGCTTCTCTAGAAAGTCGCGGCACTCCACCACCGCCCCAGGGCCCACCGCGACAGCTGGCGCCCTAACAGGGACCTCTCTTGAGGGGTTTCCTGGAGAAGCATCTCCTGCAGCTAGTCACTCTTGGGTGGCCGGCTCCCCAAGGAGGGCTCCTCATGTTTAAGTGAGAGCCATCTGCGGGGTGACCGGGACCTTCAAGCAACAGCACAGAAGGCCTGATGACCCTCCAGCAGTGTTGCTTTGGCCCAGCAGGCTTCGGTAGGCCCGAAGAAAAAAGAATGAGTTTGAGATTTTGGGGCCTTTTCCTTTCAGTTCCTCCTTTTACTGCTGGGTAGGAGATTGGAGTTTTGAGGATGGGCAATCAGATCAGTCATTCTAAGCTCAGCCCTCAAAGGGCGGCTTGTTACCAAGTTGTGAGTACCCTTCTTCTTAAGTTGTCAAAAGGGGAACTTACAAGATTTATTCATTGGGTTTTTAAACGTTTTCCTAATGTGGTCATTTGGGTTCTTTTTGGGCTTTCAGTTCCTAAGTTCTTTCCTTTGTCTCGTAAATCAAGCGTTTCATGTCCCTCGTTAAAAGCCCCTTCCCCTCTTCCGTCTCCCCGTTCTCCTGAACCCTCTTCCCTGCCTGAGGGGCAATCGGTGGGTGGTGGTCACTATGACACACAGGGTTGCCTCCGACTCCCTGACACCCCCTGATCCCCTCTCTCCCCTTGCCAGAGTGGCACTGGCCATGCCGCTCTAGATCTATCCCTCAACCTACTACCTATGCCTACTTACTCAGTTTTGCCCACTGTTAATTCCCCACAAAATGGTGCCGGCAATGCGGCCAGCCCTGCCATTTTGCCTCCTTTTTATCCAAGTTTTCCAGCCCTTCCACCCCAAAATGGCTGCATTCCCGTCTCTCCTGTGCTTCTTCCCGTGCCCTCCATCGCTCCCGACTCCTTCCCCTTCCCTGCGTTGTCGATGGGTGTAACCGCGTCTGGACCCTCTCTCTCCATTGGGAAACCCCTCCCCATGGGGGACCCCATCCATGCCCCCTCTGTGGTTGACACCTCTGCCATGGCCCAGCCTGATACCAGGGAGTCAGGTGACTGCAGATATTTCACTTTGGTTGCAAGAATAAAGAAACAATAAAATTAATCCAGATGGACCCTCGTCATCATAAGCCATACCATCAGAGTAAAAGACTCAATTAATTAGTTCCATGACTTCTCATCATGCTCATGTCATCATCCCACAGGCAGAGAACAGCACCTGCAGCACTGTCAGATTACAGACAAGAGTGGACACAGATAGTTTTCCTGATAGGAAAAACTGGGTACCACTATCTTTCCAGTATTCCTACTATTATTTTTTTTTCTGGTGAAATGAGGCATAAAGCTACTTTCTCAGGATTAACCAGGAAATGAACAGCATAGCAATGACACTGAATCATCTAACTTACAGGTGATTATCTAAATGAACCAGCAAAATGTCCTTTCAATCTTTTAGAAAGGTCATTTTGATATCTACAAAATAAATTTTCAAAGACAAATAAAATTATGACTATGATGACTATTTTGTGAGGGAGTTAAAGCACACACACTAAACTGATAGAAAATGATAGCAAGTCAGCATGAGAATGATATGTCCAACCAGAGCAGATGCCCTAGTCTGATGTTTCCCTATCACCTCATCACTTCTTCTGAGCCTAAGCATTTCTTTTGTTTGATGGAATTTGAAGCAGTCTGAATTGCCATGTGCTGTTTTCTTTGTGCAAATTTTTAGGCAAGGACCTCTTTTTGCAAACTGATACTGTTTAGTTTTTATGTAAAGCATTTAGACCCATTCATTACCCATAAAAGCATTCAGTCAATTTCTAGAATTAGTCTGGCATTCCAACACACCATTTATACTCTGTTTACAAATTACCAGCTATTTTTAGTGGTTTTTATCAATTTAAAGGTGCTTTGATCCAAGAAAGCTGCAAGTACCTACCTTCAAATTAGGTGATCCACATGCCATACTATTCAGAGCAGTAAGATTTTCCTGCCTGTAAGAGTCAGGAACAACAAAAGATCAGTGAGTTATAACAATCCAGAACTTCTGAAATCTCCTTTTCTGGTTACCTGAATCAAACAGAACTTTTTAAAAGCCATTGTTAGCAGACACTTAAAAAATTAAATTGAGTATGGGGTGGTGTGTGATAACAGCGGGAGAACTTATAGAAGCTTTTGCTACATGCTCTTTTTTATTTTGTCTTCCTATGAACATAAACTGTAGCAAGATGCTTTCCCAAGGCTGTAATAAACCAAATTAGTCTCGGATATAATAGGATCGGTCAACATTCAAAATGAGGATATGTCCCTTCTCTTTTAGCATCATGCTGTTAATTTGTATTTTGTTAAGAGTGTTTCTTTATCTCTTCTTTCAGTGTGACATTTTTATTGGAGCTTGAGATTTAATAAATAATTCTAATGCCAAGTCAAAGAAGAAGCCTGGTGTTATGATGGATAGATTCATAAAGGGGAGGGTTTAAAGGGTATCTTTTGGTTCCTTGCTTGGTTCTGGACTGTGTTTTTTTATGGGGACCAACCTGTGAAGGATATCTCAAAAATATTCACAGTCTCTTATTAAGGCCTGTAATAATGTTTCAGATTTTGGTGTGTCAAATAAATGCACTAATGTTGGAACAGTGTCAACAAAATGCACAAACCTTTGTTCTTGTAACAGCTATAAATAGCAGGAGGTGCTATGTGCTAGGGAAAGCCAATTTTTGTCTTTACTAGCCAAGCATCCACTACCATGCTGAAAAGATTATTTCTTGTGTTGCAGCACCAAGCAAAAGCAAACCTTTCAGTAGTCAGGAAAACACTATGTCTCTGTTTCATGGAATGTCAGACTAGACGGGTTCTGCCTCTTCTGGTTTAAATATGTGTGACTTTGATCTGTGCCTTTACCTTGCAACTTTTATTTCTAAAGCCTGATTTGAGTCCAGAGTAGTCCATGGGGTAGCCTGTTTGCCTGGGGATGTTCTTTCTCTAGATATGTTCACTTCTCAGGGGAAGTGGATGTTGGATGTAGGTTACACTGCTCGATATATTTCACAATAACATAATTCTGGAAGATCAGTCAGTAATCTGCTTCAAAATATTGTATTCTTTTGCCTGGTTGCCACATTTGAGCAGACATGAGCTCAAATCTCCCACTCTTCTGCTTGTCACAGTCTGCTTAAATGAGGAAATGCTGTGTTGGGTTTGGCTTTTTGATCACTGCAGATGTGTGACTTTAAAGCAATTATTTTCAGTTAGATTCACTATTTCTGCAGTGCTGGTGATGCTTTAGAGTGTCGTGATTCTTCAGAATTCTGAGCTGTGGTTGTCACCAAACATCTCCACAATGAAGCTGAAGTGCTGCGGTTTTACTCTGCCCCTGCTACAGCTGCCTCCTCATTGAGATCACAACTGGACTTTGGCAGCCAAAGGGAATTAAATTCCAAGAGGAATCTAAGAGACCAACAGAAGGCAAAGCTAGAGTGTTGAGGAAGCAGCACCAACAACAATGAAACTCAGGGAACTTTGAAATGGAGGGAAAAATTGTAACCAGTGGTTCTTGAAGAAAACTTTGACAGGTTCCATCTACTTTGGTAGAACCCATTTAGCATTTGACATTTTCTCTGTCCTTGAAAAAAGTCTATCTGAATGGTTCTTAAGAAATAAAAATTGTTGATGCTTTTGTCTTTAACATTTTAGAGAACAAAGCACTTTTTAGGACCACATCATGGACAATGAAACAAAAGCACGCTCATGTTTTCTGTGCTTGGTAGTTGGTTTTGGGTTGTGTGATTTCTACGTTACTGTTTTTTTAGGTATTTTTAAAATAAATATATGGGAAGGAAAGTTTATCAGCTCAGGTCATATTTCAATCTTATTTGCTCAAATTGCAGACACATCCATTTGGCTTCTAAGGCAAATTCCTAAATCTTAGAAGAGTTCTTGTTATGTTGTGTAGCATTTTAGGTTTTGCAAAGAGAGGTGCTTGACATCCCATCCTACTACCTTGCTGGATGAGACAGTGTTCTTGCCATTTCCACCTTGAAAATTACACCCTCCCCTTTCAGTGCAGATTGTTTTATGTCACTTAATTCATTTAATGCAGCTTTAAATAATTTATGGTTACTGAGCTATTAAACTAAAGTGATTACTTCAAATTACATTGGTCTGTGACACTGTCACAGAGGGAAGTAGTTCAATGGAGGAATCTGCATGCTATTATCACTCCAATTTTAGTTGAACAATGCAATAATTATTTGAATTAAATGTTTTTTTTTGGCTACAGAATACATCTTATTAAATCACAACAAATAATCCAGCCTTGAGGAATGGAAGCTGGGTTAAAATCCCAGGAGATAAGTGTGTCTCTTGTACCATACTGCCTCTGTGTATGGAAGAAGCCAGTGCAAAGAACAGATTTCAGTTGTTTCTGAGAACAAATGCATGATTCTGTATTTCTTCTCCTTTACACTAGAATGAGAGATGTAATAGAATTTAAGACTCTTTCCCAAGTTAGGCACTACATTTCCATTGACTCAATATTCATAACGGAAGGTAAGGCAGAGCAAAATTCCTTTTAATGTGTTTTAATGAAATAAATTGTATTTATTCAGTAATCTTGAAATAGTTCAAGCCCTTTCTGAGAGTTTGAAAAGGAGATATCTACAAAACATTGGTCATCATCAGTCATGACCAGGACACCAGAAATTAATTTAAAGAAGAGTCTTTCTAGTCTCTAGGGCATGAAATAAATTGAAAAAAAATAGTGCCCCTGTCAAATATTTGGTAGGTAAAATTGGCAAAGAAATGTTCAAGGTCTTGCAAATAAAATGTTCACCAGATGGTAAATACATAGTATTTTTGTTTGTGGTGTTTGATTTTTTGTTTTTTTTGATGGTTTATTTGTTTGGTTGGTCTTGTTCGTTGGTGGTTTTTTGTTTGTTTGTTTTTGAATGATGTTAGGCCATATACAAGAAACAAATTTCCATTACTTTATTTGAGTAAGTGTTAATTCCATACCAGGAAAGTTCACTTTGATCAGCTGCCTGTTGAATTGAGTTTTACAAATATGCTGCAGATTTGGGTATTTTCTATTGCCAAGTAATTTGTTTATACCATATTTATATAATTTCAGGGTTTCTATTATTTGTGTTATTGATTTGGCTTTTCCTGTTGATTGTGACAACTGATTTGAAAAGAGCAGGCTAAGAAATGAAGAGAAAATAAATGTCACCTTTCAAAATCTGAGGTACTTCCTACATGAGGTGGGCTCTCTTTGAAGTATAGTCCTGCAGGACTTCAGGTCATTTGGATTTCTCTGGTTTTCTTGACTCAGGTTAGTTTTAAGACTTTATAGACAGAGAAGAACTTGGGCTGTTGTGGTTGCTTACCTCCTTCTGCAAGTTGCAATGGTTTGCTGCCCTTATGATTCATAATGGTTTCCCATCTGCTGCTTGCTTCTGTTCCAGATGCTGTGCGTTTTTAATCTCTGTTAAGTCTGAGTTGGTTTGGGGATACACAGCTCCTGCAGAGTGTCTCCTAAAGACAGGATTTTCCTCCTGACATTTCTCCCAGATGGAGATGTCCCTTCTGAGAAAACAAGTGTCTACAGTGCATGGAAAGGGGTGCTATGGATGATGAAAGTACTTTAGAGGAAGAAAATTTAGGTTTTGTTGTCAGACCCACTGTGGTTCCATTTCTGTCTTCAAGAAGAGCATTTACAGAGTGGGC
This sequence comes from Rhabdornis inornatus, assembly GCA_013397075.1. NCBI lineage: Eukaryota > Metazoa > Chordata > Aves > Passeriformes > Rhabdornithidae > Rhabdornis > Rhabdornis inornatus. The sequence goes on from VWZS01000166.1 coordinate 382,140, forward strand.
AGCATTTCTTCTGCTGGCTAGGTTACCTTTAACACTTCCTTAAAATAATAAACTGGCATCAAAACTGCATCTGCTGGAAGGAGATGAGGTAGCCAGGCAAAATAAAATGCTCATGTAATTTATTTTGACCATTCTAGAAAATAACTACAAGTCTGAAATCCTTTCTTTTTAGGGATGTTTGGTCTCAGTCATTTAAAGACTACCTGATTTACAATGAGAAGAAAATGTTTTGCCACTGTGTCTGAAATTGCATGAATTTTAAGGCTCTAGTTTGAAAATATTCATTTATTTGTAATACTTGTACTAGACACAGAAATGCAGTTTTTTCATCTATAACTCCAGTCAGATAATAATTAAGAAAAGGAGAGGTTATTCCTAAATCTGCCTCCTCCATTCAGGAATGAGGCAAATTTGCAAAGACAAAATGATTTGCATATATTTATATTTAAATACATAAATACACAAGCACACAAATGTGCATACTGTGATCATTCCCCAAAGTCATAACTCACAAGGAATCACAACAGCCTTTCCTGACTGCAGAAAGTTGCCTTAAGCCACAAGGCTTCAAATTGCTCTCAAAAGTGAATGGCAGTACAGAATATAATTTGGGGAAGAAAAAAAGAAAAGCTACAAACCGAGGTCACTTCATGAAATAGTTAATCTTGGAACCATAGGCTACTGCAGCTAAGAAATGACCTTACTAAATATTTCTGCCTAAAATTTGCTGCTAGGTTTATTTGCTAGCTCTAGCTACAGCCCAAACACAAGTTTGTCGGGCTCAGTTCTGATCTCAGCTTCATGCTAATTTTGCTGATACTACAGTTTATTTTTTCATGGAATCATTAGGTCATGTGATTTAGCCCAGCCAGCATCATGGTTTTCTTCTCCTACGAGAGCCAACAGATAACAAGAAAAAAAACACGCCAAAATTTCTTACTCAGATAATTCAGCATCTCAAGGCAGGATTGAGACAGGAGAAGAGGAAAGGAAGGGACAGATTTTCTACTTCCAATGCTGTGTTAGCTTTATCCTTGTTTATCCAATGCAAGTTCCAGCCTCCAGGGCGACTTCTTAAGGGAGAGTCAGCAAGATTTTGGGGTTTTTGGAATTATATAAACAATCTTTTTATTATTTAATATTTTTTTCTATGGATCAAAACACACACACGCTGTGTGAATTCTGCCACTCTGAAAGCTTAAATTCATGCCACGTGACAGAATATAAAAAAACTTCTGAACATGTGCACATTTTTGGTGGGTTTTGTTGGTTTGGGTTTTTTCTGATATTGTCACAGAGTAAAGAATTTTTATAGTCAATCCATGCCTAAAATCTGAATGTGTCCCAAATCAATGCCTTATTTGTATTGCAAAATGGATGTTCAATTTGCATTGCAAAAAGCATGGAGATATACTGAGGATATTTTTCTATTTAAAAAAAGAGGTCTTAATCTATTGCTGCAACCATCTGATGTGAACCCCTCCCTGCAAGTTTCTTTCTGTTTTCAAAATATTTTCATGATCTTCCTGAGAATAATAATAAATCATAGTTGACAAGCCACTTAAGAACTTACCCTAAAATATTATTAGTTTATTAGATGTCTACCTGTGTTTAAAAACTAACAAAGAAAAAGAATCCCTTTTGAAACTTCCGAGTTGGGCGATTTGAAACAGATCCACAGATCACTGTAAGTCAATTGATCTCAGTGGAGCAAACATCATTCTTTCATTCACCATGTTTCATGCCAACATGTTTCCTAACTCATGGAATTCTGCAGGTTCTAAATGATGGCTGTATCTCTTGTAATTTGAACAAGATGAAGAGCCTTTTTGATCTTTGGAAGTGGCATTGGGCACACTGCACAGTGATAACAAGCACCCTTTTAAAAACAGCTTCATTATGCTCCCTTCAGATATTGGCAAGGGCTGGGGGTGACAGAGTGGCTGAGATGGATCATTGAGCTGATCAGATATGGCAATCCCTGTGTTTTCTGTGTTCTTGAGGATGACAAGATTTAAAGTAAGCATAAACATTTCATAGCTCCCTGGTAGAAATCGGTTTTATTGGTTAAGGGATTAGGGAAGAAGGCACATTTCCCAGAGGTTGTGGGGAAAGGTCTATAGCATGGATGCATAAGACGATGATGGATTTATATTTAAGTGACAGTTTGTAATAGACAGCTCAGTGAGGAGCAGAGCTCAGAGACTTTTATTACTTTGCAAGAATATACAAATATATGTGTTACTTCTGGTTTTCACAGTAGTTGCCATTTTAGAGGGGAACAAGCTGTTTAGGATTTTTATCCCAGGAATATAAAAATGTTTTCTGTTTATTCCTACTTTAAGATGTGGAACCCGAAAATGTCAAAGGCATGTGCAATATCTTATATGAACAGGTAAATATCTGACAAATAAAAATGCTCATGATTTTAGATTTCTTTAGCATATTCGAGTCAACAATGTTTAAACATAAGAATTACTGTAAGAGAGCGTTTTGCTTTGGTATTCTAAAAATATATAGCTAAAGGGTAAATTAAATTGTGGCATCTAATAGGGAGAGAAATACCTAAAAACCATTGAATGTTGGGGGAAATAAGGTGCTTAACTCCATTAGACCCTTTCATAAATCTGCACAGTCACCTGTAATCATCTTAAAAGCTTAAATATTCCTTGCAAATTTGGCTTTCAGACTGCAGCTCAGAAAACGACCCCATAGCACATAATTAAAATTTTTCTGGGCATTGATTTGCTTTGTCATCATGTGTGTTCCCCTTTCCCAGCCTTAAAAAGAACCTGTGACAGTAATTTTGGACAGAAAGTCTTTTATTTCCATGTCTGAAAGCTTTGTGAGCCTCAGTGAGCCTCAGTGCTAATGAAACTTGCATAAGGAAACATGAGATGATGTGGTTTTTTTTTTCTTTAATGCTGTTTTGGAATATCCTTACAAAACTCACTGCTTTAGCTGGGATCTCTTTTCCCCAGAAGGAAACTTGCTTTGAAATGAAAGGGCCAAAACAAGAATCTTTTGATCGATTAAGCTATAAATACAAGTGATAGGAAGACTTTAAGCTAAAAGCCTGTTAACTACCCTTTAAATCTAATCTTGGCACTCGCGGAGTCAGAAACTCAGAGAGAAGAGTGTTCAGAGCTGGAGGGGACACAGAAACAAAATAACTGTGACAGTGCCCTGGTGTGGGAAGGGAGGAGCCCCCTGGCACCTGGGCTGGCTGAGCGCTGGAGAAGGGACCACCCCTCTGCCTGCTCCTGAAAAGAGCCACACGCACAACCAGAGGCCTCCCTGATGACTTCTGCTAAAAAGCTGCAGTGTTGGCCAAAAAAAGCAGATTTTTTAGATGCACTTCGATTCGAATTTGCCTTTGAAAATGAATATCTGCATTTTCTAAGGGACTCTGAAAGAAAAGCACTTGACCTCCTGGGCTTTCCAATGATGGAAAACACCCTCGGTGGTGTTTGAAGAGCTTGATTGGGGTCATATGGTGTGCTCACAGATGTGGGTGGTATGTTCATTCAGCACTGTGCACGCACTTGAAGTCAATTTGTGTGCATGCTTGTGTGTATAAGTACATATAAAGACATCTCAAATTATATAAATATATTTATAGAAAATTAGACCACTCTATTTTCTCATTTTGACATCCTGCCCTGAGGTACCTCTGTTGTGACATGGTGTTAACCATCACGTCACTGTTGCTTTTCATCTTTTCCATTCTGTCTGCATTCCAGCTAAACTGGAAGGAAGCGCTCAGTTTGTGGTACCGTGTAGCCTAGAATTTTGTGAAATGATATTTTATATGTATTTTATTTTCAAATTTCCAGAAAGTTGTTTCGACTTCTGCATTTCACTGTTGTCACCATTTCTGTCAAATAAAATGCATAGAATATGTCTGTCTGTAGTCACATATTAAAGTTTTGTAAAGGGTGTTGTTTCTCTGACCCTTGAAACATTTTAGTATTTCCTATCCCCTATTTTCAGCTGGCCTCTGTGGGTGTGTAATAAACAGAAAGAAAAAAAAATCCAAAATTAAAGTCCAGTGTCTTGGGCTTTGTTAATGCTTCAAAGGAGCAATGATAAAAGGAAGGTTTTCATATAACCTGGATTTGATGATGCCTGGAAAGGTGTATCTTTTCAATAAATACCTGTTTTATTCTTTTTGCTCTGTTTAGTCTCTGTTCCAGGTCAGCCTTTCCAGGCATCAGTTCTGGCACCCCGAGAAGGGACCTCGAGGCATTATTGAAAGGTGGCAGCCTCTCACCTGCACATTCTTTGCGTTTCCCATCTGGCATTAAGTGGTAATGACACTTAAATATAAATAAGTGTTAGACACTTAAGTCTATAAATAAGTGTTAATCTGGTTTTGTTTTAATAAGTTGTTCGTTTTCCATTTCGCATGGATGTCCACAGGTATTTCCTCTGAGGCTCAGAAAGGGGAACTGATGCTCCCCGAACTACAGAGAGCTCCTGGGACCACAGGCTCTGCTGGATGTCGTATCCTTGGTGGCCTTAAGCACAGATTTACATTGGCAGAAGTCCTTTGTCTTCTTCCCAGCAGCAACCTGAGCTTTCCTAGGAAGCCCACTGGAGTGGTCCAACAGACCTTTGGCAGAAGACACCCGGAGTGATTCCATGTCACACGGTGCCTTTGCTTTCCTCAGCAGCAGCCGAAAGCCCTGGACTCCATTATTTCTACTGTTTCTGCAAAACTTTGCCTGCAATGCAGGTGTTACTGTATGAACAGCATGTGAATCCTTAATGCCGAATTGAGATGTTATTTGAATGAGTTCCCACATGTCTTCATTCCATTTTAATTAAAATCAATGAAGATATTGATTAAAAGGCCAAAATCTATTTTTTTTTTAATTTAAAGCTGTAGATGAAGATTGTCTTTGTCCCCAAGAAAGCTTTGGAAAACATCACTGTTGCAAATAAAGCCAGTTACTTGTTAATATCAAGGATTTTGGATTTTTTTTTATGTTGATACACATCTGTATTTCGCTGGAATTCTAGTTTTTTTTTGCACTGCTGCAGAATCTCAAGGGCATGAAGTCTGTTAGCATGGTGTTGAATCATCTTTGAACATTTATTCTTTTTGCTTTCCTACCTCTTCCCATCGGCCACTGCTCACCACAGTGTTGGAATTGGATGCTCCCCTTGAGTCATACTCTGAGGGGGTCTTACCTGTTCCTTCAGTTTCCTCCTCTCTCAAGTATTTTGGGGGCTCTTGCCGTTCTCTCAGCACTGCCTAAAATCACGCTCTTGTGGTATCTTATGCTAAGAAAACTTTTCTGTCTCCCACCTCAGTCTCAGGTCACTTTTTTCCTCCTTTCTTTCCTTTTGTTTATCTCTCAAATCCCTCTGCTGCAGCAGCTTCTCCTGCATCTGTCTCCTCTAGTCTTTATTGTCTGTCTTTTGCCCTTTCCCCACCTCAGAAGCGGCAAGAAGCAAGGCTCCTAATGAGCCATCCCTTGATCAATTTAAGGTGTGTGCTTCTAGCTTATTCTTCTTGATTTGACTGCTGCACTTGACAAAGATAATCATTCTCACCTCCTCTGCTTTCTCTCTTCTCCTGCCTTGTGTGATTATATGATATCCTGACGACATGTTGTTGGCTGGTCACCTACAAATCTGGAGCAGGAAGTAGTCAAAAGGACAAATAGTTCTGACACCTGCAAGTGGAGAAACTATTTCTGTGATCCATTAAGAGAATGCTTAAAATCCTTGCTATATTCAGCTGAAGTTTTGTGTGCAGATGCATCTCAGCTGAAATAATTGCAAAGGAGATTCAGATATCCTTACTGTGAATAGTATAATTGTTCCAGGTTGCTCCACTGAGAATTTTCATTGAAATTAATGGAACTATTCCTGCAGCAAACAACAAAAAGTAATGGAACAGGGTAAAAATGAAAATTCTATGAAATCTCGACTATTGTTTAATTAGAAGTTTCACTGCAGGATTTGACAATATTTTTCCCTTTTGGTGTCCAGAACAACAGGTACTGGAAGCAACAATAATAATTCTTAAATGGATGAACTGAAATTCTTTCAGGTAATTCTTCTTTTCTTCTTCAGATATTGTCATTTTTATTTTAAGTAGTCAACTCTTCCAAGTAGGGAATTTGTCCCACTTAATATTCATGAAGTTTCGTTCAAGTGGAGAGTTTTGTATCAGTAGTAGATTATTATCATCAAGGAGTTAATTATATGCAGACAAAGTACAACTGGCTTTACCATTTCCATGAAGAGTATCATAAGATGTTTGTCATCATTCAAAAGCTCTCATTTCTGTGTTTGGAATAAGGGATAGCTTGCAGTGATGAAACTGATGGAAAACAAACAGGCAGGCAGATAATAAGATTATAACAATGTTTTGGGGATTTATGTAGTTTGAAATGAAAGCGTAGCTTCAAATGCCTATAGAGATGACACAATTACATACCTATTAAAATTTATAGAACCAAGAGTTCTCCACAGTGTGCTGATGATTAAGCTTGGGTAGCATATCTGTCTGCAAGATATGAAGCTCATCCCATTTGAAGTGTGTATTACAGCCCTCTGATTTAATATAATGTCCACAGATGTTAGAGCTTGCAGCATCTAGAATAAACTGCAAGACCAGAAAAAGCCCCAAGTAAACATATTCGTACACTGCACTTTATGTGAAATTCAGAGTCAGTCTTCCTTCAGGGTTTAATATAGTCTGTTATTTCCCTCAAGGTTTTTCCATTCTCTTCCAGCTTTATTAGGGTTACAAATATCTCTATTGTTATATTTCTCTTTTAAGTGAATTAAACCCCTCTTCAAGTAACCTCAAGGTATCAACAAAATCCATTTTGCATATTTTCCTTTAAAACTTTGTTTAGACTAAAACCATTTTCATTTGGCTCTATCCTTTTAAGAACATAACTAACACCTAGCTGAGGCACATGAAATACACAGTTTTTGTACCAAAATTCTACTGTATAAAAATTAAAACTGTGCAGTTTTCCAAGTGTCCAGGTAAGGGACTTTGTGTGTAGGGGTGTATTTGTATGTAGGTATGAATGGAGGTTTGTGTGTTCACACACTTTTCAAAGGATGTTTAAAGGATTAAATTCCTTCAGCCTCTAAGGGTGCTTGAGGAAGCTCAGTCATGAGATAATGAAGTGAAGCACGCTGCTTATTGAATGTGCTTCATCTCAGGCTTGCAGGAAGTCTTCATGTCATACAAAACATTAGTCGTTGTTTGCTGAAAATGTGGCTGAAGCTCAGTTAAAAGATTTTTTAGTCTTCTGTCACTGTAAGCAGAGTATTATCCCTGCTCCTTCCATTGTCTGCTCTATCCAAAAATGTCTTTTTTTCCTTCTGTGCCATTTTTCTATGCTTGCTTCATACACAGTCACTAAAATATAGTAAATTCAATTAAAATGAAGTAGCCAGATTTAATCTGTATTCCTTTCCTCCTTGTTAAGGATTTATTTCTTCATTCATTGAGAAAGATGCTCTGCAACAGAGTATATTTGACAATACATAACTCACAGTGCTCATTGTTGTTTCCAAATTACTTCTTTGTTTTGATGTAAGGAAACCATGCAAAGGAAAAATAAAGTAGAAATACTCCCTCACTGACTATACCAGATATATAGAGACCCTGCCCGAGTTTTTGTGAGGAAGTTTACTGATACATTATTCGATTATATCCTGAACTTCTCATTTTTGATCATCCAATAAAACTATCCCCCTCTGATGTTTTTAATTTTTATTTTGAGTGCAAAGAATAGGTCAGATGCACCTATTATATCATGGTTTCTTTACCCACCTTTTCACAGTTATTCTAAGCCTCTTTCAGTACTGCAATATCATAAAATGATATTTCTTTTTCTTTCTTGATTCATTCTTTTACAGAAGATTTATGTACATAATAAATTTTGGGTTACTTTTTTAATACTGAGGGAATGAATACATTATACCCTTTCTCTAAAAGTGTGCTTTGTATTTGGGGTACTGAAGCAGAAATTTGTTAAGGCTGGGGTGGTTTTAAATTCAAGTGTGAGTTCATTGCAGTTTTGAAGATGCCCCAGAGAAGATTCTTGTCTTGCTTGAATGAACAACATATTTGCATCAAGACCAAGAAACAGAGTTATGAACTATTGGTCCTCTTTCTTGAAATTTTTTAATCATCACCTCCTTTCTTTTACCATGATGCTATCAGTAAACTACAGTTTGGAAAATAGCATACAGCTTTGCTTTGGTATTTGAATATTCCCAGGCTTTGAGGCTGAACTCAAGAGAAGAGGAATGTATAAGACCAGCAGATTGGAAATCTGTTCCTTTGTCATTCTGGCAGCATTCCAGAAAGCTGTTACTGAACCTTGCTCTTCTGACAGCTTAAAGCATCCTTCTGATTTTCAGCCTAAATGTATGAGCAGCCATCTCAAACCAAATTGTTTTTCGCCAGCATTGACCCCTGCAGTTGGTTAGCCTCAAACCATTTTATTTTTTCTGCTTTCAAGGTCATTTAGGTTTTTGAATAGTGTCTTCTCTTTTGATGGTACCATTCAGCTTCATGCTCTTAGCAGGTCTTAAGGAGTCCATACCAATGTTTTGTGGCAAAGTTGTTAATGAAAATAGTAGATTGAGCTGATCTTGAAAGCCTCTTTGAGTGGCTCCACTGGTAATCTGCTACAGGTCTTATGAATACAAATGTGAAAGGGTTTTTTTGGGTTCTTTAGCCCTTTTGCAGTTCTTTCTTGCAAGAAATATCAGTTTGGCACACTATGCTCAGTGGTTTTATGAAAACTAAATTGAACATAGGGCTCTATATTTCCTAGGAAATCTCTAATTGAAATTGGTTTTACACAGAACAGAACCAGGACAGCACAGCTACACAATTAGGGTTGGCTTTTTTTACACTTTTTTTTCCATCAAACCAGATTCTCTTTTCTCTGTCTTTGTCTTATGGCCTCTATAAGGAATTATTTTAATTTTAAAACCCAAAAAATATTGTCTAACATAATTGCTGGCAGAAGTTACAAATTTATCTATAAATTAAGCTGCTGAATGTCATTGTGGAATGTGTCACTGAGCAACAACAACAAAAAAATGTTTTCTTACGAACAGGAAAGGAGATATTTCTGTTTTGCTAATTGGAAACTGAGGCATAAAGCTGCTAAAAGGCATTTTAATTGAATGCAGCCGTTGTCCCAAATTCTTCTAAGATTATGAAATTCTAGCAGGAAAAAATCCTAAGCGTACAAATATAATCGGCCAATGATGCTCACTTTTCAAACATTGAATGATGAAGATTGAGTGTCATAAACTACAGCTCTGGCATTAGGAGAATTACTAAACAAATACTTTAAATGCTTTTTGCAAAATAACTTCTTTGTACAAATTTCAAAAGGATTAAAAAAATTTGTAAGGCTTGATGGATAAGTCCCCACAACTTATTTGCTTGACTGACCTTAAGAACAAATCCTCCAGAAGAAGTCAGTTAAGACTCTTTCACAGCTGTTTGTTTTTTGCCATTTCTTATGAGGCTGCCAAGATGAAGATATTTTGACTATTGCTAAGAACTCGTATACAACCACCACTAATTTTCCAAGGATAAGAGATTTCACAAGGTAATAATTTACAGTAATTTTCAACTGAATTCTCAGAAATCTTTAGTGGTTTTGAGCTCATCTAAACCACTGCGTCTTTATTGTTATTCTTGTTTCTAACCCACCTACATTTTTCACCCCCTTTCCTCCTGAAGTCAGGAAATTAGGAAAACTTATTGAAACTTATAATTTGCAATTTGTGCATATAGTTTCCTGTGTGCCCTTTCCCAGCTGTCATTTCTTTTGCCTTTTTCCTTGAATCATTCTTTATCTTAAAGTGAAATTAATTTACTCCTTCATCTCTTTTTATCAATCTTGGCTTTTCCTTGTCTTAGTTTCTTCCTCTCTGTCTCCATTTACTCAATGAAATTCAAGCTCTTCACTGATGTACTTTTGTCTCTTATCTGTTGAATAAGTAATCATTAGATTTGTCACTCATGTGCTCCATTATAATAATCTGTCATTTAGCATATAATTTTATGGGGTTTTATGTCTTTGTGTTTTTATTTTGATTTCCCTGCTGTTTTGCTTGAAGTTTTACAATTAGGGGTCACCAAAAGTACCTAATTCCTACCAGTTTTTGGGTTTATCTTTATTGCTCTAAGCAGGCTTACAGGTTGATTAAGACACCTGAAGTAGTATCTTGACATATGGGAAATACTCAAAACTCTTCATTAACATTTGCAGTTTTTTGTTAAATGAAAAGTAATTTATAAGTTCCATTGTGTCACACAAGTAGTCATTGGTGTTGAGTGTATCTCTGGGTAATGAGAGAGCAGATCAGAGCAAGGCTTTAGTCTGTATACATCTATTTGCATACAATAACTATAATGACAGTCAAGAGACCCAAATGGTTCCTGGTGCAAGTAATATTCTATTATTTTTCCCCTTCTACTTTTTTTGAGATGCAAGATCATTATGAGTGTAAAAAGGCAGCAAGACAATGTTGTGTTTCTTTCCAGTGAAGATTTTGTATTAATTGCCCTGTTCCAAAATAACAGAACAATAAACATTAATAGCTGTGGGAATGGAACTGGCTGGGACAAATAGTGGTTTAGCCTCAAGAGCTTATGCAGGAGGCATCAGCGTGAGACCATGGGAAGCAGGATACTGAGAGGGAGATATCTGGTCAGGTTATGGCAAGAAGAGAGTATCCATAGGAGTTGGTATGTTAATGGAGTTATTCTATAATAAGCCACATTTCTGGTTCTTGTTCTCAGCTGGTTCGGGACCTGTCACAAATAAGGTTGTGTTTCTAGTTCACGTTTCTGATGGGACCCCTGCCCTCAGATACCCCGAGATATTGTTACATTCAAAACACCCCCGGGTCTTTGGCTCTTGCCCCTCAGTTTGTGCAGTTTCTACATTTGTTATTTTATCCACCAAAGTTCTTTATTCTTCGGGCAACTCCATTGTTTCCATCCCTCTATTTTTGCCACACTCCCCCCGGCTGGGCCAAGCTTGGGGTCGCAGGAAACCGGACTGTGACAAGTAGTGGTGATATTAATACACTCTTTAAAATGTGCTGATCTTGTCCTTTCAGTCTTCCAGAAGATGAATGTTGTCCTGTGACCCACCTCTTTGACACTGAGAATCCTTTGGAACATGCCCAGGAACTCCCATGGGCCCTGGCCTTGCTTCACATGGAAACAGAGTCAGGAGGAGATGAAATGTGCTTGAGCCTCCCGCGCAAGCCTTTGTTCTGTCTATAACAGCTCTAAATTGGACCTGATTAAGAGAACCAGAGAGGATAAGGGCTTAAGCCAAAGAAGCACTTGAGACAAGATAAAGGTGGTACTGCTGTCTGACTGTCTCAGGCCTAAGGGAAGGTAAATAAATCTGGGGGAGAAGAATGTTTCACTGAAAATGGACATGAAGAATGCAGAATTTATGGGCCACGAGGAAAGCCAACTCAGCACCAGTGCTGAAATCAGCTCTGACTGGATAAAGGAGAATTCCATCAGGGCATATCTTGACCACTAACTCAAGAGAAGAGAAAGACTGCACATGGGAATAATTAGCATTTGAAATGAGGGAATCGCTTGTTAACCAAAAGAATAGGAGAACTACGTAGCCAATAAGCATTAATTCCTTTGTTTACTAAAATGTATAAATAATGAAGAGTTTTGTATGACCTTGGGTGCCCCACCAAGAAGCCCAGGGTGAAGAAAGACCAACAGGACTCCACTGGATCCTCACCTATCTTCTGCTTAATCTTTCTCTTACCTCCCTCTTTTCTGTTTCTTTCAATCTCTCTCCCTCACGTTCATTTACTCTTAAATAAAATCCCTACTATTGACTTTGGCAGATGGTCTCGTTTGCACCTTAATTCAGGCAGNGCTTGTTAACCAAAAGAATAGGAGAACTACGTAGCCAATAAGCATTAATTCCTTTGTTTACTAAAATGTATAAATAATGAAGAGTTTTGTATGACCTTGGGTGCCCCACCAAGAAGCCCAGGGTGAAGAAAGACCAACAGGACTCCACTGGATCCTCACCTATCTTCTGCTTAATCTTTCTCTTACCTCCCTCTTTTCTGTTTCTTTCAATCTCTCTCCCTCACGTTCATTTACTCTTAAATAAAATCCCTACTATTGACTTTGGCAGATGGTCTCGTTTGCACCTTAATTCAGGCAGAGCCATCTCCTATAGTCAGATCATATAGTCAGATCATCAGGGTCTCAGAGCCACGCACTGCTTTTCTGTAAAGGCTATGCTCACAACACATCTGTTACTCCATCTATTCTCAACCAACCATGTAAAGCTTGCTTTGCTCTCATCTTACTCGAGAACTTTGAAGCTGTTTCATTCTTCTGATCTAGCTGTCTAATGCTTTACTTCCCCCCCCCAGAGAATAAGCATTTCATGTGCCAATGGGAGTGATAGGTTTAGCCACAGGGACTGCTGTGTGCAGACAGTACATTTCCTGCAGTTTTCACTGACATCTATCCCACTTATTTTCCCTGTAAACAATGTTTATTCCAGTGGGTCTTTACCACAGGATTTTGTCAGCTTGCAGAGCTGTTTTTACACTGCTGCATTTCCTAGTGTCACTTCTCACGCAGGATTGCAGTGGAAGTGAGTCTTCCATAAATATCTCAGCACATAGTAAAAGGCTTGAATGTAGCAAAGAGAACATCTGCTAAAACTGAATGTTTATGCCACGTGCTCTGTTGTCTATTGTTTCTTGATGCATTGTATTAAATTGTGGAAGTGACCTACCTGTGTTAGGTGGGTTTATATCCATTAATATTTAAGGATTTCTCTAGCTTTTTGTATCTTTGCATTTCTGAACAGAAATCAGGCAGCAGCTGACTTGCGTTTTGACCTCAGAAGGGTGAAAAATCACAGTAAATAAACCTTTCATCACATATTTTGCAAAATACAAACAAGAAAAGAGAATGCACACAGTGAACACTTTACACATGCCTTGATTTCACAGAAATTATTTATCGGAAAGATTTTGGTTACCTAAAACATGCCACCTTCCACGAAGCTAAAAGAAAAACTATTTACAGGCCTTTAGGTACTATCACAGGGTGGCATTTTATCTACCTGCCTGAAATATGAAGATCCCCTGTTACAGATACTTGTGGGTTGCAAGGAAACAGGTCTGTGTTCTCTTAGTGCACATAAACTGAGTTAAAAATCCACTCCTATTTTTCAGCTCTCGTTACATAGTGGAGGGAATCCCATTTGTTTGACCCATCTTTCCTGCCTGTTCCTCCCAGCTTCTCCTCAAGTTCATGATTACTGCTACTTTCCAGGCAGGTATATTTTAAATAATGTTTAGAATTTTATTTTTTTAAACATAAATTTAGAAGCACAGAAGCTGCAGTGGTTTTGGTTTGATAGATTAGAAATCTCTTGAGTTATAAGACCAAATAGGAAAAATTCTATCTACAAAAGCCTCATCAAGTTCAACTATGTTGATGTAGGTATGCATGAGCAATTATCCTCATATCTGGATACAGACTGCTGACTGTAGAAAAGCAAAATTGAGACTTTCCCTCGTGAAATAAGAGAATTTTTTTCCCACTTTTGCTTCCCTAAGTCTTCCAACTTCTTCATCTTTCAGCATTAGAATTAAGCTTGATCCAAAATTTGGGTATCAATAAACATAGCAAGCAATTTCTTTGAAGTGTTAGTAGTCTTAAATAGAGTTCTAGATGTTCTAAATTAAGACATATGGTATTTTTTCTGAAAGGATTCCAAAGTAGTAATTTTCCTTTAGTATTATATATATATATAGTATTTAATTGGAGTGAAACTATTTATATTTTACTTTTAAAAAATTTTTATATTAAAAAGTTTTGGGTGGAAGGGGTTCTATGTGAGAAGCAAAGTGAAATGCCCTATGTGGGTCTTTGAGCAATGGCTCTATATCTGTTCCCAGCTACTTCATCAATCATATAATCTCCCCTCGAGATACAATTGTGTGGTGACTGCCTGGGAAGCAAAGCAGGCCAAAGATGTGTTTCCTCCAGCAGTCTGTGGAGCTCAGCAACTTGCTAAGTGAGGAGTTATCACGGACAGGGTTAGAGTCAGGGAATTCCATGACTCCATAGCTGGGAATTGAGACATCCCGGCTGCTTGGTGCTACCCCAGAAGGACCACGACCACCAGGTTTTCCCCTCCTGCTCCCTCCCAGCAGTTCTGCTACAGATGTCTCATCCCTCAGCAGTGTCTCTCCCAGAGAAGGCACATCTGTCAAAAACTTCTAACCATGCCTAATTAGAAAGTGTTTGCCAGCTTTTAAGGATATTTCACCCTATTTCATCCTATTCATGAGTCCAATTTATTCCTCTGGATTACTGGGAAACTGATTTTGTCACAAGCTCATACTATATACATAGTCTATATGGAATTTTTTTTTTTGCAGAGCTAGAACTCTTCCTGGCTCTGCTAGATGTCTTTCCCTCACACTTGCAGACTCAAACTTTACCTAGTTGGAGTTTATGGCAGATAAAAGTACCCCATTTGGTCAAATGTTCAATCTCATTGTTAGTTCAGGAAGAGATTAGAGTCATGCTCTTCACATTGGGATGGCTCATATCTCATCTGCACTTTCAGTATAAACTCTTGTCGTAAAAATTCATTCCAAGATGAAGAATGATTAGCATATAAGTTCCATACTTTAAAGTCTTTACTAAAAGAGTTCAAAACAGTTTGATTATTTTTAAACTGGAAGAAGAAGAAACACAAAACAAAAACTCCGTTCTCATTGTTGACTACATACAAGGCACAAAGTATTTTTTTTTTTCTCTTTGAGGTTGAAAGTCACTTAGACTCTGCTTATTAGAATCACTCTAAGTCTTATGTAGGTGGAATGAGAGTTGCTGGGGAAAGAAAACCTGAAAATGAAGAGGACACAGAGTAAAGGGAAAGCTGAACTCATTTTCCTCCACTATAAAAGCTTGATGTACTAATGGTGTGAGATAAAAGTGTTGGACTGATACCTGGGTCTTACCTTTGAGTCTTACTTTTCCTGGGAGGTGAATCTCTTCTGTGACAAGAATAAGGTGTTTGCATTTCAAACAACCATGCTGAGTGACATGGATTATATTAGCGCCATCAGCATTTCGGGTTGAGTTGATCTGCATGTAACCCAGACAAGTGACCGGGTAGACTGCAACCATCACAGCAGGACTACTGATCCCAGCACTGCTTCCAGAAGGCAGGCAACTTAAAACTGTTCAGCCAGAAAACTTGGCAGACTCAGTTTCATTCAGGGAGGCTTACTGAGGAACTTTCTAGATCAATATAATCAAAGAGAACGTACATAGGAGGCTACCTTCTGATTCTAGCTTGCAAGAAAACTACACTTAAGAGATACTGGCATTTGCTTTAGAGCCTGGTTTGACACACATTTCTCTGTTGTTTGCAAAAGATCAAACTGCTAAAGAAAGCAATCTATTTACACTTTTGAGAGCAACATTTGTCCAAGCTGCATGGCAGAACTGTTTTTCTCTGGCAGGTAAAGCCCTATTGAGGAAACCAATTGACAGACTACATTCCTAGAGTAAGGTAAACTCTTGACATGGCTGGCTGAATCATGTTCTTCCTTGGCACTTGACATACTAAAAATACAATAAAATGGAAAAAAATCACTGTACTTTTTATCACTGATGCCTAGAAAACCTTTCAAGTCAGAGGATGAGCTACTGGCTTAGTCAAACAGCACGTTCTCTGCAATCAAGGCATCCAAGCTGTTGATAGAGAACAACCTTCTTGTAAAAAGTTTTCAGAGGGCTTATTAGTTTAGAGGCTGTAGATGTAATTCAGATTCAAACACCTGCAAAATCACAAGGCTTTGAAATTGGCTGAAGTAGCATCTTTCTGGATGACAAATGTCCTGATGGTGGTGAGAGAAAATTCACAATCATGAGCTTACTTGCACCCACTCCTGCCTGGTCTGTGGAGCATTTTCTGCTACAGCAAGTGTTCTAATACCTCAGACCTCAGCTTTTCTCTTCCTGCTACCAGGAGCCAGTCAGGATTCTTTTTTTTTCATTAGTTGTAGTGTATTCTCTCTGCATTTCTGCCAACAGCAGGGATGTGCAATGGCCCTAATGAATTTTGCATATTCACTTGAAAAAGAGCCAGCTCTTTTAGCTACTTCATCTCGATACAAGTTGCATTGATTTCCTCACAGGCCAGTGAACATACCACTAAAAAATCTGACCTAGCAATGTCTTGCAGTGTGGATTAGTAGTGAGATAAAACCTTACTTTGCTAGCTTTTGAAAGAAAAATAATTAGACTATCCATAAAGCAACCTTCTTTAGCTATAGGGAAAAGAAAAACAGTTCCATACGTCCATGGGAGTGCCTCCACCTCCAGAAAGTGGGCTGGTTTTAACTGCAAGATAGCAAGGAGTTTTAGTAGGAAATAAAAATTAAACTTGAAGTTTGTAAATACTCGTTGTTGGTACATTTTGTTTTCTTATCTCATTGCTGTTTCCAGTAAGTTGTTTTTATCTCTACCCATGATCTTCACCTTTTTGTGTCCACACACAACCACAGGGGGAATGAGGTTGTGTGAATGAGCAGCACATGTTCTGGGGTGTTTCAGTGGGAACACTAAATAGGGGGGCACCTTTCCCAAACCACAATAATTTATAATACAAGAGCTGAGACTTTTGACAAGATGCCATTGATGTTCTCAAAAATCCTGCCTGTCCTGAGCCCGGCTTGGCCTCTGTGGAGTGGCTCCACGTGCACAGACTCGGGAGAAGAGTTTGCAGAAGATTAGGAGGACAGTTGCTTCTTACTTGTTTCCAATTCAAAATGGCTCTTATGAACAATAGAAGCAAAATTATCCCTAGTATTGGTTTCTCTCCTTGTACAGAGGAGAATGAGTGAGAAGTTTATCAGGAGAGGCAATCAGATGCCTAAGTTTTGGCAACAGAAACAGTGTAGAGGCTGCTACAGTCCAAGACTTTGCTGAAACCTCTGGCAAGCATTTCCCAATCAGCGCACACAGAATAGTCATCTACAGAGAAGAACCACTGTGATTCAAATTATTGAAAAGATCCAAACCAACAAAACTGAAGTAATTTAGTGGCTGTTTTTTGCCAAAATGCCAACATGAAAACAGCTTAATCTTCTGAGATAGCTCACAGAGCCTTGCACTGACAGCACGTATTTCACACTTAGGTTTTACATTTTGTATGTAACAGCGTGTAATCCACTGCAGTCTTATTCTACAACCTTAAAGAATTTCACACACATTAACTAATTACTCCTGACAAGACTCCTCTGAGGTGGGTGTGAATGTATAATTTGCATTTTATAGGTGAGGGATTTTAGACAGAAGAAGATACTCCTGCCTCACACTTCTGCAATCCCATTGAAAAATAAATCTCTATTATCTAAGGGAGTTCCAGATTTGACTAAAGGAATCAATGTCAAGGTTCAACGCTGGACATTTTTTTCTTTTCATTGACATCTGTGCTCATTCTAAAATATCACAGTATCTTCCTCTGGTTCCTGTATGAAAACTTTCAGTGAGGATCCCTTCCTTTCCTGAGTAGCTGCTTGAAACCTGACACAATATAAACCGTTGAGGAAACAAAGGCTTTTATGTATATAGGTATGAGCTCATGATAAAATCAGTTTCCCAGTAATCCAGAGGCATAAGTTAGACTCATGCATAGGATCACGTGTTTTGAACTTTTTCATCTTACTGGCATACCATAGAAGTAATGAAGGCTGTTTCTTTGCTGTGCTGCAAAACAAGAAGTAGTGAGGCTGGAATCAAGTCCTCGCATTTTGGTGGATGTTTATACAAAATGAGGAAATAACCCACGTCAGTCTTATACCCTGGACATTGCTCAAAAGTAAGAGCTCAAATGTAAGACAACCTCCCTTCCATGAAGCAAAACCAAAGCAATTACCAGCATGAAAAATAAGGAGGGAAGATTTGGAGAACAGTGGAAACATCAAAAACTCTTTCCAATGCCAAAATGCACGTTCACTTTGCAATCTTATCATGCAATGTCATCATAAGGTTTGAGTGTGGAGGGAGAATAACTGACAGTGAGTGATTGTTTACATAGTGGCTTGGGCACATTCTGTTACTTCAACAAGGAGAAAAGAACCAGGATAATTCTGAAGAACTATGTCACCTCCATGGCTCATCAGGCGAGCTACAGAGACTCTCTTTCAGGAGACCTGAGGAGTCCATTTTTTATAGTGTTTGGGCTGAGTGACTGCATCTTGGGCACAAATAGCTTCTCAAAGGAGTGGTAAAAGTGTGGAGATTTGTGGGCTGGCTGTTTATCAACGCTACCAGCTGCAATCTAACAGAGCATCCATAAAAAAATAGTTTGACAAGTGGAATTCTCCATACATTCATTGTCTGTGTGAGATGCTAAATTTATGGAAACAGCTCCTTTGAATGTTTTGTTCCTCTGAAAGCTGCCCTTTTCAAAGACACAAACAACAGTTCAGATGAGTTTCATTTTTCAAGTGAATTTAATATTTCAGTATTTCTTCCTAATCTGGAATAGAGAAATGAGAATATACAGTATTTGAACATCTGCAATTAGAATTTGATTAAGTTTCATGGCTAATGTGCACTCTTCATGCCAGTGAAAGGAGAAACTGGGACCAGCTGGTTGCACTCCACACTCCTTTTTGACCATCTTAAAGTCAATATACAGGATTTATGTATTATTTACGCAAAAAATTATTTAAAGTTATTTTCACAAGCAACAAAAGTTAAGAAATTGTCTTTGGTTACTGTCATTTTTTAAGCACATGAATATTAGTTTCAATACAGTCTCTCACAAAAATTATTCTTGTAACAGTTTGGAAGCAGGTAGTGTTACAGAGTGAATTGAAGTGTGTGAAATCTAGGTTGTTCTCCTTTTCTTCTGCTGTCGATTCTTTGAATTAATTTTGGCAGCTCAGTCTCATTTCCCTTCTCCCTCCTTTGAAGTACCAGGGTGCTGCAGTGTCTGACACTTGTCTGTGGAAGGGAGGTTGGACAGTGGAGAAGGAAATCCACATCTTCAGTGGAATGCTTGGGAATTTGGTATGGAGATCTGATATAGGTATTTCTATGAGTATTTTATAGGACTACCTACATTTTTATCACTGACATGCTGCTGTACTATAAATATCAATATATTTTATAATGCTTTTTTTCTCAAACTTTCCCCAATATTGGCCCTCTGAAAACAGTTCTCACAGGATGGTGTTCCCTTCACAAAGATTGGGTTATTAGGTCTTGTTTTGGAAGCACCAAATTTCCCAGAGATCCGTAAAGATATTTGTGAATTCATTTGCATTTAGACAGCCCTCTCCCATAGATTAAAGGTGATTTCAGAGAAGTTCTCCTTTTGTTTGTCTTTATGGTTAGTGGAGAATTTGACTTCTTTTATTCTTTTGAAAGTAGAAAATGCTCGTAGTTAAATGATCCTTTCCTCCTGAACTCTTAAGGTGACAGTGGGAGAAAAGAAGGCCAGTTGTGCTAAGTTGTGGAGCTACCAAGAAATAATAAAAAAGAGATGGAGAGCTAATGATATTTTCCTGAGGTGATTATTAAGACACCCATTCTACATGTTTCACAGAGGAATTAGATAATGGCCAGGTTCCTGGTGCATTTTAGCAAATATCTGTATTAGCAAAGGTATCTCTTCATTTGCAGAGTCAGACCTGCGCCTTGTAGAGGAGTGGTAAATTGAGTGATACGTTCCAATCACTATAATCAAATCCATTTAAGACTAATCTTGCCCTTAACATTAGTACCATTGAAATGCGTAATTTTCTTTCAGAATATGGAAAGGGAAAGTTAAATACTGCCTAAAGACCTTATGCAACTTTTTAAGGCATGATTTATGTAAACTTAGGAGTTACATTTCTGCCTCCTGAGGCTCTGTTGACCATATTACAAGTACTTTAATAGTTTTAAAATGTAATGAAATTCTAACCTTTGACAACAATACCTTTAAAAAGATTTAAAAAGTTATACCTTTAAGATGGTATATTGTGAATATGCTTTATATTAATTTAAGCATTTGTTACCACATTTTCTGATTCAGCATTTTCATTTATAAGTAATTCAGGATAATAAAAAAAATTAATGAGAGCACCTTGGAGAAAATAAGAATAAAAAATCATCAGGAATAGTGACAAAGGCTATTGATAGGTTTTATTACTTTAGAAAAGATTTCAGGTAAAAATATCTGTTCTTCTATATCTCTCAACTGAATATCAGTACAAGTTCTATCTTTACTCCTCTGTTCAGCATCTCTGTCAGTGTCAGATAGATTAATTTTTCAGTAACAAGCTTCCAGCAATACTACTAAACTGTACACTGTTTCACTTTTTAAAATTTTTGAATTTGATTTCTTTATTTCTAGTCTGCCCATTTTCAACCTGTTTTAATACACAGTGTAGAAATGGCTTTTTCAAAGTTTGCACTTTTTCCTGAACTATATGTCACATGATGGATGTCCTGTATAGTCACATTATTTATAACATGTAGATTTCTTTTCTACCTGACTTCTATTGTCTGATTTCTATTTGATCCAAGTGGTTATTAAAGTAGATTTACTGTTCTGCCTTTCAATTATCTCCCCAAACATGCCAAGCTGGGGATTGGTTGTTGCTTTTTATTTTATTTTATTTTTTTTTTGGGAAGGGCTTTTCATGGGTGTTGACAGTGATCAATGGCCTTCATTTTATTCAGATTAATTTTCAGTATTTTTCTCTGTCATTCATAATTGAGTTCCACTATCAATATTCTTCATGTATATTGAGTAAGAGCAAGACTGCATTGCTTATGATGCTTCTGTAACTACTTGTGCTTACACTGAACTATGTTTATTTCCAATCCAGACTTTGAAATACTCCTTTGAGTGAACTTGTAAAAAACTTTACAGAGATGCTTTTGGTTTTTTTTTTTTTCCCTTTTCCTTCAGCTGGAAAAAATCTTTACTTAATGAGAAATCTGATTTGCAGGTTTGACCTGGTAAGGAGGCATTGCAGGGCAACACTGATCAGCAATATCAGAGGAGCAAGTAACTGCATTTTGCACAACATTTATTGGAAAACTTTTTTTTTCTTGTGACTTTACGGTCTGTATTGAAGTACAGCTTATGTAAAATTTACTCTGTGTTCTAGGTTGTGTTTTTTTTTTTAAGTGTTTATTCTGATTAATTCTTTTCCAAGATAGCTTCAGAACAGATACCTTGTTCTCTATTTGATTTATTTTCTTTTTCCCAAAGAAGCAGGTTTATCTTTCTGGTCAGATTTTGAGTTTTCTTATAGCTTAATTGCTGCAACCATCACAAAAAGAAGAAAAGTTTTAAAGCACAATTACAGCGTTATTTATCTCTGACATGGGCTCAAGCACTTCCCCCCACTCACTGTCCCATCACTCTGCATATGACTTGCAGCTCCACAGGCTTCAGGAAGTGCTAAGAGGTCAGTCCTGTATTAGGGCTTTGTTTCAGCTATCTCCTAAAACAGCATAGTAACTGTGTTTTGTGCTAATGAGTCACCCTTCTGGCTGTTGGTTATTCAGCACTCGGGCAACACACAAATCCTGAGCAAAAGTAATCAGTAAGTAAATATGGGACGAAAAGAAAGGACTGTGAGCGTTTTGATTAAAAGGTCAAGTGCAAAGCACATATGATGACACATGAAAAATACTTTTTTCTAAAATAAATAAACAATTAAATTGATTCTCTAACCTTCATTATAATGTTGAAATAGCTTAAGGTAATTATGATAAATGAGGCTAAACGTGGTGTGCCTCCTGAGTAAAGATATTAATACAATTTTCTTGTGGCAAAACCCAATGTCAAATTTGCCAAAGCCATTAATCATCTTGGAGATGTGGTGTAACCTCTTGCTGATGGGTTTATATTTCCACATTACATGTAGTATATATACTTTTATATATACAACTTTAGTGTCACTGCTATGCAATATATTATAGAATAAATGTTTTCTATGGGGTTCAAAACATTATATGTTCTTTAAACTGGTTGTGGGATATGGCTGAAGCATACTAACTTTAATTAACTCTGCTTTAATGACCAACACAAAAACGAAAGGAGTGGCCCATCACAGAAATATATCATGGTTATCATTTATTTAGGAAGGTGTATATGTGATCATGCAATCTGTAGGGGACCTGGGTGATCTAACTGGGACACAGAAGTTGTTCGAAGTTATTCTGTCATTTACAGCTCCAGGCATTTTTACTTAGTACTGCAAAGAAAGGTAGTTTAACATAAACTTTGGAAAATAATGATGTGTGGAAGAGCCTTTACAGTGCATCTCTAAAGTGCTTAATATACCTAAGGAAGACAGAGAAAAGAATATAAGGAAGGAAAAGCATTTGAGAGTTAAATAATGAACACTGGAAAGGCTTGTATTGATGTGACGGCAGGTTTAAATTGTAGGTAGTTGATAGAGTGAACAATAAAGCAAAATTCATTAATCAAAAATATGGAAGAGCAGTACTTGTACTGAAAATGTGATGACCTGACTGCTGTGGTTCTGAGTGTGCTGAGAGAGTAGTTCCGCCTGGGAACTTCTGAAAACTTGTGGGTGCCTCTGCTGTGACTGTCAGGCTAGGGCAATAATAAAGCCTCCCAGGCATACAAGAGCAATACAAGAGCATGTGTGAACATACATAACACCTCTTTATATTTGTGACAATTCAAATACTTCTCCATGCAGACATTTTTAGAATATTAAGAAAGAAATGCAATTAAATAATTTTGCAGCCAAAGTCAATGTGACTTTGTGGTGTTCTTTACTGGACCTTTGTATCTGTGTTGTCAAGAATAATTGCATTTCACATTACATTTATTCAAGATATTTGCTAGGCTATGTGCTAAATCTCTTCTGTACACCCACACTGGAGCTCAGAGAGACAATGGCAGGAGGGAGAGACCAAATAACACCCAGACAGCTGCTTCCAGGCCTATCACTGGGCTGTGGGGCATAATATGGGTTGCAGGAGAAAAGCAATTTTGGATTGCATAGGACTCATTTGGGGATGCATTTTTATAATTCCACTATTAACTTGCGTAATTTAACGTAATGAAGCATAACTGGATAAAATGTTCATTTTCTATTTCTTCTATCATTTAAGTCCACTTTATTAATTTCCTGGTAGAAATTTCAAAATAACTAGTATTTCTTCAGAGTTCTGTTTGTCTAAATGGAATCCCACAACTGGAATATACTACTATCTTAAACTCTGCTTTTGGCCCTCTGTTTTGGTGCAGGCAGGATTAAAATTGCTAACCCAGTAATGCAAGAAATTGCATTTCGTTTTGGAAAGATGCTAAGGGATGTTGGCCCTTATTCTCCAAGGTACTTCAATACTTAAAGATATAGCTGGGCTTTTAGCAAGACTTTGAAAATCACTACATGGCACTGATGAATTTAAAAAGGAGATGAAAGCACTTTATGCCTGATTTTTTTTTAAAATGTAGCTATTCTGTCCATGGATATCTTTGAAAACCTGGATCTGAGGTATTTTTCATATTTGCACTCATATTGCCTACTGAAGTGTTTTATCTTTATCTCTCCTTGAAATGATAGTGTAGAAGGGAACTCAGGCATGACAAACATAGCATTTGACCTGAAAGGACCAAATCTCCATGTTTGTCCTTTTTCTTTTCCTGCTTGTTTTTTTTTCTTTTTTTTTGCGGGGGGGGGTGTGTGGTTTTTTTTGTTTTGTTTTTTTTTTTTTCGCAGCTAATTTTCTTCTTTTCCTTTTCATGGGTTTTGTTTTGCCTCCAAATCATGGTGTGTGCTCTTGGAGCTTCATGGAAATTTTATTTTCCAGGTCCAAGGCTGGCATCATAACTTCCAGGCTTGTCTGCTACAGCTTTTACTTGGCATCTTAAACAGCTTTGGTGTGCTGTACTACAATAACTGTGTGCACTTCTCATCACTGCTGCTTTTCCACTCTCCCCTGGGCTTCTCTCAGGTCTCCCAGAGCCATATGCATCAAATAGTGCCTTTGCTCTTTCAAACATTGTGTGGGGGTTTTCTTATGGTACAGAGATAAAACTGGTTTCATCCGACTATAAAAACTTTTACATTGTTAAAACGACTTGGGAAACCTTGGATTTGGCTCATGAAATATCTTGGAGTGACCTGGTTGACTTTGAGCAGTGTAATTTCACTCAGAAACCCTGTCAATGTAGTTTGAGGAGGTTAAAGGAAACATTTAATCTTTCTTTGCTGTTTACTTACAAGCATTTTGTTATGTTTTCCACTGCTTCTGGGCTTATAAATCAGCTTGTGTCCTCTTGACCTTCCTGTGGAGGATGCTCTCCCAGTCAACATCCTTTTGTTGGACCTGGAATGTTTGTGGCCTTTGACTCAATGTCTCTTCAGAGATATCTCTCTTAAATGCTATTTTCTGCTCTGATGGTTTTGTTTTCCTCTCATTTTGGACTATTTTTTCTCTTCTCTAAGAAACCGTCTTTCTCTGAAGTTCTAGCCAGCAAGAGCTCTCTCTGTTGGGCAATAAACAGCTCCTCTTCAGCTATTTTCCCCAAAGAGAGGGAACCAAACCACACCAATTCCTGCCTTTGTGGGTTCATCAGTATTTTCTCACTCTGTTGTTGCAGCTGCTGATTTTCCATCACCAGCTGAACCCCTGTGACTCCTGGTCCAGCCCTCTCCAGCCCTGCAGTTGTTGTTTGTAGTGAAATCATCCTTTTTTGCATCTGACTGTGTCTGACATACAATGTTCTGGACAGAGGACATGTTGTTTGGTGATTAATCCTATGGGAAGGGTTTGGGATCATCCCCTGCCCCACAGTCCTTGCCAGCAGGCATCAGGGGCTGAGTTCAGGTGTTTTAGGAGTCAGACCAAAGCACTGAATCACACAAAATAGCTGAGCTGGGAGGGATCTGTGTGGATCCTCTGGTCCAACTCCCCTGCTTGAGCAAGCACATCTAGAACAAGTTGCCCAGGACCATGATCCTTTGGTTTTTGAGTATGCCCATGGATGGAGACGCCACAATCTCTCAAGCAACTGTGGAGAAACTTCTTCCTTTTGCTTCTGTCATCAGCTGTGTGATTGCACTTTGGTGTGGTGGTGCAAAGCAAAGTGGGAAGGTGCTGTCATCAATCACCTCCCCTGACGGTGGGCTAAGGCAGAGAAGGTGCCTTTGTGGATTTCCCACCTCTGTAACCAAACCCCACAGTTAATTTTGAATTTGACTCCAGGTTTCTCCTGAGTCAATCATGGAGCCCAAGTCACTTGTCTCCCAATTATTTAAAATTATACTGAATGCATGAGACAATAAAATGTATAGAGAAAAAATGAGCAAACATTGTAATTAAATATTTATTGTGTGTGACTATATCTCGAAAGACAACTGGTGATGAAATCAACACGCCATGTTAAAGTGCTTTTTCTCCCTCCTTGAACAAGAATATTTTAAATAGACATTGAATTGTGAAATGAAATATACTTCCTATTCAGTTGAATTCCCTATTTATAAGCCATTTCACCTACCTTGCCATGCACCTCACATACAGAATCAAAATTACCATCTGCTAAATCAAATGCAAAAAGCAGTGAAAGAAGTACATTCCCTAGAAAATCAAATCAATATTAAATAAAATACATTCAGAACTCAAAAGTTGTCTGCTTTTACATTATTTTTGTTCAAATATAGAGCTCTTTCATATACAAGGATAACTGTATTACTTATTTACATGTGTACATATGCTAAAATATGAATATTTATCTTTCAGTTGTCTCTAGAGATAACCTAAATCAGCTTAATGTGGTTTTAAGACTGTCTGATACATCTTTTTTAGCACTTAATAACTTGGAAAGGCAACAATATATTTTGAATAACTCTACCTAGGTATTCACTTGCTCAATTTTAGCTGACCTAGTACTGCAGTCTTAAAACACCAGAACACTGCAATTTCTTTTTTCCTTTAGTATGGATTTGTATAGAATGCACTAGGAGGATTCTTAATTACTTTCTAATTGATTTTGGAGGGTACAATGAAGAGGTTTGCCTTTCAGAACAAAATTTCCCTTAGCTCTACAGTACAAAGTGTTTGTGGCATCACTATTTAAGGTTGCATTCTGTGAGAATCTTTCCTTTAATAAAAAAGCACCTAAATGGTTAAATTTTAAAAGGGTCATCCACAGATTGTGCCTACTTATAAATTCTTGTAAAATTCAGTATATCAACTATTTATCTATCTTTTTATTCTGAGCTGTGTTCTACTGACCTCATTCACGCTAAAGAGTTGGGAGTTCAACAACTGTGGGATTTTTATGTCATTGCATTGTTTTGAAATTGTACAATACATAAAAATAAACACACGTGTAAAAATATACATAATAAATAAGACCACTGCAGAATGATTGCATGATGTATAAGAGCATCTCAGTAACACAAATGAAGATTTAATTCCCAAAGACAGTTTAAAAGTCACAGAAGAAATATTCCCAAATATTTGGTGAATGAAGTACATCAATCTTCTACCTGGTACTTTGATAGCAACTTTCTCTTTAATAAACAATGTAATGAATCCTTTCCTGCTTATTTGATTTCAAATTTCAGTCCTTCACCAGGATCACTTTTAAGCATGTGAGTTCCTTATCTAAATTGTCATTTAAGAGAAGCACACTTTCTCTTTCCTCTGAGCTCATTAAGCCATCTAATAATTCTCTTTGCATGAATGCTTTTGTATAGAAGGTATCTTTCCCAGCAGTGACATGGACAATAGCTGAGTTATTTCAACAGTATGTATGTAATATTGCAGTACAATAAGTATTTTTTAAAACAGGTTGGATAATTAAGTAGTAAAGATATATATTTTTTGATATTAGGTCCTTTAGGTAATTTAGTGCTTTTTAGAACATTTCCTTAATCTCAAAGGAATTCAGTAAAGCACACTGTGAACTTTGCCTATTAAAAAAACTCTCACAGAAATCTTGGATCTCCCTCTGAAACCAGCAATGGGTCATAACTGTGGAACTTGTCTCCCTAACGTTTGTATCCACTTGGCTGTTTGCCTTGCCACCCAAGGGCTTGATTTGGGGTTGATGTCATTATTGCTGGATCTGCTCCATGAATGCTGTCATTGCTGAGAAGAGGTGACTTTGACAGTCTTGTCGAGTGGACATTGCAGCTCTGATATTTCCAACAGGGGATAGGGGCTTGGAAGGATACTGCCAGACATCTGCTTGTGTGCAGCTCTGGAGCAGATTCTTCTGCCTGCTCAATTTTTACATAATGCTCTGAAGGCGCATTAAAGAAATTGCTGGGAGAATGTAATAAATCTTAGTCAATTTAAGTGGCACAGTCAAGGCAAATTCTTCTCCAGTAAAGACAAAAATAGCACAAAAGGCTACAAGTGAAAATTAGTGCCTCAAAACAATATCAGTTTACTATGGTACCTTTCTTGCCTTCCTGTAAAACCAAAACCAGTCTTTACAGGAAGTGTTAGGAATTCCCTGATTGGGTTTTGGTATTCTGCTGCCTGGGGCAGAATAACAGTAGTAGGGAGAGTTTAATTCTCTTTCTTCTTAGTCAGTCTTCCTGTTAAAGGAGTTCAGTCTGGACAAAAGGTTACTCTGAATATCTGTTTGTCACTCTTTTTCCTGGCAAGCAAGATGTGTGGCCTTGGAGTTCTCCTAAACTGCAATCAGGACTGGTGATGAGATTTTGACCTTCTTTCATTCAGCTTCATTTCTCTCTTTCTCTACAAGACATGAGCTAAATTTCTGGAAGGGTCCTGGCTTTGTCCTAGCAAAGTCTATCTCCTTCATATGAGGAGATGCAGGATGGATGCAGAGCAACTCAGGGGCCCAGGTCAGTAAAGAGGACTCAGAGTTCTTGGCAGCATTGCATATTTAAACCTGCTCTACAAGCAGGATTAAATTGGAAAACATTTGAAAGATGAACACCAAGTAAGAAAAATTGTTTCTTTATGTGCCAGACTGCTCATGTAAGGCTTTTATTGTCTGCTGAGGGTGCTAGAGTTAATTAAGATGCAATCTTTGGAGCAGGATGCTGAGACAAGTTACTTTGTTCAGCAGTAGACCAACCCTTGGACACAGATGTGGCTTTCTACAAAACTAATGACACGTACCTCATATGCAGAATCCAAATTACCATCTGCTAAATTAAGTGCAGATAAATAGGATATCACTATCCACTTTTTACCTCTAATGTTACCCATTATCTGAACTGATATGTAATTTTGAAAAAAAATAAAGTCAAGTATATTTCAAATAATGGGACATATTCTTGTAGCTGTGAGAATATAGTAAGAAATGCTCAAGCTAAAAGGATCCCCAACTATAGACTATAAAAAAGATTATTAATAAAGGGAAATAAATGCTACCATTACCCAGCATACTCAGATCTTTATCAGTTTTAGCAATCTTGAAATTTTACTGATTCTGACATATATTTCACCTGTGTTTGTGTCAGGCGTTTGGAATTAGGAGCTGCAAAATTAAAAGGAGAAGAAAAAGCAATATTGAAAAAGTCTGATAAATTCTACACTTGATCTTCCTTCAGAGCAGAAGGCTGAAGATGTGCATAAATTAAAATAAACTTGACTGGATACCATTGCTTCTAGTTTTAAATTAACAGATGAGAAATCTGCTACAACAGCATCCCTTCTGATACCACCTAATTTAAATTAATTGCCTGTCTGTGACTCCAAATCAAAAATTAAGAATCAGACCAAGCCTGAAGCATTAATATTGCACCTAACTTTTTAATCCTGGAAATTGTTCTTCCAGAGCTCAGCTTTCAAGGACAACTGCTATGAGATTTTGTGCTGGCTATGTATGGGGATATTGATTCTTCCCCACCTCACCAAAAATCTTTTGGCATCAAACTCTGCATACATGTGCTATACAGACCATAGAGCTTAACCTGTCAAAATATATTTTACAGCTTCCTCAGAGATTTTGTGATATTGTACTTGGTTTCAAAGTGCGGACATCCTGGGTTTCACAATCTATATTCTCATTATCTAGGTAGCCATTGATGAGAGTTGCAGTTTGTTCCCAGAGATTAGTTTAGGAATGATGCATAACTGTGGAACATGTTTCTAGGGAGAACATCTTTATGCTGAAGGAACTTATCCCAGCTGTCCTGCATGAGTTCAGTACAATGAAATCCATGGTTGGGATGAAGATACTGATTAGCAGCTCAGTGTGGTGGATCAGGGAATGCGTTTCACTACTGGTTTGTGTGGTTTGCTTGGTTATGGATTTGATTTATTAAGTAAGGGATCTGAATAAGTTGGTTGTGACTTTGATGCAGTGTACAGCATCCCCAATTTGATAGGTCATTAATCTGCCAGGTTTAACTAAATAACAAATTTCAGCTTTTGTCAGCTCCAGAAATAAACCAAGGTGTAGTCTGTGCACTCTCAATCTGCTCTTTCTAAGTAATTACATTGTTTGGGTGATAAAAGCTTCTACCTTGTGACTCATTCCTTAAAGTAGCACCTTTAAAAGCAGGTATTCAATGCTAGGTGAAATTACATGTGATTTGCTGGTCAGCAGTTCTGTCTTCAAAAGCAGCCCAGTATTTCTAGGAATGTCAATAAACACACCCAGCTGAGAAGGTGTTCCTAAACCTAGAGCTTTCTCAGTTTCTTTGGTCCTACTTTCCTTACCAAGGTAGGATTCAGATTTGACAGGACTAATGTGTTGATATGGACCCAGGCCATCTGAAAGGTGGTTTATTTTCTGTTAAATAAATTTCAGTAGCTTTTGTTAGAACAGTTAGATGCATACATGGCTATTTGTTTGACAGAACCTCTGATCTCCCTGAGCAGTTAGAGTACATCGTTGTATGCACAACTGAGCGTGGCTGACGATGATACTTCTAAATATCAGTCAGTAACTTTAAATCCTGACCAAAGTCCAGTGCAGTGGAGATCTGTTCAAGGGATTGTCACCCAAATATTCACAGTACTACTAGAATGAAATGTAAGATATTTGGAAGTTCTGACAGTTCCCAGAGCTTTCCACTCAAAGTCACCCTGTAAAATATTCTTCAAAAATACTCAAGCCAAAATTGCTCTAGCAAACTTTGACGACTGAAAGAATTTGTATTTTCTTGAAAAGTAAAAGATGGTGACTAATGAATTTTCTAAATATTTATAAAAATTATGAGGGAGAAAAGAGTCAAAAGTCATTCTTATATGATGTTTTGTATCTCCCAGCAGGCAAAACTGAGAATTTTTATCTGAAGATCATGAGTGATGTCTAAGATTATGGAACTGAACAAATTTTTCTTCATTTTTTATAAATTACCTGTCTTATTTTCCCATCATAACCTAATAAGGTATTACCAATAAGTGGAATAGGTATTGAAAGAATAGTAGTCATGCTAAACGGTGGCAAAGCCTCTTTGCATTTCAAGAGGTCTAAATTTTTTACAGCTAAACATGCCCAGTATATGCAGAAATAAAGAAAAATAAGCTAAAAGAGGTAAGTATGGAGAAAATTGAATTCAAAGATGAGCATCTAACAAGAAAGCCAAATGGCAGACACCCCCTTTTTTTATACTCTTTTTTGCTGGCTACCGTATTTTTCTAAACTGTCTTATGATAGAGATTTAAGTGTGCTTTAATTTAGTGAGAGAGCAGGAGTGCATTTCTTTATTCTAGGGGAGATTGATCAAAACAAAAAAATACTGTACTGAGATACAAGTTGAAAGCTGGGGGTGGAGGAGAGGTATGATTTCCAGATAAAATGGTCCAAAAACTTTTGGAAATGTAAATTCAGTTTGGGGGCATGCAACCCTGTGCTGAGAGCTGCGAGAAGCCCTAGGTACCCTACAGGCCTGCTTATGCCCTCTGTGAAGGCTAATTAGCTGCATAGAATGAATTTTCAATTCCAGATAAATATGCATTTTACAAATAGTCTGCAGAACAAGAATTATTTATTGGACATGTTTGTGACTAATTTGAAGTCTAGGATGAATGCTGTCATGTTAAAAATCCATTTACAGACAGTTTACAAGTGGGTAGGGAATAAAAGAAAATCAAGTTTAAGAAATATTTGTTTAAAAAAACCCCTAATTTTCCCAGCTGTAAAAAAAAAGCTCAAACATGCTTCATGGTAGGGAAATATGAGGACTTGCACTTCCTGGGGAAGCATAATCTCTCTTAAAGCTCTTGTGTGTGCCAGGATAAAATTTTTATTGTTTTATATTTTGTATTAGAACATGTTTTTCCTCTTGGGGAAAGAAGTGCTCTCAGTTTTGGGGAAGTGTGTGGACAGAGTGGGATTTTCATGGTGTGGGATTCCAGGGGCAGGCTCCTTTTTCATTGTCTTCCACTGCGGAAAAGTAAGTGTCTGAACCCACAGAATCTAAAAGTAGTTCTCTAAAAATGAGATGGCATAAGGATTTTCACTTAATTTTTCCTTTTCGTATGCCAAATGAAGTAAAACTTTACGGCTCTCTAGTGTTGTGGGATACATGTCAGAATGTACGCACAGCCACGCATTCCCACACCTGAGCTTTGAGGAGGGGAATAAGACTAATATACTCCTTTTCATGCTGAATACAGAGAACTGGGCAGCTTATTTTTCCATAAATTAGCCTGAAAGCAGCTCTTCTCCTTCCAGGTACTTATCCTAATTTCTCACCGTAATTAATTCATGGCTCGTTTATACTCATTTGTCCTTGTGCCAATATTCTATTGGTTGCTTAAGTAATTTTTCTCTCCCTTCATGTTTACATACCCAGATATATTTATAGGGAACAGTCATATCCCTTCTCAACTATTGTTTTGAGAAGCTGAACAAGCCAAGCTCTTTTAATCTGTGCATGTAAAATAAATTATCATTTATTTTGCTTGAGCACACTTGTTTACTAGGAGGTTATTTTTGTTCCAGTGTGTGCTTTAATTATTCCTTGACTTTCTTATTAATCAGGAGCAAGCAACAATGAAAAAAATTGGGAAAAAAAAAATTAAAAAATGTTTTTCTGTACCAAAGCAGGCCTGGGACCCACAATGTCATATGTCATATGTGAAATTAACAACGGGATGAACACAGGCAAAAGCCGTGTTAAATACCCTTATATTGCTGAAGTGCATTTGGGATAGATTATTTTAATACATAAAGGTACAGTGGGTGTTAGAAAGTAGAATTTGCAAATTCCTACCAGGAAATGACAATTCAGGAAAACAGTTCCTTTTAAAAGCTAGACTAAAAAAGTTATATCTTTTGTGTAAGTTCATCAGGGAAAATTTCTGAATTCTCTAAGTCTAGAGACTACTAGCTGCAGATACAAAATTATTTCCTTGCTGTATGTTAAACTTACAACAGTTGGCGCTGAATGAAAAGGATTATTTCCCTTCTGGTGAATATTCCAAAACCTGTCCTCTCCCAGATGTGTGGGAAACTTGAAAGTGGGAGACTTGATTGCAATAAAAATGTAGAAAGTAATAATGAAGAAAGTTTCTGTTTTGGTTTGTAGTCAAAACAGCTTTCTTTCTATACATCAGATGAAAACAAAACATTTTTGAAAATTAATGTTTTCATTAAATCTTCATTCACTGGTGGTACAAACTGGCTGTTCACCTTGTGTAAATGGTTTTGTCCTTGTCCTCTGCCAGCCATTTTTTCCAGTGCTGTCACATCACTAGGGATCCTCTCTTGGACATCAGTTTTTTAGGAGAAATGGATTTGACTGAACCACAGGAAGAAATGGTGCTCCTTGGGTAGGACAGATTTTTGCTCAGTTGTGTTTTGTGCTACCCTACTTCACTGTGTAGTGTCACACAGCAGTGACAGAAACATGGTGACAATTAGGTGGGATCTTCTCTGGAGTTAAGCCTTCTGCTTGGCAGAAATTAGTGACAACAGCAAAGCTTCAGGCAAGAGCACCAAAGCATGCTCTTTTCCTCAGTGCCTCCAGTGCCCTCTTCCTCAGCCCCTAGCTGTGCTTCTGGCTCACCATAAATGACACTATTTTCCTCTTCAAAATTCAGAAGCAGGGAGAAATAGGCTTTCGGACACCACAATATAGAAGACAGAAAGTAGCCCAGAACCAGAAATAGTACTCTGCAAGTACCTGCAGTATGTCTGTACAAGCCAGCGCAGCTCAAGAAGTAGCATGGCCATGTTTCCCAGCAGTACACTTGATTTAATTGCCTTGGGGTTGATCAGAAGGTTTATAACCTTCACATAAATATGTCCCTGCACACGAATGGCTACGCTATTTTCAAATGTGTGCACAGCAGCGTGCTGTCATATGGATTTATAAGCTTAAAGCTGCAAAGGACACATTTGGATTCAACAACAAACTGACAAATAAATTTCTAGTACAAAGGAATCTTTTTACGTGGAACAATAAAAAGATGCAGATAATTAGAAATAGTCACATATCTCCCCTCCACTTCTCAAATACACAAAGTAGCTCAAACTAGAAATTTTAATATTTCAGAAGTATAGCCTATGTGTCATTATAATAAGCCCATATTCATTTAAATGTTACATATGAAGTGTTTTAGTATCAAGACAGTGCCATGAAACCTACACGACAGTAATGATTCAAGTGCCTCATATTTACCTGCCAGCTTAGAGATTTTCCTTAACCTGCTTTCAGTTCCATACTTTTAGGTCATTCACTTAGATAACTCCTGCTTTTCTTTCCTTTATATATTTAGATACAAGTTTGGGGGATGAAATTTAGGTCAAGACATGGGTTAGGGAGGGATTAGGCAGCAGGAATCTCAGTGTTGTGGCGAAACATCTTGGGAATCCCATGGTAACTGTAGATCCACAGGGATGCTCCTGGAGCTGCTGCTTCTCCTTCTTTCCTGGGACTTGGAATGAGAAGTAGATTGCAGATATTTCCCAGGGAGAAAAATTATGTGATCCACAGATATCAGAAGTTGGTAGTCATCATAATGATTTTGTGGAAAGGAAGCTGGAGAAAAAGCATAAACTCATTTTCTCATTCATGGGCTTGCTTGGTGCTGCTGAGAGAACCTGAAGAGATGGGAATTAAAATCACCTGCTTGCTAAATGACTTTAACTGAGACTCTAGGAAATATTTACCTATGATTCTTACTGTCAAGCTCAGTTACTTGGCTGACCCACTGTAATCAGAGTCCTCTCTTGCTTTGGAATTTTAGATGGCCATGTTTTGGTTTGGTTGTTTCAAAGTGGTTTTAGACGATTTTTTGTTTTATGTTTTTTGGTTTTGCTTGTTTGTTTTGTGGTTTTGTTGCTTGTTTGTTTCGTTGGGGTTTTTTTTGTTTGTTTCTTTGTGGTTTTTTGTTTCTTCTTTTTTTTTGCGATTTGGGTTTTTTTGAGGGCCTGTTCTTTTCTGTTTTGTACTCTAATCTATGATGAAAGCTATAATTCTTCTTAATTTTCCATAGGCAAAAAAGGACTGATGGAAACTACAGGAGTGATGGTTGTTATGAAAACACACTAGCAACCTGAGGAATCTGTCTCTTCTCTTTATCAAACATTCATTGGAAGACTGTGATAAAATTGAAGTACATTCTGGTTTTCTACTTTGCTTTTTGCTTGCCATCACCTGTGCTGTTTCTAATTGGGTGCAATTATTTCCTAATGATGTACTTTACATCATGTTACACTCCTTGTACCAAAAAGCCATATAACAGACTTAGCCAACAGAAGTTACTCTGTGAAGTTTTTACAGAGAGGCAGAATAAAATCACAGTGAGCAAACCCCAAATATCAATACACTGTACCCCGTATCGGGCTTCAGAAAGGTCATCAGTCGAAAAAAAGCAAAAGAAAGCCCCACAGATTTCCATTTCTTGGCCTGATATCAGCATCCAGCCTGTCAGGCCTGGCCTTTAGAGACAGGTCTGACCTATGGTAAACAGGCAGTACCAGGGGGGCTTCAGCACAGGGAGACACTTGATGGGCGGCTTCTAAAAATATTTTCTGCAGCAGGAATTTTCTGTGGGATGTTGTGTTCGTTTAGTCTCAGCTATTGCTTTCCTTCAGAAGAACTGCTGTCCTAGTTCCCTTCTCATGCTCATGCAGCCCTACTCACTTAAGTGCTGCTTTGAATGCTAATATCAATGAATTAAAGAGCAGATTTCCAAACAAATGTATGCATCACTGACAAAAATATTTTGATGGAGGATGGGCGCTGGACCAATTCACTCAGAGTGCACTGGGTTGGAGTACATCAGCAAGATCATGCTGATTCCTTCTCCAAGCATTTCAGCCGATGGAGCTATTCACCTGATAAAAACTCTTGCCTGCCTATACTCTTGTGCTGTAAATAATATCATTGATTTCATGGAGTAAGGTGCAGAGAATTTCTCTTTCTCTTGGAGACTAGTCTGCAGCACTTCATTTGGAGAGGAATAAATTGGCCTGCTGCTTGAGCAATCTGACCGCTTTGGGGGGTGTGGGGCAATCAGACACCTCTCTTCAGGCTGCTGTGCCTCTGGGTGTGAAAATACCACTGCAAACTGAGTGCTCTGTATGGAAAATGAAAGGATGACTTAGAACATGATCCTCAATGTGCTTTGCAGAAAACAAAAGGAAATGATACTGTTGATGTCTTCTTAATTCTTAAAATTAATACAAAAATACAGTCCATCCTTTGAGCTAACTAAACAGTTTAAGTAGAAGTATTGGATTTTAAATAAAACTATTCTTAATACAGGCTTTCCTGGATTTTCCTTTGGAAGATAAAAATTTTCTCTGCTAGGAAGAAGCCTAAATAGAACTTGGAAATAGTTGAAACAACTTGTTTTGTTTTGATTTGATTTTTGCTGATCTTCTTTTCAAAA
Organism: Rhabdornis inornatus; assembly: GCA_013397075.1. Taxonomy (NCBI): domain Eukaryota; kingdom Metazoa; phylum Chordata; class Aves; order Passeriformes; family Rhabdornithidae; genus Rhabdornis; species Rhabdornis inornatus. Next base: position 418,033 of record VWZS01000166.1, read on the forward strand.
ATAGACAAGCTGATTTAACCATTTTTCTTTTAGCTGACAAGACACACAACGCTTTTTAAGAAATGAGTGTTTTATAAAGGAAGCATTGACAAGCTGTCTCACTGCTAGGTGCTGCCTGAATATCAAAACAGTTATTTTAAATGCCTGTTCTACAAGAGGGTTTTGTTTTGCAATCCAAACCAATAAATTATTCTTTTTAGTGCATAGTTTTATTTTCTGAGGCATTTAGCAGCCTGGCATTTTAATGATGGTTGCAGAGAAAGAGAGAATCATGTCAACAGCAAGCCAGGAGCCATCTCTCTGTCTTGCTTTCTGTTTACTTCCCCTCAGCCCTGTATATCTCAGATGACCCGATACATCATTATTTTTGTAACACAAGACAGAACATATGCCACACTTCTGACCTTAAGAGTAAATTGTGCTCTTATTAAAAGTGAAAACAACCCAAATACTTCTCTTCTTTTTTTTTTTCAACCTACCAAAATGAGAAGCCTGAATTAATTGCTACTTCCACAACTTAATGTGAACCCAAACCCTGAATGCAGAACTAATTGAGCTTATTTTTATATTGAATAACATGGGCTGAGCAGGAGGTGATGTCAATTCTTGATTACCATTCTAATTGCCCTGAATACCTCCCCGTGGCTGTCAGCGAGGTGATGCTTGTATACATGAATAAATCTGGCACACTCCGCAAACCCGATGCCACCAGGACAAGCAGTCCCTGAGTGACAGGCTGGCTTTGCCTGCTGCTTGCCAGGGAAGGTGCAGCTGTGCTCTACAGCATTTAACATAGGGCATATGACACTAAATCCCACTAGGAGTGGGGACAGGAGCATGGTTATTTATGTTTTCAGCAAATAGAAGGGCCAGATATGGTGGCACAACCTGAGTGTTTTGTTTGATAATTAGCAGCATCAACAACACAGGGTAATCTTCAGCAAATATTTGCTTTCTAAAGAAGCATTTCGAAAGAGTCAAAAATTTCACAGATTTCAGTTTAATATTACTTCCTCCCGAGTTCAGCTGCATAGTTAAGCTGAGATGGATTAAGTTGATCTTTTCCCATTATTTGTGTTTCCCCTTCTTTTGACAGAACCACCACATGAATAAGCAAGTGTCTTTCTGGATGAAGTTTCCTTATATCAGAAAGCCTGATTAGAAAGTAAAGAACAGCTGGGATACATATTTTATGAGCTTCCTTTGAAAGAAAATTCTTTGAGCATACCACTGCCATTCAGTATTTCTCTGGCTCCTTCAAGTTTCCATTTCTTTCAACCAGTGTTTCTTACTAATCAGGCACACTGAAATTACCAGAAAAAGAAGAATCTACTGAAAAACAAGGACCCATTTGATACAAACTGTTTTGGTTTTTTTTTTCTCTAAAAGAAGATATCTGGTTTTCTGCTTTGAGCCTGATATGAACCCACTGGTAGTTGGGAGTATGGGTCCCTGAAGTACTGGATCTTTCTGCAACTCCAGAATTTCAGATCTGTTTCCATCAAAGAACTGCTGAGGATGCATTGATACTCAGCAAGTAAAGACTTTTCTGGTGTCACAGGAGTGATCACAGAATATTGTATTGAGCCTGAAAAATGTTGTTAAAATAGAGCACTAGGCCAATACTGACTCAAGGGCATGCTACTAGCCTGGGCTACAGAAATTGAGGCAGGATGACTTCGATTGAAGAAGGCTCTTCCCCACTTTTTGACAGGGAAAATCATTTTGTCTCCCAAAAGAACAAGAGGCACTTGTTGACTCCTTTTTTTTTTTGCCTGTCTCAAGTAGGTTGGTCTGCATATATATTATATATATATATGCATATGTATGCATGGGGGGGGTGGGAGTAAAATCGTACCTGTGAAGAAAAAGAGTGATAGTCTGATTTCCTTAGTCCTTTTTTTATTCTGCCCATGTGGCACAATCGAAGTGTCAGAGATGCTCAGGATGTATCTGCTCTTCTTAGGAGCTGAGTGAACCTCCTGACACAGGGAAATGTCTAGACAGGATATTTGGATATTTTCAAACAGAATGTCACTGAAATGTAGTCAAGAGTCAACTCTGCCAAGGCAGAAGAAATATTATCTCAGAGCACAGACAAGGGTGTCAAATCCCTACATTGCTATATTCCATTTTTAATTTTCACATGCTCATTGTATTTCCTTCATTCACAACTAGAATGTCAAAGAAGTTGTGTCTAGTTAGAAATCCAGCTTTTAAGTCTGCAATATATAGGCATGTTGGTTTGTCTCCAGTGAATCTGGAAATTTTTCAGAAGGAAATAAAATTGAATTCTGAAATCTTGCATCTTAAAATGTTAGGTGAGGCTGCACATCAGAGGGATTAAATCTAATGCTGCAGAGTTTTCTATTAAGCAAATCTTTGCAATGGAGAAAACATGATCACATATTTTTAGCTCATTTTCCCCTCCTCTTCCCCCCATCTTTTTAGAAATTAGAAATTTGGCTTGTAAACTTTGCTGCAGAAAATACCTTCACTAACAATTTTGCCCCTAATGAGCTCTTATTTTACAAGAGCTTTCGGTAGTTTGCAGGGCTAAAATGAAACAGCACAAGTTCTGAGCTGCTTGGCTCCATAGCCAACAGCTCCCAGGTGCACAGGAAGACTCCCTAGATCTTTTGTTTTATTAGAAATACAGCTGGAGACCCCAGCTTCAGAAAATCAATGTGCCAGAGCTTTGTGGCAACTCCTGGTGGTTTGTCGGTGACATCTCATCCATGCTGTTGCCTCAGAAGAGAGAACATCATAGGCTTTGTACATATTTTATCAATATTATTGTGTTTCCATTGATCGCCTGCCACTGCAATGGAGTTGTTGTGATGTATGGTCCCCTGCTGCTTTTCCAGAGGGAGACTTCTTGACCTCAAGGGCCTGTCAAGCCCAGGGGGACTTTTTTGCAGCCTTGTGTATAACTTGACTTGTCAGCATTACCTCGATGAACTCATTGCAGAGTGAAAAGCAAATGAAGAGCAAGAGAGATAAAAAGAAGGGGTAAAAAAATAGGTGAGTTATTTTCTGAGATTCCCAGAAGCAGGAGACTAAGTTCCTGAGGCTGCCTGTGTAGAGTGCATCTGGAGGAGGGTATCTTGGGCTGTTTCACATGTATAAGGTGATAGAGGCTGAGCCTTCTGCAAGGAGGGTGTTAAATGACTCAGGGAGTTCTTTCATGAGAAGCTCAGGTTCTGAGGGCATGGCAAGGAGGCAGTGGGAGGGGATTTGTGGAGAAAAAAGCACTCTTGAACTGCACTGAAGCATACAGGCTTATATTTGCTCTGAAGCGCCCACTCGGAAACCTAACTTCACAGAGCACAAAACAAATACAAGTTAAAAATATTTAAGATGCAAAATGGAGCGTTAGTCACAATGTGATGATATTTGACACTGCACTGCTGACATGCTCCCTTAAGAATAGGCCAGTTTTTTCAAGCTTTTCTTGTAATGTAAGGAAACATAACATTAAACTACTGACTTTGACCTACATAAGTACACGTCCATTTATGTAAACAGTAAGTTAACAAGGAAAGTGTTAGTTTATGCAAATACATAGACATTCACATGCAGATTTTAGTTATATAAAGCACACTTTTATTTGCTTTTAGGAAAATTAGAGCAAATAAATCCCATTCTCTTGGTTCCCTTAATTCAGTTGATCCTGTCATAGCAGAAAGTGTTCCTGTTCATGTTTAACATGCTGATCTAGAATGCAGTTCAAAAACACTCAGATAAGCAGGCAACTTCTAGTTTTGAAATTTATCTATGATTAAATCTGCCCCTTAATATTATTTTCAAGCTGTATATTGTTACAGGCACAACCTGAGCTGGGACATGGAGATGGCTGAGTGAGTACAGCTGACATGCTGTGAAACAGAAATTCTGCAATGTAATGTATGTTGGTAAAGTCATTAATTCTCTGATCTCCTGCAAATCAGAGCAGGGGGTGAGAATGGTTTTGGGCAGCAGGCAGAACGCAGATGAGGAAAAATCACCATGCTAAAACTAGCAGCTGTATCATTGATTATCTGCAATTTCTGACCTTTGATTTGTGTAACTGATTTTTTCCCACAACTGTTTTCAAAAGTTTGCCACTATAAGTAACTATTTCGCATGACTGATATTTGCAATATGCCTCTCAACAAGAACTGTGAATACTCTAATTCCAATTTAAAATATTTTCCTCTCAAATTGATTCCATCCATTTTGAATCCAAAATAAGCAATCTTTTTTTTTTTTAATTTTCTTTATTTTCCCCCTTCTCCTAGAGAGATGTCCCAACAAGAATAATTGCTCTTTTCTCATTTCAGGCTCTGATTTATCAAAATTAATGCAATTCTGTTCAAGAATTTGGTGGCACCAGAATTCCCATGTTTGAAAGGAAGTCAGGACAAGAACTGTGAAATGTACACAAACTCACCTTGTTTTACAAAAATCAGTGTGGGACTTAAGGTATCAAGGATTTAAAAACCACACTGCATTGGCAGAGATATGAACTAACACCTTTGTGTGATTCTATTAATCCAGTTTTTCCATATTTTAATACAGCAATCAGGCAAGAGATTTCCAGAGCTTTCCAAAACAGCGCCTAGCTGTAAAGCAATGTAGTCAGTGACTCACAATATTAGAGAGCATTAGAAAGCTTGTTCACCATTAACTTTGTTTCAGTTTCTTCCAGTAATGTTGAAAATAACAAAACTCTGAAGCCCCAAGCCTGTTTCTGCTTACAATATAGCTGGTGGTCATCAGCTAGTACTTCAGTGGTTTTATTCATCAAAATATTTTTAATAGAGACCTAAATAATTATTTTCAAGAGTGTCTGAAGGGCACTAGAGATCAGTAGCAAACGATAAATTAACTGAAAAAAGAATTTAACTTAATGTCACACAGTGCAAACAATAGTATGAATTACACTGATTGTAATTACTATTTAAGAAAGGAAACTGGAATTTACATAGTGTTATAATAGGCTAATATTTTTCCTTTTAGAAACAGATCAAGCTTGAGAAGAAGAAAGGTTCTTTCTTCCTTCAAAAAGACTCCCTCTCCCTTTCCACCTCCCGAAAGTGAAAGAAACGGGTTTATTCCTAAGCCTGTTGTCAAGATGCCAGATGTCTCAGTAGTGACCTGATTGTCAAGGAGCAACGTGGCCCTGGGTTAGGAGGTCAGGGTTGCACTGTGCCCTGTGGATGTCTCGCTCTCATGCTGAAAAAGGCCCAGCCACGTTGCCTCCCTCGTTGCTGCCCCCCTTCTCAGCTGAGCTGGAGGAGAAGCCTCAGTCATGGCGAGAAAATGAGCAGCAAGGAATTTGGTCTCTCTGCCTTCAGCATTAGCATAGAAATTACATAGAAATAAAAGTATCTACAGCGTTACAAATGCATGCTAATTATACAAGAATAGATTGCAGATGTTTTCTAGTGATGAATAGCAGCTCACACTGCAAGGATACTGATTGGTTTGAATGGCAGCACTTTGGAGGGTCCCAAAGTGCTCCCTGGACAGAAATATTAAGGGGATTCATGTTAAAATACATATCCAAGTTTCTTTTTTGAATACCTTAAGATGATAAATGAATGCATTGCTAATTGTTTCTTTGAAAGTACAGTATTAGCAAAGAAATGTGATCACATCAGCCCAAATGGCATGATTATATGACTGCCATAAGTGAATCAAATTTTATGACCAGTGTCTATAAGCTAAATGTATAAGCTGGCTTGATCACTAGTAGCAGGCACAGTTTATAAAGGTGTGGTTGTTCTGTCTTCATCTGTGATTCATGGGGATAATTTCTGGCCAAATCAATCAGTTAATCAAATTACTTGCAAAGGTCTGCATGGTTGTGTTAGAAAAAAGACCAAGCTCACATGTTCAGCAGGAAATCCTCTAGAAATATAGGTCAGGATTTTGCTCCAAAATTCATACAGAAGCCACATGATTATTTTTTAATTTCATACAGTACATATCTAACTTTCTGGAGAGAAGAAGTATTTTTTCTGGTGTGGGTTGCATGTATCCCAGTCACACTGCAATTCAATTCAGCTGGAAGAGTGGTGAACTTGATATGGAAATGCTTTTGCCATAAATGAAAGGAAAGCTTCAGCATTTATTTTTCTAGGGTGAAAAATGAAAATGTGAAAGCTGTGTGTCATTTAATTCTGAAAAATGACCTGACCAGATGTCAAAATTATTAAGAAGCAGCATGACAGCATTTGGATGCCAACCCTTGAAAATAAGACAAGCAAGACAAGGAGATATTGAAATAAGTAGACTGTGCACATTTTCTTAAAGAGGAAACAAAAGTCTCTCTATAAAAATTGGCTTAATAATTTCCTTCCAGCAGTCAGGAATATCAGCTGAAATTTGCCAAATTACTGGGAAATTTCAGCCTGTAACTTTGATGACCTGTTCGCATGGTTTTATCTAAGGAAAGATATCTTGGATATATCCCCCAGAGATGATTTATAAAGTGAACAGACTTTCTAAACTGGCTTTAACACAGGGGAGTATTTTTTTCCTATTCCTGGTGTGATTTCTGTTCGCTAACAAAGCCCATCAGTTGCATAGGATGGACTGGAATTGGGTAAGGATGTGAAAAGGCTTCATTGACATACTGATGATAGTCAAGATCTGAACAGTCCCCAAAAAGAGCTCTTATACTTTCTTTTCCCTTGTATATGTTATTTACAGTCATTTACAGGCTCACCCATAATGCTGGCATTGGAACTATATCTTTATTTATTTATTAATTTTCACATGACAATGCTTACTGTTCTACTGAGAAATAGTTTTTGTTTTATTTGTTTTTTTGGTTTTTTAATCTGTAAAACACCTTATAACCTTTTCTAAAACTCCACTTTTCTCAGACAGATTGCTCCAAACAGATGTTTAGCTAAGGTAATAGGTAATAAGGTATTTATATCCTCTATTTGGAATTGAATCTCTGCTCCATGACAGAACAACAGACTGGTAAAACATTGGGTTCTTCTGCAGTGCTGCTGGTCATTCTATTTCTATTCTAGCAAAGCTAATAAAAAATTGCTAGTTTAGATCTGCTGTCCTATTCTTAATCATTTCTTTGGTGTAATCAAACCTTTATTGATTGATAAAAACATGAATCTTTTATTTTCTGCAAAGATAATTGATTTTCACCATTAATTTCTGAAGAAAAAAAGAAACATTAATTTCTGTTAAAGCTTTTTATAAACTATCTTATTCTTCGACACTGAAAGTTAATTAGGAGCCACAATAATTTTTTTAGCATCTTCTAGCTGTAGTATTACATTCATGAATTATAATTACACTATTTTCCATCTTTCATCACTGATGTCAGTCATCAGCTTTCAGGAATCTACAAGTTCAACAGAATCTCATGTTTGAAAGTTATATCAAGAAATTAAATATCAAAGTTTCTACAAAAAGAAAAAGGAAATAACACATGGAAATAACTTATTTGGTTTGAGAAATCTGTCAAAGGACCAGAATTTTTTGAGTAAGTTTATCACATGCTTGGAGGAACACATAATTTCTCCACCATTTTGAGTTTCTCTCTGTTCCCAGGGAGTCTAGGAGATTTCAGCAACTACTTTGTAACTAGTGACTATTACTGTTGTTTTGCTTGCCTGATGTTATTTTGGGTGGGTTTTTTTTGGTAAACTGCTATTTTTTTTTCACTTATATCTACTCACATTGGTGTCTCAGTGGTGGAAAGGGATTAGATAAAACTAAAGGGGAGGTGGCTCGTTTCGTAGTGTCCGCCCCCTTAACTTGTCTTAAACCACGACAACATGGCAAAGCAGAATTCCAAGCAAACTGCAGATGTTCTTCATCCCTTCCTGTGATGAGGGTACAGGTGGCTCTGAAGTGGGGGGCCCATCTGCTGAGCAAGGATCAGCACAGCAGTTCCCATTCTGCTTTTCTTGGGACTCAGGATCTCTGTGCTGCCTCCCTATCCCACTGCTGAGCTCTAATCCCTGCCTCCCACCTTTCTCATCCCACCTGTCCCAGGTCAGTATCCTCCCAGACCTAATGATTTCTGTCAGGCCCTCCCACCGACACCCAGAAATACATACAGTGGTAAATCTTCCAGGAAAACAGCAATCTTGGACATACTCAGAGCTAGAGACCTTGACACTTTATTTAGTAGCATATTATAATGGTAATTAACCTTACTGCTGAAAACGGTGCCTTTCATTTTAATATGTCTGCTTTTAATTTCCACTTCCTTGTTCTTATTATATTTTTTTCATAACTCACCATCTCTTATTTTCATCAGTAGGCTGACATCATAACTTCAGCAGAAGTTATTGTTATCAATGGTAAAATATGTTTGATTTTCCATGAGCAAAAAAAATAATTTAAAAAAAATTTCAGAAATTTATGTAGTGTTAGCACACTACTTAGACCAAGATTTTTGAAAGTGGTGGAGAGTATTAAGCGCCATAGTACAAAAAAAAAATTGCAATAGCAGAATTTTTTTTAATAAAAAATCCCAAACAAAAGTCCTTTACTATGTAACTAGTAGCATTATAAAGTCAGAGATGCCACTATGTTTGTGAAGAAATAGCCTGAGATCTCAGCTGATCTCTTCTATACGGGTCAGACCCTAAAAGGTCCAAACAGTGGGACTCAGAGGAGCCCCAATGGACAGGAAATTTTCTCAGGAAAAGAATATGAGCTTTGTGCTTGTTACTTTCAGCACTGCTGATTTCTGGAATTCTGAATTCCAAAATCAGCATTTGGCAGCATCCTTATTGGCAGGGGTGGTGGTGGTGGTGCAGTGGTGTGTCAGGAGGTAGGTAAAGCTCAGTAAACCAGGTTTTAATTTGCATTGCAAAAAAAAAAAAAAAAAAAAGAAAATTGCTTGTCTTCAGACAGTCTCAAGGGTGTTGTGGCAGAAGGAAATTGGGTTCCGAAAACTGTCTATGGCTGCAGTTCAAAATTGCAATATTGGGTCTATTCCAGAGAACAGAATTTGAAAATTTAGAGCTGTGATTCTGTGTTGGAGAGATGCTCAAAACCACTCATGGCATAGGAAAATAAAAAACAAATATTACATTGGCAAAAGGGAATGGAATAAAATAGAATTAAAAAACTATACTTAAAAGAGGCAGATCATCTGAATCATTTGTCTGATGAATGATGAACCTGTGAATACAGTGCAATTCAGAACCATGCTTAAAAAATAAAAAAATCTTTTTTTTTTTCCTCACTGCCTCCGGGTCTTTGAGTACATCCTGACAGAAACATTTTAATGGGCCTGATACTGCGTGTCTGTGGTCATGTCTGAATTAAGAACAGAGTTCTTGCAGAGATCCCCAGACTGCTGTGAGTGTCTTCAAGAGCAACTGAGCTATGTCAGCCCAAGGCAGAGCCTGTGTTAGCTTGTGCTGGCAAGTGACAGGTCTTATTAATGTGCGTGGGGCACAGAGCTAATGTGTCCATTCTGCTTTTGTCTCTGGGAGATCATCTCCTGTGGCATCGCTCTTGGCCATGTGGTGCAACATCTCATGTGGGTACTGGTATGAGAAAATCTCTGTGTGGGAGACACCTAGGATCTAGAGGTGCTGAGAAACTGGGTTTTTTATTTCTTTCTATAAACTTTAAAGTATTCTGGACAGGTTATTGTGGAGCTATTTTCAATGGAATAAGAAGGTGATGAGCTTAATATGTGGGGATATGCATGACCTTTGATGAACCAGAACTCCAGAATCCTGATGCTGAGATGCTTTGTTCAATTTTTGTGTGCATGCTCCTTAAATTATGCTTGGCTGTAAGGCAATGGGTTTTTTATAGCCATACAGCTGGGGAGGAGGAGATGTAAAGAGCCACTTTGTCCTCTGTTTGCCATAAACATTCTCACGATTTAGCCCAGTCACCTATATTCAAAAAACCTACATCCAGGAAACCTAAAAATGAGGCTAACTGCCTTTAAACCATAGCATGTTTATGCTATGAATTCAGGGAATTTTTGAACCTCTCGTAGTCAGAAGAATAATCAGGTTGATAGAGTAGCTAATGGCCTTGGTACCCATAACAATTTTTGGATTCAGGCCCCAAAATTAAGGCAGAGCCCTCACCCCTTGAAGAAAAGCACTCTTTTGTGCTCTCCACTGTGTTGTGTGACCTTCAAGAATGCACCCTCTTGGTGCTTCTTTTTTCACACAGCCCCTCATGTAAGGCTAATCTAAATGCCACAGTGCAGCCTTAGTAATTCACCAAATAAAAAGGAAACGTAAATATTACGATGGTGTGAACACAAAATAGCAATGCACCTAATAAAATGCTAGCTGGTGGAGCTCTCTCACTTGCTGGCAAATGGCACGACCCATATTATTCAGTGTATATTAAACAAGCTGTCACCTAAGCATATTTGTGTGAAATAATACTGGATGAAAAATGCTCTTCAGGAATTTTGAATGTCTGCAGCATTTAATGTCTGCTCACTGTATTTGCCAGAGCCAGCATAAAATGTACTAGACTATGAGAACAGTGTCCTCCTGTCAGATGAGGTACCCATATATTGTCAAGTCACAACACACCAGGAATGCAGATTGTCCCGTAATTTAAAAGTATTGTACAGCACAGCAGGATCACAACTTCTGAGCTCTCAAGTACATTATAAAAACCACACTGAAAGTTGTCCATAAAATAATCGAAAACTTCAAAATATGAATTTTTGGGGTGAAAACCATCAGTCTGGGGGAAAGAAGATATGGAAACTTTCCATCCTCTTCCTTTTCTAACCCAAACAATGCACGGGGAAAAACCCCATGAGATTTGGGATAGAGTATGCAAATTTTTTCACCTGTGGACTCCTAGTTCAAAATCAACTTAGGCTACCAGTCAGGGAAGGTAATTAGCAGACAGCTGTTCTGTGACCTGCATGGGAGAAATTAGCTAATGACTGCGGTCCTTTTTCCTCTCAGCAGACAGGTAGCTGCATCTCATCCAGAACAGGTCAGCAGCCTGGGTGGTCCTGCAGCAGCCAAGGACGTCCTGGCCATGGAAATAGAACTCATCCCAAGCTGCCCACACAGACTTGTACAAGGTCATTGAAGGCATGGAAGAGAAACTCTGCACCTCTCCCAGGGATGCAGGTTCTTCCCCTGCCTTTGAAAATGAGGCAGAAGGAGGCAGGGTTGGTTGATTGCTGTTGTGGTGAGAGCTGTGCCCTGGGAGCAGAGCCCCTGCATGTCGCCCACAGTCACCCTGACCTGTCCTGTGCAATGCTTGGGGAAGCTAAAATCCACCTCCTCTTCTCTATTGGGAATGCCTGAACCAGGAGGAGGAGATTCACCTCAGACTGGTACTTGGGGGTGAGAGCAGAAAGTAAGGCACTCCCCCATTTGACAGATATAAAATCGGACTGCAATTCCAAATATTCTGTCTGCAAGACTTAATGGTCTTTATGTTATTTATGCTTGCATTTCAAAAGTGCTGGTTTCTTCTGCATTTACTTTTCATTATGAATGGACAACAAACACAGGCAATGTTGGATCAGCTGTGGAAAAGAAGTCTTTTCTGTCCCCGCCTTCGCAGCATTTGATCTTTTCTGTTATTTTTGAGATACAGTCTTTTCTGTCCCCAGCTTTACAGCATTTGATCTTTTCTGTTATGTTTAAGCCATTGTCCACAGAAGTAAGCTCCTTATTTGATCTTTCTCTGCTTTAATTCATACTGTGTGCAAATGAATTACACAGATGTAATGTGGTCATGTTGATTTCATGTCAGACCAGTAGATAATTCCTAGTTTTATTCTATTCACTACCAATTCGACTTCAGTTTCTGTTCCATGTCTCCACAGAGTCATTCAAAGGCATCATTACTGGAAAACTGTCTTTGAAAACTTGAAATAGACTTAAACACTTTTTCAGTGAATAGGCAGACATTACTTCATGTCTCAATAAAGTAAGTACTGGTTTGACATTTAAATATCATTTTGACACACTCCTGACCTCTACATCTTTGTTCCTATGAAATATATCTAGGATGATAGCACACTTAAAACTATTTAAATCAATTTTAAAGGGAAAAAAAACCACAACAATTGTCTGACACTGACTAGAGACAGCTATTTTTTGTAAGCACAGAAAAGTGGTGATTCTTGTTCAGCATTAATATTTAATAAGGATTACAAAATATATTTTGGTAGATAAGAAATTCACTTGAACTTTGTGAACTCAATAATTTGCTTCAAGAAAAAATAGAAGTAACTTCTCAAACACAGGAGCAAACTTTTTTATTACTATATGTATTCTCTGAGTGGATAAAACAAATTCCTTTACTTTTCTAGTACCAGGAACTGGTGAAAGTATCATCACAAATATCTTTCATCCCACAAAATCAATTAAAGAAAACTCTGAATTCAGTAGATTTGGCTCATCTTGAAACAATCCATTAGGGAGATGAGCAAGACTTTGATTAATATCTAATATCTGATTTATTCTCTGAATCAATCTGCCCAGAGATACAAATAGGGATGTTTTCAGGATTAGGGTCCTCACATTTTCACAAAGGGAAGAAGGGCAACTGAAACTTGTAGCAACAGGATGAGTTTAGAGATGGAGCCCTATTATTACCTGAAAGGAAAAACAAACCAGTAGTTAAGGACTCCTTTTTTTCACTTTAGTAGGATAGCATGAAAAAAAAACCATTTATTTTTGATTGCCTGTAATCCTTTAAAATAAAAGAAAAGAAATGTTTAAATACATAAACAACTGTAATGTAATGTTGTTGTTGTTTCAGTCATTTCCAGATTACACAGGAGTAAATATACATGGCAGGAATATTTATACATGTATATCCTCCTGGACTGTGTATTTTATCTCTTGTCTTTGCGACATCATTTGCAATCTTCTTCTTACTGCTTGTCATTCAGTTGGCAAGTTTTGCATTCTGTATGTATTGGCAGGGAAGATTTGCATTTTGAAGCAAAAGCCAATTTAAGTGCAATACAGCCTTTCTAAAAGACTTGGCTCATTTTCATAACCCATGAGGGCATGAAATGAGATAAAAATAGTTGGGTTTTCCAGTTTCTCTGAAAATGCCTTTGACCGGTAAGACATATCTAGTAGTTATTATCTGTTCTTGCTTTTCTCCCAAACTCAGGAAAATAAGCTGTTGAGAAAAGGTTAAGATAAATCTTGCATTAAAAAGTAATTATTTTGACTTTATATCAGGTTTATTGTAAAGTTTATATGATTGAATGCTGTTTTCCTCTACTCTAGGATAACAGGTCTGGAGAGGAGCTATTTGTAGGTTTGGAGAGGAAATGTTTGCAGCTGAGTTTCTTAGTAAAGTCCAATGAAACACTAACGGCTCTTAAATCTGCTCTGGCTTCACTGCTGTTCCCTGAGATGCTGTGGGATGTTCCGTGAGACTTCCTCTGCCTGCGAAGCAAGTTGACTGGACAAGTGACTATTATGCTGTGTCCATATGCCACAGTTTACAGAGGAATATGAATGAACTGCATGGGAGAAATGATCAAGGTATTTCTGTGCCCTGGTAACCTTATGTAACCAAAATCAGATTGTTACAGCCCTGTGCTGTAAGCACACAGCAGCTGGGAGCTCATGCCATGTAAACTGCTGGACACTGCACTGTGGTCTGGGCACTGCTCACAGGTCTGAGTACATGGGCAGGGATGTGGGATCTCCTGCACTCCTGTCTCAAAGCCCTGGAACTGCATTAACATTTTTGCCAGCCAAGGTGGCTCAGGATACAGGCAACACAGCTGAATCTCATTTGCACCCATCTGCAGCAAAATTACAGAAATATCTCAAATATGTATTTGCATTAGCAAATTATCTATGCAGTCAGGGGCTGTTGGAGAGTTTTGGTGGAATATCCTGTGTCAATTCAAACCTATGTACCAAAGTGATTCTTTTATCACAGCATGTGTGTAGAGTAGTTTTAGATTGGTGCTCTTAGTAAATAGGAAAACCCCAGTGTGCAGTGTTTGCAGATCCAAACTGCTGCAAATAGTCACAAAGCACAACAGAAAGTCTTACAAATGAAACAAAAGAAATCATCATGCAGAACATGTATGAAGAAGCAATTTAAAGGTTTATGGAAGCCTATAACCTTTTTTATTCTATAAAAATAGGTTTTCAGCTTGTCCGCATCTGAATAAGTCTTAAATAATACAATTTTGGATGACTGATTATAGGACTCCAACTAAGGCAGTTTAAATCCCATCTCCTGTTGACTTTAGGAAACAAAATTATTTTCTAGCTTTGACATCATATATCATGTTAAGTTTCAGCCATAATGCAGCAGGGGCTCAATTCTGTTAGTCCAGCATGTAGCCATGAGATCTATATTTTTCGTGTCTTTAAAGCAGCTTCGAGCACCGCAGGATAAAGCTGTTCATCCAAGAACAGCAAGTTACTTTTGGTCACTTGGTAAATATATTTGGTTGTGGCTTGAAAGCAGGATGGCAGATGAGGGTATTGATGGTGTATTTGTAGACAGATCCCTTCTAACATGTACCAGGGACATTTGCAGGGAATTCCTATTTTGCTTGTTCGTAGTAGTGTTTGCAGGAAATTCATTTTTTATTTGTTAAGAGTTCTGTTTCTCAAGCTCTCCATACTTAAACTGGCACCCTGGAACTAGAGGAAGTTTCTTCAAGGGCTGTGCAGGCATATCCATGTAACCGTAAAGGTAGAATAGATTTTGTTTTTATCTCTGGACCTTGTCAAATTATTTGGCAAGCCTGTTTTTTATTGATGCATTTATAATGGACAGTGAAAGGCAGGTGAAGTTTGGATAATTTTTCCTTCCTGTTGCAATAGGGCAAATTAAGATGTGCTTAATTTATAATGCACTATAAACGCAGTATTTTTAATTCCAAGGATATCATGACACCTTTTGGTCATCTTTTGCTGTTTGAAACAATTAAATAAGGTGAGATGATGCTTTATTTTCCCATTTAGGAGGAAATGCACGCGGTAGTATATCACCCTCGCAGACTGGAAGTAAAAAACACAAAGAGCTGATTACTAAGCAGTCCTTGCCTTTCTGTGCTGGACATGTTTTCATGCTGTGGAGTCCCTCAAACTGCCATCTCTCTTCATGCTCATCGACCTCAGGCTGGAGCTCTGGTGCGGGTGGGAGGGATGATTCCTCTCCCTGAGGACAATGACATTAGCAACAGGCAGTCAGTCATAAAGGAGGCAGCCGGAAAGGCAGAGGGGGAAAATGCAAGTGGCCCGTCATAAATATTAAAGAATCTTCTCTAAGACAGAAGCAGAAGTGTGTGTTGACAGTGTCAGAGGATGAATGGCTCTATATAATCAATTTCTTTTAGAGAAAAGATTATTTTTTCACAATTATTAATGTAGTATTTAATCTTTTTTATTTCCTTTCTTGCTCTTGCCTTTTCACAGCCCTTCTCCCACTTTACTTGAGATGGCTACACTGGCTGTTCTATGCTTTTATTCTGGTTATTTATTTTTTATCCAAACTTCTTACAGTTCCCAAGCAGAAAGAAGCATCATGTGGGCATTGGTAGCTTTTCTGCCCACTTTCCATTACTTCTGCTGAGCATCCATTTAACACAGACAGTCGGGTAAATGCCAGTTACTCATTTCGATATATTTCAAACTTGAATATATTTGAGGTTTGTGGTTTATGTCAGATTAGGCAGCGAATGAGGTACTTTACTTCTTACATTTACAGGTTAAAGGTTGCAAATAAACCTCCATGCTTCTCTCTGTATGCAGGTAGCACATCAGCTATAGCTCTTTGTACTGGAGAGAGCAATTTTTGAAATAATTTATTATCATCACAAAATTCTAAGATGTGACTGCAGTGAGAGTAATCCTAATGTTTTCTTGGCTAATGTAAAGCCAAGTTTTAAAGGATAGAAGATTCACTTTTGCCTTACATTTGCAATCCCCAGGCATATTTCGTCATCTTAAAATTATCCTGGATTGTTTAAATTAAGTAGTAGTTTGTGTTCTTCTGAAATAGCTTTTGACACATTATGTTGTCGGTGAAGTCTGTGTACTTAATGAGTCAAAGAGAATAATTTTCCAAAACCCTCCGATATTTTGCATGGATATTCATCATTACCATTATCACCAGTCATCCTGGTGAACAGCAGGGAAGCTGTGTATTAGTCACTGTGAAAGGTGCTGGGTTGAACTATACATCACTGCTGCCTTCTAATAGACTTGGAAACAGGATGGCATGATTTACATTTTCTTCACATTCTGAAAAAGTACATGAAGGCTCTTTTTCAAGCTTACATGCAGTTATCCTGCTGAACTGGCAGTGGTTCTTTGACTTTCATTAGGGTGGGTATGAAGGAACCTTTAGGTAAGGCAGAATCCTGTCCTTGCTAGCTCATGGGAATCAGCAGTTGGGATTTGTGATATCTACCCCCTGGAACATTTAGCAATCCCAATGGAGGGCCTGGTGAGATCCTTTAGAAGCAGAGTAACACAGCAAAGCAGCTGAGTTCCCCATCCTACCCACACTTCATCATGCTCCTCCTTTCTAAACCCCACAAATGCTGTGGACCTAGCACCTGAAAGGTCCTTGGAGTGATGACTCTACCAACCCATGCAGCACCAAGACTGCCATTTGTCTCTGCTATTTCTCCTGCAGTGTTTGGTGATTTGTACCATACAGAATTTAGAACAAGCAGCAAAACATAATGAAGGTCTTTGTAAGAATATCCAGACATGCTCCCCTTCAAGTGAAGTCATCTGCTCATTACTGTTCACATATCAATCTGAATCAGTGGACAAATTCTTAGGTATTTGAGGGGAAACAGAAGAAATCCTGAAGTTCCTGAATCAGCAGGACTGCAGAGTATTTGGGCAGTCCCAGAAACTGTGTTTCTGGGATTTTTAATTCTTAAATGACAGGTAAGCATGTCATCCCGTCTAGGACATTAAATATAAGAATTTTTCTCCATTCAAATAAAGCATTTCTTTAAGGGTTTTGCTACATCAGATCCTAGGAGCCAAATAGTCTCAAACCTGTAGTTCTCCACTTGAATTCTTGATGCCATTATTATGCCAGATATTACCTGAGAGGGATTTTGCAGTGATCGTAGATAAGTCGTTTCAAACTGAACTTGGAAGAGGTTGTTGCTCAGAAAAGAATTATTCAAAGAATCTATCATCCTTTGCTAATTTGATTGAGTTTCCTTCGCTGTAATTCAGATAAGTAGCCACAAAAGCTTCAAGAGATAGACTCAGTGGTGATAAAATAGTTTTAAAATCTGCTGTCAGGTATCTGAAACTTCCTAAGTGATGATGTCAAACAACAGCAGATATTATGTTTTCTTGACTAATTTGGGGCTTATAATAAGATTTATGAGAACCATTTTAAGCTATCCTATATTGCTACAGCACCATTACAGATACTTGTGATTTTCATTTTCACAAGTTCCAATGCTGTTACAACTTACTGTATTGGTTTTATAATCTGGATAAACAACTCTAAAATCTTGATCACCTGTTGGAGAATTAGAAAAGGTGATTATCCTTTAGGTAATGTGCACGGTATCCTTATAGTCATTATGCTAATATTAGTGTTATTGCAGTCATCTGTTATTGCTGAAATGCCACAGGACTCTTCAAGGTTGTGGATGGACCTCAGTGAATGATAAACCTCTGATTATCCCAGCCTCTTGCTTGCCACCACCTCTGTACAGGAATTAACAGGAGGAAGAGGCCCTCTGCCTGGTTCATCCCTTCTGCAACTACGTAGAACAAACAAACAAACAATGTTTTTTTTTGAAGTTGATGTTTTGGTTTAACCAGACAAATGATAAACACCCATTCTCAGAACTAATCTCTCTGAGACAATAATAATATTGATGGCTTAATAATAAACCAGATAGGATTGGAAAATTAGTATTTATAAAATCTGACCCCGAAGTCTGACCAGAACGGTGGCTGCTCATGCAAAATAGCTCTCTCCCTTTGTTACTTACTGCTCTCTCTTCCTCCCTAACACTCAGAATGTTTCTTCCATCTGTTTCACTTCACAACTTCTTGCTATATTAACCATATTTCTCTGCTCTGCAGTGCAAGTGAGAACTACCTTTGGCATCCTGTCTTTGTGGTGCTGCCATTCTTGTTGAATGCGATTTGTGCTGGCTGGATTCACGTGTGGCATCTCATTGTGAATACTCATCCAATAAACCATTTATAGATACCTCAGTAAAATAAGCATATCCATATCAACTTCTCATATACTGCATGGATTGAAAAATTTATCAGAAAGCAGCTTCGGAAATGGTAGTGAAGCCCTCATCTATGCAGCTACGGTAAGGAATTTCTGCAGTCTGCTAGAATAGAAGGAGAAACATGTAAGTGAAGAAGAAGAGAAAGCTGTCAGAAGATACCAGAAATTATGGTATTAGTTGGCTGCCACTCCTTATGAGGAATTTTTGTGGTCTGGGATTCTCTTAACTATTGAAACATTCTGTCAAGTGAGACTGACAAACTGTAATCACTTAAGCCCTCTGCCATGACCATCCACTTGTAGCTTTTGCCAGCACTAGGGCTTCTACATATGTAAGCAGAAAACAATCACTCTTAACAAAGTTTCCAATTAAATTTTCTTATACAGATAAATCTAACATGGCAGTGCAATGATTCAGTGTGGGCTTGGGTAGGAGCACATCCTTTTATCACTGGGGCAATAAAACAAAACTAAAGGAAGGAAACAAAACAAGAAAGTGTGGGTTGTGTGGAAAATAAATACATTTATAATCCACCGTCCAAATAAAATATTAATTGATTTACACTGGATTAACATCAATATTTTAACACACTTGCAAGATTAGGCTTTGGTAATGGTGCATTAGATGGCTCTATTGATGTAATATTTAACAGTAGAATAACAATCCTAGCCATATAATAAGACACAGCCCCACCTAAAAATGACAAATGAATGTGTAAATTGAGTGGTTTCAGGAATAACAGGCCATTTGAGGTTTCTCTTTAGGTGATGTTTTCTTGAAATTACCTCAGTGATATCTGTCATTCATCTTGTGCCTGCTAAACAAAGTTGTTTGTGAGCTGGATAAGAAGCTGCTGAAAGTTTTGTTTTGTTAGAAGATCTATTGATTTTCTCTGTAAAGAATGTTGAACTTGCATTGTGTTTTATGTCTGTGGCACAAGGGTGCAGCGTTCCCTATTTTAATTTTAATAAGTGCCACTTGACTGTTAAGGAGGAGACAAATAGACAAAGACTCATTAAGCACTTAACAGGAGACAAGGGTGTGTAAACAAACATGATAGAGAAAGAGACACTCTTTTCCCAGCTTGGAATCATGTTGGAATAATGACAGAATTAACATGAGGGGATGCCTGTGTAAAGAACAATTTTTTTTCCCACAAAATTGGTGGCCTATCAAAATCTGAAAACTGCAAGAGCAAATTTATTTCTAACTGGTATGACTTCCTCAGTATTTATAAGCTGCAGTAACAGCCAAGTGTTGCTGAAGGTGATGAAAAGGAAATGATGAAAGGATTTATTCCAGTACCACACGCTTCTATATCCAACACAGTAGTTGTTTAACAACCATGACTTTACATAATTGGATCTGTATGGGTAACTTATCGTCACCTAGGAATGAATCTTGCAATGGTACAATGACCAACCAGTTCATAGTTCAGCTCACATGAACACCCTTCTTTTAAACTTTTAATAAACGCAAGCTCAGCCTTTGGAAAAATCCTGAGACACTAGAAGGGCTAAAAACCCCAACAATCCCAAATGTTTGCACATTGGGATTGCCTGAGTGGTCCACTGGATGGGACAATGAACTGTGACTCTGGAGGACTGGAGTCGGCATCAGCTGTGCTGTGTGATTTGCTGACTTTCACATAATCCCTCAGTGTGCAGTCACAGCAACTGTGCTGAGCAGGAACTCCATCCTGGATTACAACCCGAATGCAATAGGATTTGAGTTAGGGGTGAGACCTCTCTGTGAACTGTAATTTGAATAATTACTTTCTATTAACCAACCTGAAGCACAGATAAAGCTTTCTTGATGCATCAATGCTAAAATCTGTGTGCAAGAATGAATCTTGGCTGTCCTGGTATCTTGCTTTTATCCAGTAAAGCAGTTTCCAAGTTTCCCACTCCCTCACTGCTCCTCAGGACTCAGCAGCCTGGAAGAGAAGAGAAGAGAAGAGAAGAGAAGAGAAGAGAAGAGAAGAGAAGAGAAGAGAAGAGAAGAGAAGAGAAGAGAAGAGAAGAGAAGAGAAAAGAGAAGAAGCTGTAATTTTACGTTCATATTGCAAAATCTTAGTCCAAACAGCACTTTAAATTATGTCCTTTCTTAGTAACAAATATTTTTTTCTCTTTTCAGACGCTCTTTAGAGAAGGACTTGAATGAGAAATGTGAATTGCGCTTTGTGCCAATTTCAAGTGCTGAATCCCTTGCTGTCTAGAGTTGGCTTAGTCAAGGAGCTTAAAATGATCTTTCTTCACACATCTTCTCTTATTCATGGTCAGAGTATTTGTTTGATTAGTGCTTTTACATCTGAAATACTTTCCTTAGGTTTAAATTCCTGTTGGAGTGAAGTAAAAATTTCCCCTTTTTTATGTCTGTGTTCTGCTTTCTTAACAGCAGTTCTGGTTCATGATCAAGTGTAACTTTTCCTTTAGCAAGCAGTATAAAATACTTGTATATTTATAGAAATGAGCTTCAGGAGGGGATTTAGCAGCTTTTCCTTCCGAAACCACAGACCCTTACTACAACAACTTCTGTTTTGCTTTTCTCTGCTTTTTCTGTTTTCTTTTTACCCCTCTTAGACTTGGTGAGTCTTTCCACAGTCTGAGTTGCAATAATTAATTCTGAAACTTCTCTTTTCACTCTTGTGTAGTTTTTACTTGTATATTACTTTCTCATGTACACTGTTTTTTTAAATTTTTTTTTAGTGGCAAGGGGTTTATGTGGTGATGTGGGGCTGCATTCTGCAAGTTTATTTGTACAGGAGTCAGAGACAGAAGGAGGGGATATTTGAAATTTTCCACCCATGGCCTGATGGATGATTGGATGAATAAATTAGAAGGTTTTGCTGTCACATCATAATGCAAATTAATGAGAGCCAAACGGGATGACAGACTCTTAATGGAGCTCAATTTTGATGCAAAGCCAAGTCCTAGTACCCTCCTTTGCAGGGGCTTTCATTCTACCTTAAGTGATTTCTGTGTTTGTGTTTATGTCTGTGTGATCTGGCTGATGCTGAGAGTGAGTTTTCCTGTATGCAAATAGTAAAGAAAATCTGCCTGCTGAATTTCATCAATACACAAATACTAAAATTCCCTGGTTTTGGGGTAATTTAGTTCTATCTCTGAAAATAGACCCCAAAAATCTGAGCAGTTCTTTTGCCTTCATTTGTTTTTTGTTATTAAATAACAATAATAAAAAAACGAAATACAAAGTTATAATTTAACTCTGGCACAGAAGAGAAAGAAAAGAAATAAAAATAACTAGAGTGTTTTCCTTAACTTTTCCTCTTGTTCTGTCTAAGCCATCCCCAGATTTCATGATCAGACAAAGAGCTCTTCTCCTGCTGCCATAGCTATTATTGATAAGTTTCCGACATTTAATAAAGTAATAGTTTTCCTGACATGGCGCCCTTGATACACTCCTAACAGAATTAATCTAAAGGGAAAGAGCATCTTCTAAAAACACAACTTTCAAATCACTTAAGGAGAATGTGATTCCATTGCTGCAAATAGAGAAGAAATGTTGGAATGCAGCTTTCTGCCTTAAATTGGTGATGTGGACTAGAACAGGTGGATATGGCAAGAAAAAGGATGCAGACTTTTCTTTTGGAAATCAAGTATCAGTCAGCTTGTGTTTCTCCGGTGCTTTCCTGTCAATAATCTGGAAAATTGAAGAGTTCTTGCTTAATTTATTAGTATTTAAATTCTATCCAGACAGCCCAGTTCCAGGCTCCCATATTATTTTGTTATTTGTATTGCTTCTGGTCTCAGAAAAAGTATGAACTGTAACAGAATGATGCAAAAGATAAACTATGTCTATAGTCCATAAAGGTGAGGCCTTCAAACACAACCCAACCCAATAATTCTGAATGTTAGGGGAAAAAAATACCTCTGGGCAAGTCTTTTACTTTTTCATTGAAGCATCATGTAGATTGCCTTATTTAGATAAGAGAAGAGATGATATTACTAGTGGAATACCTGACCTGAAGAGTTGAACCAGCACAGAATTTCCTGGAATCATTGATTTTAAAAATAAACTTTTTTATCTTTCAACAAGTGTGTGTATGTGGGGATTATTTTCTTAGAGGGAGGCCTGAAAGAAAATCATCTCTATGCTTTGTAAGTGACCCCTCTGCTATGGCTCACAATATAATAGAATTTTTGCTCTGTTGTGGCTCCTGTCTGTTTCCCATTAAAGTTGCTTCGTATTTTCTGGGAAAAAAAAAATCCTACATGTATTTCAGAATCAAGCTGTTACACTTTCTTTAGCAAGTCTATACTTTGATGCACCCTGAATGTCTGAGAGCACTTGTTTCCTCTGAGGTTTCAATTTCAGGCAACACCAACTTATGCTCTGGCTGAAAACTTGACAGAAAAAGTTATTTTACTGAACTTGTAAGTTAGTTATGTATTTTACCTACCTGGGAACCATAAAGCTTCTATTTAGATACTATCTAAAGGGTGTCTTCTGCAGGAAGTTTTCCAGAGCAGGATCCAGGGTGAATCTGAATAGATCTCATTGGTGTCTTAGGTTGCAAAGCAGGATGTAACCAAAAGTATGTATGTGTTCTATCACCATCTGTTAAAACCAGGTGGGGTAGTCATCTTTATCTTTTCCATGACCCCTCCTTCCTCCAGGAGGATATCTTCTGTTAATGGGCCATAGAGTCCCACTGCATGACTGATAAAATTACATCATCCCATTGGAGATGCTCCGGCCAGGGGGAGGAGCCAAACATTTCCTACCTAGGTAAAATCTGAGTTTGGGAACATCAGAGCAGCCTTTTTCCACTGGATTCCAGAGGAAAGCTGGACCTTTCCACATCATCACTGGACCTTCAGAGGAAAACTGCATCCTTCTACAGGAACACTGCTTCAACTGAACCACATCTGTCTTCCAGAAGGACTGCAGCCACCATTTAATGGGACTGCTACCAACACCCTGACTGACGGGGTGTCAGGTTGTATTCTGACTCTGTCAGTGTTTTGGTTTTTTGTATTCCTGTATTTTTATTTTAATTTCCCTAGTAAAGAACTGTTTCCCATATCTTTGCCTGAGAGCTCCCTGATTTAAAATTATAACTTGGAAGGAGGGGGTTTACATTTTCCATTTCAAGAGAGGCTCCTGCCTTCCTTAGCAGATACCTGTCTTTCAAACCAAGACAATCAGTAATCTACCCATTAAACTCAAAGACCAATATCTCAATTTAGGTGTCAAAGGGTAGCTGTTAAAAACCCCATCTCCTTTCCTGGAAGTAATACAGAGCCACATGCCACTTATGGCCTGAGAAATTTGTTCTCACAAACCGATTGCTTTTATTATAACGCTAAATAACAAAGCAGGAACCTTGATTTGTAACGGAGACTTGTGTGCACTTTTACAACCTGAGGCACCAGAAATTGTAAGTGGAAAAAAAGAGAGCACCTTTTTCTGATGCCTCAGACATATAAGCTCTTTGTTGGATCAGGTACCTCTTGTTTATTTTCCTTCGCCAGTTAATGAAAGAATAAGAATACAAAGTGAATAAACCCACCTCATTCTTTCAAGTTGTAAACTTTCAGTTTGTCAACCACACTGTAGGGGAACATAAAATTCAGAGATATATTTTATACAAAAATAAGATTATCTTCATTTTAATTACAATGCATTGAGTTTTGCCTGTTAACTGAAAGAAGATTGTTCCTGTTAAGCTTGAATTGGAAAGAACCAAATGAAAGATACAACTGAGAAATATTATTTTCTAAGCCTGTAAGAAAGGAGAATATATTTTTAGAAAAAAACCTTTGTTTTATTTTCTTGAAGTTAGGACATATTCAGCCTCGTAATGCTTCTAGAACATCCCTGTGAGCAACATTAAAGAACACAGTGCCAAATATTTTTTTGGGCCTAGCTGGAACTCAAAGCATCCAAGCACCCTGTGGAAGGGACCCATGCTGGAGCAGTACATGAAAAACTGCAGCCCATGGGAAGGACTCACTTTGGAAAATTTCATGGAGGATGTTTTTTTTTCTGGGAGGGACCCCATGCTGGAACAGGAAAAGAGTGTGAAAAGTTATTATATTCTCCCCTGAGGAGAAAGGAGTGGCAGAGACATCATGTGCTGAACTGACCTCAACCTCCCTTCCCTGTCCTCCTGGGCCCCTGTGAGAGGAGGAGGGATAGAATTCAGGAATAAAGTTGAGCTTGAGGAGAAGGGAAGGGTGGCAGGAAGGGTTTTTTGAGATGTGAGTTTATTTCTCATTATCCTACTCTCATTTGATTGGTAATAAATTCAATCATTTTCCCTGAGTCAAGTCTGTTTTTCCCATGGTGATACATGGTGAGTGATCTCTCCCTGACCTTGTCTTGACCCACAAGCCCACCACAGTTATACAGGTAATATAAGAATCATCTTGAACTTGACCTGAACACATAAAAAATTTAAAAAAACCCCAAAAAACTCAAGGATTACCACTTTGAATTAATATTCATTATTTGCACTCCACATTCCAGTTAGAGTCTCTGATTAAGATCAAGACCTTTATTTTCCTTTGGCCATATAGTCTGAGATGCATCCTAATATCAAAATAACGGGTATGAGAGGAAAAAGGTAGCTGAAGGATGCTGAAGCAAGGAAAACACCAGCATGAAAATTTAAGTGATTTGTCTGAAGTAAAATCAGGTGTGAAAAGTACCCAGATTTAATCAGTCATAGAGCATTTGTACAAGAAAATTCCTTTTTCAAATGCTTCCTCATCTTGGCATGTGGGTTTCCTTGTCTTGTTTTCATTCCTGAATTAAAAGTACCACAGGCTGTAGAGGAAAGTCTGTTCATATGAGCTGTGGTTGAAGTCCCAAGCCTCTTTTGAGTATTTGATAACAAAAGAGATATAAAATGCACCATTTAACCTTTTGGAAAGGAAGGGATGATGATACCTATTAAAAATTATACATGGGTAATGTTGTAGTCTAAAATGTCTTCACTTCTGAAAGGAAAAGATTGGTGTCTACAATGTTGCACTAAATCCTTGGAATTGTGCTTCCTTGAAATAGAGGGAAAATCATCTGTAGGATTTGGGCTCCTAATAAAACACTCCAATATAATTTTAAGTAATTAGGTACTATCCTGAAAAACTACAAATGGTTTCTGAGAGTTCATTCAATAAAGATAATAGAAAAAGGTTAGATATTCATTTATTATAACAGTAATATTTTAGAAGTAGAAAGGCTGATCTATAATTCCCTGTCAGAACAAAAGAAATATGTATCAGAAAAAACCAAACCTCTTAACTTAGACTTAATTATAATACAGTTATTCAGTCAAAGTTATATCTCATTTTACTCTGCTGACTTCAGGTGGATTTACTACATCAAAAATTAATTTGGTCTCAGATTTGGTTGATTTTTCATAGCCTGATATGATGGTAAGGATTTATGAGACATAAAGAGAAGTCCTAGCCATACCATTGGAAGCACATTAAAAATCAAACTTTTGTTTACATGTAACAGTCAATGTTCAAACACAAGCATCACTAAAACTCCTTCAAGCTTGAAGGCTGATTCTCAGCCTGGATGTGAACAGCCAGCCAGGTATTTACACAGAAGGTTTTCAAACATCAGCTGCTTTCATTATCAGAAATTAGAGTGACACTTCTTAACATTTTATGCAGAGTTAACCAAATGTTATGGAAATTACAGATGTCAGCAACCATGACAGGGTTCAACTCCAGGTTTCTGCTGAATCAATGAGCTGAAAACAGATTCTTCTATAAAGTCCTTTTTATTAATTTTATTGATCCATACACCTGGAGTTTGAGAACTATAGTGAATTTATTGTTAAATTAATTCCTCTTCTGAGTTCTGAAAATATGTGGATAACAAGGTAAACCTTTGCTCTGCAGCTGAAGGAGTTTGAAATGTACTTCTTTTTGTAATACAACATGAGATTTTCACTTCCAGGGATGTATGTTGACAGAAAAAAAAAAAAAGAGTAATCCATGAGCTCCCTCAGTTTGAGCTCTCTAGCACAGAGAAAAAGGTGGAGAGAGTGGTATTTTTCTTTGCCATTTTTTCTCTCTGGTGTTAAGGAACTGTCTAAGGTGATGGACCTGAAGCTTCAACAGGAATGTGCATTGTAGGAGGTAGGGACACCAACCACCAAACATTTTTTCTGCAAGTGCAAATTGACAGCTTTTATTTTAAAAAAAAGTTATTTGTCACAATAATCTGAGCAGTATGAAGCTAAATGTAATGGCTTAAAGTATTTTTTCTTTCACCATTACAGAAGAAGGAAGTGGTTGCTTTTACAACGTCAAGTAGCCATTAAACTAAATTAATAGATCTAATATGTCTTGGTTTGTAGAAAGCTATTTGACATAAGTTTCCCTTGATAGACTATTGTTAAAGTTCTCTAAATATGGGTGAGGTAATACATTATTAAGATGGATAAGGAATGGTTAGAAACCAGAGACATGAATTAAAGGTATCTTTTATTCATAGGTGTTGGATAAAGTATGAAACCCCACTGGGCTCTAATTGTGTCAACACTGTTTAATACTTGATATTACATTTTCAACAGGGCTGTACCATGGCCTTTCTTTATATCTGTGGCTGTTACCTGGAGAAGCATAACTCAGCAAACTGCAGCATTTATGGGTTTGAGCCAATAAATGGGTTCCAGATCAGTGAATCAGACCACACAGGATTATTTCAGAGAAGTGAATGTCCACATGCACAGAATTTAAACCTTAACCAGCCAGAGCATTGCCAAACACTGGCACATGTGGAAACACAGAGATGGTGGTTAAAATACGGGTAGCAAAATGTCCCAAAATGTACTAAAGCAATAGTGAGTGAAATTACCATCCCTGGAAAGGCTAAAAAATGTGTAGATGTGGTCTTAGAGACATGGCTTAGTGGTGGACTTGGCAGTGTTGGGTTGATGGTTGGACTCAATGTTCTTAGAAGACTTATCCAACCTCAAGGATTCTGTGATTCTAAAGCAACACTGGAAAGGTTTTACAAGTGTAAGCAGGGCCAACATGTTGACATTTGGGCAGCACTGGCAGCCTTGGGGGAAGGAATTTTTGGAGCTGCTGTGCTGATAACAGGCTGACAAACTGAAAATATCCTGTCATGGCAGCACTGACTATGGCATGTGCTGTCCTCTGCTGGTTCTCCCAGATGATGGTGACTCTTCCATGTATAAGTGCTTAGACCAAGCTGTGGTTCCTAAAAGAGAAGCTGAAAATTTAGATGGAGAAGACCACAGGCGCTCAGCCTCCCACACAAACCCTCCTAGATATTCAGCTGCAGTCTAAGCCACTGTCATACCTGGTCTCTCACAAACCTAGTTGAAATCCTAGTGATATCTGGAGATTATCACTTCTGGATTTGGTGGAGCTGGATCATGTTTCTTGTGACTGCTGTAGCAGTTCCAGGCAGCTATCTGTTTCCATGCTGAGCTACATAGGTAAGACAGATTTGAAAGGAGTGATTTTCACAGAAAGAAGACTCTGCAGATTCCTCATGAGTGCAGTGATTGCCTGACAGCTCCCAAGAAAGCTTTCTAGACATTTAATTCTCCTATCATTTCCTTAACTAAAAAGCCTTCTCTTTTATGTAATGAGATCAGCTATACCAGCTTTTCAGACAATTTACATTGCTGATATTTATTCACATGGTACACAATGACAGTACAAGAAAATAAAACCAGAGGTTGTTAGATCCACAGCAGTGTCTGAAAACAGTGTGTGTCATCTAAACTGGTATATACAACCCCCAGGGTTGAGGTGATGAGGTGATGTCTGAACTTTAAGGACACAATCACTTTGCAGAGATTGTGACATGAATATTTTATCAGGATTTTTTTTTTTTTTTTTGCACTCAGAAGAAAGTGAAATGTAATTTGCATACATGCTGTCAGACGAGTGACATCAGATGAGTGACACCTATGGAGAAATTATAGCACATGAATCAAAGTCTGAGATAGAGAAACCCTGTATTTGACCAGGGAGGAAGAGAAAACATGGTTATTAATATAATAGACAGGAGTATTGGTACTTAGTACCAGCAGTCCTTTTGCACCTAAATGGGAGAGACAGCCACAAAATGAAGTATTAATATCACTCCATCTCTTCAATTTTTCAGATGTTTCTGACATTAAAAGTGGCAGGTTCCTTCTGGTTCACATATAACATGGATGTACAGAACAAAACACTAAAAGAAGAAAATCAAGCTACTGAGAGTTTGATTGTATTTTATTTTTAAGCGTTTATCTTTACAAAAGTCTTACTTGCAAAAACTGAAAAAAACCAATGTGGTAGCCAGGGACAGGATTACCTGGGAAAGTATTTTATATGGGCTAGGCCTGGTAGAGACATCGATGTAACCATAATGGCCCAAAGCACGATTTTTCTCTGCTGTGTATTCATGACCAAACTTCTTGGCTGACAGTATTTGTGAAATGTAAATGTGCTATATGTTGCCAGTTTTTTTCCATTTCACTGATGTCAGTGATATCATTGTAATTGAAAGGAAGTTAATCAACCTGATAACAGATGAAAATTAGCATTACAGTTTGGTTTCCTCTTCTTTAGTCACAATGCATGCATGTGGACTCTCCTCTGATTCATGGGTCACCGTAGTTCATGTCAGTAAGAGATGAACACTGACAGAGCCACACGCAGACAATTAGCTGTGTATTCTATGAGTATAGCTTCTATGGAAATATTTGGAATATTCCTTATTGTTCCTTATTGTGCATAATATTCTAACTGATTACTGAAATCAGAGGAGGTGGACTTGACCACACCAGATGGGAAGGACTGAGCTGTGATCTCCCTGAATAAAAGTTTAGAAATGGAGCTGATATTTAAATTAACGGGATGGGGGACAAGACCATCTTCCTTTGGTTCTGCTTTAAAGTCTAGGTTTAAGGCAGTGTGAGCCGGTTCATTTGATGTTGCTTGCAAGATTAGTACAGGGAATAAAAGTGAGATACTGTTTGTGGATTTGGCTGGAATTTGTGTGGGAAAATACTAGTAATGTTACTAGTATTACTAGTAATGTTAGTAATATTAAAAAGGAGAAATTTCTGCACATGCTTGGATGCCTCTTTGGAGCTCCAAGGTTAAAAATCAGACTCACCAAGAACTTGAAGCAGTTCCAGGATTAGACAGGCGTTGAATAATTTCTGTGGAAGGAGGCTTTGTTCATCTAAATTTACATTCCAGCTAAGCAACAGCCATAAGACATAAGGTCCAGCTCCTGTGAGGTATTTAGGTGCTTAATGCTACACAAGTCAGACGTCAAAGCACATTTGTAGATGTCAGCTCTGAAGTTCTTTGTATTTAGCTCAACCAAAGAGTACGAGTATTGTCACTATGTGAAACAGCGTTCTAGGCTGGATTGTATATCTGTGCTTAGAGACCACATGCTGTGCATGCAGTCCTGCCACCAGAAATGTTTAACCCACACACTGTTCTTTTAAAGGAAAATAAATGTTTTCTTTACACAGCAGCAGGGATTTCACAGTTGAAGACTCAATGTATCCTTTAAAAATAGTACTTTGTGCTTCATCTCCAAACCCTTTGCTAACACTGGGCTCAGCCAGGCACTCCTCCAGGTATTGAATTCCTCTGCCTATAGAGCAAGTTACAGATATAGGAGCTGGTTGGATCAGTTCCATCCTTATACCCCACCTGTGAAGTAAATTATCCTCTTGTTACAGACAGGGAGACAAATGTAGACTGGGTTTGATTTGTAAGATTACAGCGCTGAGGAGCTGCTCAAAAAATCAAGGCCATATTTCAAAACAGATTCTGTTCATTCACTGAGATCACAATTTTGCCAATGCAGTACACTGTGGAAAGGGAATCGGGGAATTATCTCACAGTGATCTGTACTTTACTGAGATTAATATAAATTATTTCTGTCTTTATACTGAGGTGCAAAAATTATTAAACTCATGAAGGATGTAACATTACCAAGATGCCAATGGATAACACACAGATTTTCAAGTGCAAAAATTTAAAATAAATTTGTTTCAGTGAAAGAAAGGATGTTATTTCTCTGCAGTTATGTTTTGCTTATTGCTTTTTAAAAGAAAAAGTATGACATTTAAGAGATTAATACACCTTCATGACAAAAGTATACTTAGAAGTTGTCTCCCAGCAATATTGTTTCTGCAAAGTTAGAACTCTGTGACCTTTCTGGATGGTATAAAATTTCTGTTGATTGCTATGAGTTTCCTAAAAGAGCAATTCTTAATTTTCAAGCATTTTTGAAAATTTTATGTTTTGAACCCTTCAGAGTCTGAACCTGCTTAGTCTGAACCTGCTTATTTCTAGAAGTAAAAAATAAAGCACACTCATAGCATATTTCTACTCTTATTAATATGAATCATAGCTGTTCTACACACAATCATCTTGCTTTTCCTGGGACTAAAACCCTCAAAGATGAGAATGAGAAATGAGAACCCTCTCATTGTGGAGAGGATTCTAAATAAATGCCACTTTCAAATTGAGTAGATTGTGAAAAATTACTCTGCTCGGAAATTAAAGGTATGGATCATCATATGTTAGCTGACTCTTGATGAAGAATTATACGATCATTTTTAATATACAAGCCTGTGAAGTTACACTTGCTGTCTTAAATAGTTACCCTAATACCCCAAAACCACAGACCTCACTTCCACTGGAAGGGCCTCTCTGAATGCAGGTCATGGGGCTGTCTGGGCAATACTTTAAGCTGTCTTTCACCAGCCACATTAGGACAGGGGCTCAGACTCTTCAGGGGCTCTTCAGACTGAAGTTGTGCCCAGACTCTAGGCTAGAATGTAAATCTATCCTGTTGTTAATTCCACATCATACTTATAACCTTTCTGTGTGTCTTCCCTGTGGTGTCTGCACAAAAGGCTGGGACTTGAGAAAAGCCACACTTCTTTGAGAGCTGCCAATGAGCAGGAGTGTGCTGTGGCTGTAGTAAGGGTTTCCAAACATAAACAGCCTTATGGACTTAAAAACTATGCCAGTCTCAACTTTCTTAGCTTCGCTATACAGCTGCTGGCTCTTTTTGTGACTTTGATGACCAGTATATAATCTCATCCTGTGTCTTGCTGCCAGTGGTGGCCAACAGGAGGTTCCTGGGGATTGCAAGTCTCTAGAGACACCTCCTGCTTTACACTCTTGACAAGAACTTGCAGCTTGAGGACATCTCCAGAGAGACTTAAATAAAACTTCGTGTTTAACAGCCCATCTGGAATTCTTGTCCATGATTTTATACAGCATCCCCTTGAGATCATGTAAATGGTTAGAATTCATATCATCCTGTTGCAAGGGTTTCCAGCAGTTTAACTACACATTTAATAAGGATTCACCCTCTTTTTTCAGTGTGAACTTGCTTCCTGGGAGTTTCAGTTAATAAACTGTAGTTAATCAATTGGGAAATAAAATAAACAAAAGGTTTTTTTGGGATAGTTATGGGTTTACATGCCTCTGTCACATATTTGATCTTTTCCAGGCTGAAGAGTCCTGGTCTGCACATTAATTTTTATATAGAAGATACTCTACACCTGTGATCTCCGTTCTAGGAACTTTTGTCAGTTCTGTCTGTTTGAGACGAGGCAAATAAAACTGCATCTAGAGTATCTGGGTGCAAGATACATTTGAACAGTTATTCAGCACCTCCTGTAATTCCTGGCAGCTGCTGCATCCTGTATAATTTATTATTTGTAAATAGTGATACCTCACCTCTCATTGATATTATTCTGAAGTTGCTTATAAAGGTGATGAGCAGCTTTCTGACCATTTACTGACCATTTACCTTCTTTTTCCTGTCTTTTAACCAATTATACACTCATGCAAATGTCTCTCTTCTTACACAGTCATTATTTTCTTAAGGACATTTGGTGAAGGCCAAAACCTTTCTGAAAAAGCAATAGTCAAGCCCATACAAATATCCTTCTCAACTTCTAGAAGGTTTAGATTTGTGAGACAGGACTGCTCATCACAAAAGCCACATGGCTCTATCTCAGTACCAGGAAAAATGATCCTAATCAACATTAAAGAAAAATTAACTTCCAATATATAACCAATCAAACCCAGACATTTGATGTGGAGAAAGAACAAGAAAACAGGACAAAGCAAGTAATATGACTGGATAAGAGTCCTTCAGCAGAGAAAGTGGAAATTATGGAGGACTAAGAAACATTTCATAAGGAAACAGAAGTAGCAGACAGGAAAATTTAACTTGGAGTAAATAAACACATATTAGCCCACATAATGCCATACATCAATTACTGAGCACAAGCACTATGCTCAGTAAGCAGAACATCTCAATGGGAGCAAACCTAAATAACAGTATCAATTTCTGCCCAGCCTCCAGCAGAAGAGAACAATACAAATAACATATTTTGAAATGAGTGGAGGAAAATCAACTGTATGACAACTCTATACTCTTCAATACTGTTGTTGCATCTGACACACTTTTCTAAGTGTCATTGATTTTAAGATAGTGGGACTAGCTAAAATGGTAGCAGTAAAAATAAGGCTTAGAAGTTCTTCTGCTGTAGTATTTAGCAGTGTAAATAGGGAAAAAGAAAAGAAGAGGCACATTTTAGGAGTATTGGGAAATATTTCTGACATGTAAAAATAAACTGTGGCAGGAGGCAAAATATCTGTGATGGCCTAGAATTACTAAATGATGCATCCCAAAACAAGGTGAAGGAAATAATATGGCCAAGGTAATAAAGATATTTGGCATAAATCTGTAATATTATAGAACTGATTAGTTTTAATAGGAATTGTTTTTGGTGAACTGTTCCCTGGATGGAGCAGAACATGGTAGGGTCCATGGTTTTCTATTTGAAGACTGCAAAGTAATAAAGAAGAAATGTTTAAAAAGTTTTTATTTTTCAAATCCTAACTTAAACCCTCTAAATTATAGAAGAAGCTAGGCTATGCAATGTTTGTTCAACCAGCTATTTGTCTGCAATATTTATGAGTTTCATGGGAATAACAGTAAATGTCAGAAATAAATGTATGCCTTCATGGCCAAGTCACAATTACTTAATTTTTCATGTGTTCTTTTTAGTCATATAAGGCTTAAAATGTTTTAAAATGCATTTAGAGAGTTCTTTGTTAAAAACGTTAAGAGTGTCCCAAAACTGGTATTTTCAAAAGATTTTGGAATAATGTAATATGCTAAAATGTCTAGGAATGGTTATGCGTCATTGTAAGGGTCAGTCTGGCTTATTCATCTTCCAGACACCCTTTGAATGTGCACAATGAAGCCAGATCCAGAATTCTGATTTCATTGTACTTGCTCTCTGACTTCAGAGGAAAACCTTCCTAAGGATGATCACAGGATTATCTGAGCGATACAAGCAAGAGCTAAAACAGGTTTTCTTCCTGTTGAACAATTTTGCTATGACTCAGAAGCAAGACAAAGGATGAACAGAATACAGGAACTTAAGAACACATTCTGTGTTTTGTAAAATGTCTTAACTTGGATTACTTTTAGAGGAAACTTGCTCAGGATGAGCTGAGTTCATTTTAGAAATTATTTACTAGGGAAAAAAAACAACAAACCCCCGAAAAAAAATCCCCATCAAAATCCCTGTCAATATGTGTGTAAGTCCTGATTTTTCAACTTTAAATAAGAGTGAGTTATCAACATTTCTTGAAGATTATAATACTCTAATCTTTGGTCATTGATGTATGAGAGTATGAAAGATTGTGTACAAAGAGAACAAATAATTTCACTGCAACAATGACGAAAATGGAAAATATTTTAAAGGGCCAGATTATATAAGTAAGTAGCCAAATGACCATTTTCATATTAAAGCAAGTGTATTTTTTCCTTTCTGTTATTGCCCTGTGAAGAACAAAATTTCATGTTTGTGATAGCTGAAGTGGTTTGGATATTTCCCTATCCAGATCTGCACTATCTGTGCTGTTATGAACCAGCCACTTGTCCTATATCTTGAGAACACTTGCAGATTTTCTCCCTGTATGTTAAAAACATGATCTGTGTGAATGATTAACAGAAGAGGCAGTCATGCAAGGCTTGTCCTGTCCTTAAAATATTCTCAGAATATGCTCATCTATCCAAATTGCTTTGCAAATCAGGCTGATCAGAGTCTACCATAGCTCAGCTAACAGGTGTTCAACTGCATCAACTTGATGGTTTGGGATCACCAACTGCATTCCTGCTCTCTGCACCCAGAAAATACATTAAGGTAGTAGTTCTTGGGTGCATGAATTTATAAAGCATTCATCTTGATGAACATCAAGGTCTTCAAGCCTCTTCCCCCAAGGACAATGGAGCCCTCACCAGCATCTCTCATTTCCCAAATGCTGCTTTAGGGAACCCACCTGTCCTTGGACTCAGTGTGTCAGGCTTGTGGGAGGATGTTGCCATTCCTGTCCCCTTCCTCCCCTCTGCACATGCTCGTTCTTTCAACCTCAGTTCCCAGCAGAGAAGGATGCACTTTAGTTATCTGCAATATTATTTAAATGTAAAACCTGTGTTTTTACTCTCTACAACAGATTGACAGCATGGTAGCCTTAACAGCTCTGTCTTATAGAAATAATTTTAATCTCTCAGAATGCCTTTATAGTATTTCTTGTAATAATGTCATTTTAAACCTCCACTTAAAAAAAAAAAAAAAAGTTTTGGGGTAAAACCCCTCAGCAAAAAATCTAAAATGTTTTATGACAACAGTTTAAAATGAAACTGCTTCAGCATTAAAAATCCATTAAAAGTTAAATGAAACCTCCCAGAACAAAGACAAATATCTAGGGATTCAATTACTGAAAATGCTTGCAATCAACTTATTTAAGTGGAAGATTGTTTTTTCAAGCTTAAAAGAATAAAGAATTTTTGAAATAAAATAAAGAAGCCAACGTCAAAGTTTCTGTACATCACAAAGCAATAAAGTAATTTAATATGATATTAACATATGAAACAGAAATTAACTATGCTTTTCAAAGTGTTCTTTAAAAAGAAATGGAAAAAAATGGTCTGATGATATGTTCTCAGGCTTCTGATTAGAAATTGCAGTATTCCATAGTTTCAGATTAAGAAGTTGAGGAGGAAAGTTGGTTTTCATCTCCTATGTTTGTGCTTCTGGACCTAAGCCCATTAAGAATTATAACTGGACAATATTTGCTAAAATTTGCCAGATCTGAAAACAGTTTTGAATTTAGGCTTATCTGACTTACAAGCAGAGTATCTATGTCCTTCTTTCCTTCCTAAATAAAATGAAATTGATATAAATATTCAGTGTTCACTTATATTGATCCAGAACAGATTAAAATAGAGCACTGTGGGAATCTGTTTTAGCTCTCTGTTACAAGAGGTCTGGAGTTCAAAGACTTTTCACTGCTATACATTTACTAAGAAAAAAATATCCATTGTTCTGGCTGATGATTTTTTTAACTAGGGAAAGAGGAATAAAAAAAGAAAAAAAAGGAAAAAAAATCACTTTTATTCTAGAATGATGATTCTCTTAGGAAAGCTTTTCAGCTGCTTTTTCTTATCCTTCTAATTAAACAGAAATAAAAAATACGACTCTTTTCATCACTGATAAATCTAGCATATGTATAATCATGGTAAGAATTGTTCTTTTTCTGCTTTATATAACCTAGGTACATTCCTTTTGTTTGTTTGGAGGTAGACATTTTCAGCTCAGGAAGATGACTGTAAGTAGGATGTCTGGACTTCTGCACATTGCATGCAGACCAGTCACTTCATCTCAGCTGTCTGGGGTTTGAACAAAAGCACACACTGATTTAAATTTCCTAAGTGGTCAAAAATCCTCCACTTAACCTGGTAAAATTTTCCTGTGATGACATGCTGCCTTTACCATCAGTGTTATGTCCTTGAAAGGTGTTCAGGGCTAGCACTTGGCATGAAATGCAGATGACGTATGTTAAACAAGCTAATAACATTTTTATTCAGCTTGGAAGAATCAGTTTGCAAAAAGTCTAAATGTCTAATTTACATAGTTGACTAAGTCAGGCTGGGTTTTTTTTTTTTTACTCTATATATGTACAAGCAAGCCAAATGTAGAAAACCAGAAGGTTATTAGAGGAGTTTGAAATGGAAGATAAGTACTGACAGGAGAAGAGGATTATGAATTCCTGGCAAAGATCTACCTTCCTGTCTGTAAAATAGACATCTCTGGTGTCACACACCAAAGAAGAAGGGGAGGAAAAAAAACGGCTGCAAAGAAGGCACAGTTTTGAGAAAGGTAGATGAAAGAGTAATTGTCATGTTAAATAGCAAATTTGGGCTTGCCTGCTGAAAGCAATTTGGGTTCATGTGGGTGAGAACAAAGGAAAGCTCTGAGTTCATATATAACTGACACAAATTAGCAATAAGCTATTTATTCTTTCTGCTCCTGTCACCTTTGAGTAATAACAACCTTTCACAGGGAAGTAATGATAGTAATGATTAAAGTCATCATGAGCAGATTTAACCCACTGACCAAGAAATCAGCAAATGAATCCACTCTTGTGACCAAAGTCAAGAATGGCCAGTGGTACAAAATTAACCCAGTCTTTATGATATTTGAGAAATGTAATTTCATGCTCCACCTCACCTGGTTTGCCTTGCCTTGTTATTGTTCTTTAGATTCACTAGTATTATTTTTGAAGAAGGAAGAAGCCCTTCAGTGCATTGAAGAGAAAGTTGGGTTTCATCCACAATTGCTAAATTTGGTAATCCTAAATGAAATGTCTGAATTATGTGAATGTCACAATTAAATGACAGGATAATTGGGTTTTTTATGGTGCCTAATGTTGGTCCCTGGAAAGGTTGGAGACATGTTTTAAACACATGAAAGGCAAGATTGTTGTGAGGAGCAGCCAACATGGGTTTAGATGAACCAGGGCAAATTAGGCAGATAATGCTTGACCAAACTTTTGCTTCCTGTGCTAAGGTGGTTGAGGCTGTAGGGAAGGAGAGGGCAGTGGCTGTTCTGTGCTGAAGCAAGGCCTTTGACACAGTCTCCCACAAGCTTTTTGCACAGGAGCACATGAAGTTTAATAAAAGTCGCCATGGACTCTTGAATCTGGGATGAAATAATCCTGGGTACCAGCACAGACTGAGGCTCATCTAGCTAAGGAAAGGATCCACCTCTGCAGAAATGGGTCTGGAGGTCCTAGTGGGCAACAAGTCACAGGTCAACAGCATGGCCTTGCAGAGGCATCCATGAATGTATTAGTAAAAAATGTAGACTTGTTTTTGTTTCCCTGAGTAAATTGCAAATGCAATTGCTAGTGTAGGTTGTTTTGAGGACAAGTAACTACTTCAGTTCTTAGCCAGGTCAAAGAAGGCCATCCACCCCCTATATTTGGCATTGGTGAAACCTCAGGTGGAATCCTGTGTCTGATTTTGGCTTTCCCTGTACCAGAAGGATATTACTGACATGCTGAAGGGAGTCCAGGAGGCCAAGAGGATAGTCAGGAGCCTGAAACACAATGAATGAGGAAAAGCTGAATGAGCTGGACTTGCTCAGCCTTAAAAAGAAAATGTTTCAGTGAGACCTTACTGGTTGTCTACAACTCCTGTTACCCTGTGAGACTGTGGAATCACCATCACTGGAGATGTTCAAGACTTCTCTGGGCATGATCCTGAGTAACCTAAGCTTATTAGACCTTCTTTGAGCAGGAGTTTGGACTAGGCGACTTCTTGAGGTCCCTTCCAGCCCAAATTTTTTCATGATTTGAAATCCTCAGGGCTGCTTTGAGGAGAATGAACTGGTCTAAGTATTTATTGAAAAGGTCTCATAGACCTTGTGCAGGGAATAAAAGCAAAGAACTGATGTAAAATACTTTGACCAACTAGATCACAGCACATATGAATAAGGGTGGGATGTATTAAAATTGTAATTTTGACTTTGTAGGCTAGATGTGCTTTTAATGTAAGTGTGTGTGAACTGAAGCAACTGAAGGCCAGCTGATTTCTTAAAGTTGTTTTTAGCTTAAGTCTCTTGTATTTAGTTTTATAAGTGAGTATAGTCAATTCTTGTTACTTTTAGATTAGTTTCATTTACCTAGTCTGATTATTCACCTCTACACCTACATAAAGAAGAAATGTAAGGAAGCTTACTTAGTCTGAAATGCACATCATTTACTTGTAATTATCCACCAAGCATTGTGAATTAACCCACCTTTATCATGCTCTTTTATGCATTAATTGGTTACCAAATAATTTCAAGCCGGTTAAATTGCTCGACCCTCTCAAATTTTCCCAGTCCACTTTTCTGCCTTCTTCTGTTCTTCAGAACTTCCTACCTTCTGTTGAACTGGCAATTAATCATAACAACTTTGTTGGCAAGCAGTTGCTTGCTCTTTATAGAACACACCGTATGTCTCTTGCTCACAGTTCTTTATAGTTTTTGGATATGATAAAAATAAAGCTGGTCTGCAAATAGCTGAGATTTTTAGTTACGAGCTGCTTTTGGAGATCTCTGTATGATAGAAACAGAGTATTTTTGTGTGCCAAAAAAGATTATGCTGTTACAGGGAGAAGCATGAACAATACCTTTATAATTTCCTTATCAGTAAGAATAGACCCCATACAGTCATAGAGTTTTGACTCAGATTTCCCTCAGATATTTCAGGAAAGTCTCCCATCTGAAATAGGACTGACTAAGAGCCCTGGAGTCAGAGCAGAAGTGCTGCTCAAAATGGAGTTCAGCATGTGTTTTCATTGTGTATTCAAACCAAAGGGGAGGCAGAAAGGCTTCAGCCTGTGCTCAAATCCATAATCAAGAAAACAGTTATATATACTTTAAATGGGAGACTGAATGGCTTTCCAAACTGTGAAGGAGTTAGAATGGATTCTGGTTGTCAAGCTTAATGTAACCTTGTGCCCAAAGTGTGATTTTTTGGGTTTTTTTGGAGGTTGAGAAGATGTGTTTGACCAAATGTAGCTCAAGTGGTAGTTTGAGAGTTGAGGCATTAATGGTTTAGGCAATGGTATCATGATCTCTGCATTGAACCATTGTAATAAATCCAAGACTTCTCTTGGTTCAGGCATCATCAGTGTCTCAACTGCAGCAAGCAAAGTAGATTGTTTGGAGGACAACTTACCATTTACCTTCAATCATTTGTACTTTCCGTTCTTCCTCTGACAACACAAGGCTGTTTTGAAAGGAGTATTATTAATAATCTGAAATATATATTAATATTTTTAGTACAACAGTCAGATGGAACATCTTTTTTAGGTATGGAGCATAATTCAAAGTTTCTAGCTTTTTTTTCCTAACTGAAATCTATTGTTTCAGTGAAAAAATCTGCACTGTTTTGACCTGTGGGAAGGAATGCACAGAAGGATAAAATCCAGACTCACATGGCATAAACAGCAAACCATCCAGAAGAGTCCCTGAGGAAATATTTTTGGCAACATGATACTGCTGCTTCTTTTTGTTTAAAAAAAACCAACCCAGCCTCCAAACAAACCACAAAGTATTCTTATGTGCTAAATTTCATCCCACTAGCACACTGAAACACACAGAACCCCTGCAAGCCAGACTTGCCTAAGGCCCTTTCCTGAATTACAGTTTTAGCAATATTCTGATGTGCAGTACTGCACCTCGTGGTGTTTTGGGTGATTTTTTTAATACTGTGCAGCAGCTGATTATTTTTGGCTCTGAGCAGTGCTGAGTCATAACAGAAATTATAAGAAATACAGGCACACACGAACTTCATGAGCATCATCCCCACTCAGTATCAGAGTCAGGCACAGCAAAAAGCAAGAAACAGCAGGGTCAAGGGCTTTCCCAGCTTTCCTCTTCCCCATCTGGGGAAATCAGCAGAGGTAGTTGTGGAACAAATCCTCCATCCTCAGTGATGCAGCTAGCTTTTTGAGCTTTACTTGGAGGTAGATATATATCAAAAGAAAAAAAATTAGCTGTTTCATGTTGCAGAAGTCTGAGGAAATAGTGATTTCCTGTTACAATCGTGAACCCATTGGTGGCAGGAATAAAACAGCTTTTTTCTTGGGCTTTACTTTCATTACCACAGATATGCATCTTTTGTGTAGAGGATCTGACTGACTTCCAGCTTCATGTTCTTCTCCTCTTTTGGAAACTTTCTGTTTAGAAATCTCCCATGCTTAATCTTTGTAAATTGAACATTCTGAGGGCTCTGAAGGAACAGGACGAGGAACTGGTTTAGCAATACTATTATTGTATTCTGTTTTCTCTCTTTGCTATATTTAGTCTGAAGAAATTATACCCTCTTGTAAATTAAAAATAGTCAAAATATGTCACTGTGGTCCCATTCGAGTCAAAAGATAGATGTTTCAGTAGCATGTTTGGTTCAGGATTATATGAGCCAGTCCTTTGTCTCCTGAGTGTGCTGAGATGCTGTGAGCATAAAAAATCCCCACTCTACTTTGTGATGACAAAGTCCCCATTAGTAATTTTCCTGCATAGCCCACTGGTATGGTTGTTTGAAAAAATGCAGGGATGTTAGTGGATGTACCACAGAGGAAAAAAATACTGAATTTCTCAGTTTTCTAGATAATCAAAACAAGCTTACATTCCTGTCTTGTATTTATTACCATCAAGTAGTGAAATAGTAGCATGTTTCCTACCTTTTTTGACTTATATGTACTATCCTTTATGAATTTGTGAGTACTTCAAATTAAAAAAACCTGAAATAGGAGTATTGCCTCAGCCAGGAGGATTTTAAATTTGCATGTTTGTTCTTAACGCAGGGAGAAAGAAGATAGACCAGAGAGAACATTTTTTACCCATTTGTCATCTGCTTGTCTAGTCTGGCTTTTTGACTTTTTTTGTTGACATTGTCCTTTAGTTAGAGGTAATTTCCAGGCAATTTCAAGGCCTCTTTAGAATATGTAAATATTTAGGTGATTTAAAAGTTCAAAGCTCTGTAGGGTAAAGGAGTCCAACAGAAAGCACATTTTTACAGAGAGATTGTAGAATCTCCCTTAGAAAGCATCTGGACGCGGTCCTTGGCAAGAAGCACTGGGTGGTTCCTGCTTGAGCAGGGGGCTTGGACCAGGTGGCTCCACAGGTCACTTCCAGCCTGAACTATTATTTGGGATTCTGTGCTTTGATTTTAGTCATGAAGCCTCTGAACTCAGCCCTGATGCCAGCTGGAAAGGATTCTGACAGTCGATGATCCCAGGCTCCTCCACTAGGGTTCACCCCAAAACACAACCTACCTATTCCAGAATATCATATGCTTCTCTCTCAGCACCTGCTCCTCAATAAATGGGAGAAGACTCATCTGAAGTGAGGGTAACTATACAAACAGTCAACCACCTGAGGTTTTGTCCTGCAGAACTAATGTTAAAAACAGGGCTCATTTCAGTTGGAAATTCCTACATGAAAGAACTTGATTACCAGCAGAGGGTAATAAGTTAAATAACTCAGATAATTAGACATGAAATGCACATTGTGAAGCTTTCAGCTCACTACTTTTGCTTCATGAGTCTAAATATCAGAAATTCCTACATTTAATTGGCAGCATTTGGTGAAAGGGTTATTTATAGTTTATAAAGAGAAAATGCAGTTTATATGGAATATTCATTTTATGTGGATTCAAGGCAAAAAAAGTTAAAAATAAATAGCAGAGGAGGTATAGATATGTTACTGGTACATAAACAGAAAGAACAAATGTAGGGGGTTTCCCCTCCTTTTTGAAGGAAGAAAACAAGTACAATGAAAAGAAGGATGTATCATACTAACTTATGACCAAGGGAGTGCAGAATAAAGCACCAGGAAAAAATATCTTTGAGACATGGGGTTAACAATCATGTTAAATATGTAATTATTTGTATGTGTCCCCTA
This sequence comes from Rhabdornis inornatus, assembly GCA_013397075.1. NCBI lineage: Eukaryota > Metazoa > Chordata > Aves > Passeriformes > Rhabdornithidae > Rhabdornis > Rhabdornis inornatus. The sequence goes on from VWZS01000166.1 coordinate 460,068, forward strand.
TATTTTTTGGGTAATCACTCACAATGTAGTAGTGCGTTCAAAATTCTATTCATCTTGCACTTGCATTTCACGTTCTAAAAATTCATAAGCAAGAAGGTTTTATTTCTTATCTCCAGTAGTGGGAGATGAAATCCAGAGACTTAGAAAAGTCAGGAATCTCAGTAAAAAATAAGAAAAAGATAATTTGTCTGTAATCTTTAAAGCTAGAATTATTCACTAAGGCTTTTTTTGAAGAAAAGCATCTAGAACATTTCTGTTCCATTGAAAAATAATAAAATTGGTAGAAAAATGAAAGACTTTTAAGGAAATAATAATAATAAAAAAAAACCGTGTTGATGATACCCAGCAAAAAAACCTGTTATTTTTATGTTGGATCTTGTGGTGTTTGGTAGGGTGTTTTAGTCCTGCTTTTTGTATTGCTTAAAGTCTGAAAAAGCTGTATCTTGAGATAGAGGCTGAAAATATAGTAGCTATTATAAAATCTCTCTTACCTCATTCTGTATGGGACCGGGGATATGGGTCTGATTTGTATTTCATGAATGTTGGGTTTCTTAGTGGCAGGAAAACACCTCACCAGGTCTTTCATGCTGAGTGCAGAAGAACCGTGACTGAAGAATAAAGAATAAACCAGCTGGTTTCTTGGACAGGAGTTCACACACTATATGCAGAGAACAAATGCTTTCAGCCCTGTGAGGAGTTAGGAACAATTACCAAAATACAAAGGCTGCAATGTGTTTGTGTGACGAAATCCTAGACAGGAATGTTGGCAAAGTTTTACTGTTTCAAGTGAATTTGTGTGAGAGTTCAACACTTCTGTACACCGAGGTTGGGAGAGTGGAATTTGTCTCTGAACTGGAGGGGCTTGGGGTATGTATTTTCCTCAGTGTAATGGGTATCCAGGTCTGGAAGTTTACTTCTCATCAGATAGCTGCATTTTTATATATGATTGAAAAAGTGTGGTAGTAAAACCTTTCAAGTGCAGTGTTCTTCTGTACTGATGTTGAGTACAGAGCCTAAATAAGTGACTTGTTTTGTCATGCCTAATTCAGATAGGAATAATAATGCAGGTCATTGTTATTATGTGACCCGAGTTATCCAATTTTGTTCTGTAATGCAGGTGTAGTTAGCCTTGGAAATTATTGGTGTTCTGACTGGTCAAGCAGCAATTTGCATTTGATCATGAGTTAAAATTATTTTTGACTGTGACACAGGTAATGCGTGTGTATTTATTAGATTAGAATAAGCTTAAATCACATTGCTTTTCTTCCTAGGAAATTACTTTAATGGCTGCTTAAAACTAAGTCCCTTTTTCATGTTTTTCAGGAGTTGGGATGCTTTTCTGAAGCTGAACATGACTATCTGTGTGCTGTCAGAATTACCAGGAACTCATCCTAAGGCCATGAAAATCAGTGGAAATATCTGGAATATGCTAGATAATTAGGAGGAGGCTTCATTATACTGATGGTAAGAACAGGGTCATTGGCTCATAAGACATAAGATAAATAGAAATGTCTACATTTTATTAGTTGTAATGATAACTGATGTTTGTTATACATAGACTGAAACATTATGCCTACTTTGGGTGCAGCTAGGACTGGTTAAAATCTAGAAAGGAGTAGTTATTTCTAAATATCGTCATTATTATCTGAATAATTACATGAGTATGAATACTGCAGAATATTAATTGAATTATATTCAGTGAAAAATAACATTAAGAGAACAGAGCAGTCATCGAATAGTATTGACAAGATCTGCTTGCAGTGCATTCACCAGTGTCTTGTTCTACGTCAGAAGAATGTCTTGAGAGAGATGAAGGAATTTAATCTGTGCTCTTTCTTCATTATGACAAAACTAACAGCTTCAAGTTAGCATTGCACACATGATGCTAAACTAGATTAAATATTTTCGAGACTAAAATTTTTAAAAACTTCAGAGTACATATATCTTTTAGAAAGTGAGAATAACTGAGAAATACTTGTAACTGTCTATCTAGAAAATGATGGCTTCTATGTCAGCATGTTCAGTTTTAGTGCTATAAATAACAATGTGAAGTTCTCATATTCTATTTTTCATCTGGAAATAAAGGTTGGGAAATTCATCTCAGCCCCATGTCACAATAAGACTCATGAAGTGATTAAAGCAATGACATCAGTGCAGAGAGACAGCCCTTCTGTTCCAGGCTGGGGCTCTAACCAAACAATCAATATTCATTTTGGGTGCACCAGGTCCGTCAAGGAACACAGAGCAGATTACAGCTAGTGATCAAGCAGCTTATTTCCAGGGAAGAGTTATTCAGAAACAAAATGAGCAACTCCTCAAGTTTGAGTTTTAATATTTTAGGGAGGCCAGAAGAGCACACTGGTAATATCCATGAGCTCTCCAAATATTTAATGTCTGTTGCACAGTAAATGCTGCATAAAAGTGATACTCAAGGCATTATAAAGAAATGTTGTATTATCACAGCATATCTATATTTCAATTGAATTAAGGGATATAAACCTGTTTTATGTGTTTAAAATAGTTTCAGCTTGCAACCTAGCAGATGTTACTGCTTACTACCTGGACGAGTTTGTGCATCACTAGAAGACACAGTTGAAGTCAATACACAAAATATTTGTAGCAAAGCAAGGGAGACAGAAGGTTTTATTTCAGAGCATTGCAATTATTGACCTCAAACACTTTGATGAAGTTAGGCATGACACTTCAGTAGAACAGTCAGTAGAAATATACGGTATATGGAGTTGTGGATGTGTGGGAATGATGCATCCAGGAGAATAAAATAAATACTAGTGTATTTGAATGGTGTCTTGGTCTGATCTTAAGCAGCTATGCAGGCTCTCTTTTTCGTTATTTTTCCTAATATCTGTGTTATATAAGTGATGCTGGTTTAAGCTTTTGATAATGTGCTATTTTGTTGTCTTTGAATTATGAAGGTTCACAAATAGAGCTAATGTCTTAGGTCAGTTAATTTAGGAAAAAAAAAGGAAAAAGAGAATAATCATTTATTTATAAGTTAAAGAGAATGAGTTATACAGAGTCTTTTTCTGTACCTTTATCACCAGCTCATTCATTGTCAACACACTTAACCCAAGTAAACTCTAATTTATTATTATATATTAGAGGCAAAATGCATATGCAGCTCCAGGCTTTTAAAAAGTGGCTTACACAGTAAACTTGTTGCATGGAACTAAGCATACTAAAGTGTACTTTAGCAAAGATGGTGACATACAGATGGTAGAAATAGTGCCTAGGTGGATTTATTGCCATCTAGGCAATATCTAGAGATGAGGCAAAAGAAAAGAAATATTCTTTGTACTAAATAGAACCACATGAATAGCTATGCATTTGTAATATTAAGTTTTATTTTAAATAGCTCTTTAGTAGCAGAGTTTCCATTTGACTAAAAATGGGTAAATGTAGCAAATACATTTTTTAAGGAAGGGTGGAGGGGATTGAGGTTGCAGGCAGCTGTGGCTATGTTAACATGACCTTAATACTATGCAAATCTTTAGAAAAAAATGTTGACGATGTAGCAGAACTACAATAATAAACATAGGGAATACACAGTATTCCTTTTTCAAAGAAAGAAAATAACAATTGTACTTAAAGAAGACACACTCAACTAATTTAGGACCAAAGGAATGCAGATTAGAGTAGATAAAACCCCTTAAAATCAAAATCAAAACATCTTTTTCCTTTTTCTCCCCATGAGGCTTGGATCATGTAAATTGTATTAGTGCTTCTTTGTGGTTTTTACACTTTTAAATTGTTCTAGTTCTGAGTTCTTGCCAAATTATGCAGGGGAAATTTATTTCTAGTAATCAGTAGTCTTACTACTTTTTATTTCAATATAGGTTTTAGCTTGGAATGTGGATATAAGTAAAATGACAATTTTAGCTGAACTGGAAACCTTTATATCTTTTCCAACACATCTTTGCAAGTTGACTTACATCCTGATAAATAATTACCAGGTTGAAAAATTCTTTGGAATTTTCGCTTGCCTATAACTGATTCAGTATTTCAGACATCTGTTGTTATGGGGATCTGTTTAAATTTCCCATCCTTGCCTGTTTTGTTGTGAGCATAGTGATGAAATTTTTACATTGATAGTTATTGTCAGCAGTTCAGGAGGTTTGACATTATGTGATAGCTTGGTGCTCTCAGTCACTATGAGCTTTCCATGCCACTTTCCATCAGTCAATTAGGACTTCTGTGTTTAGAGACAAATTTTTCTCCCTGATCCTACATTTAAAAATCAATCTGCCTGGATGTATCAGCAATTTGAAACAAAATTAGGCAAAAGAAGCTACCTCCTGTGAATTCTAGTTCTATGTAAAGAGAGTTAAAATTATAAAGAAGTCATCAGTAAAAGATGATAAGCCAATTTGTTGAGGTTTATTCCCCGATCTTTATTGCATATTGTTTATATGCACAGTTTAATTTTCTTACTGCTTCTGTAAGTATGATGCTGGATGTGAGGACATGATGTACGGCCAGTTTTTTAGAAGTATTTCATTGCAATTTCTGTTATGTGTTTTTGAATGTTCAGTGTTTTGTTGAAGCCCTATTTTCCCAGCTTGCTGCCACAGGCCTAGGACAAAGCTTTCTCTTCTAATGAAAAGGTGAAATCACAGGAGAGAAAGAAGTTTATGACCAGAACCTTGCTCTTACAGGCTGGCAGGTTATTTTAATCATCAGCCAAAGAACAGAAGCCCCTGCTTGTTACTGAAACCTTCTTCACCTTTGGGAGCAATGTTCTGTGACATTAAGGAACTTTTTGACAAAATAATACCACCTAATGAGCTACAAGATAAGAGACATTTAAGATGAAGGTCAATATTGAAAGAGACTGGAGTTCTTTGTCTCATCTTTCTCTTCAGTTTGCCAAGTGAGTGCAAGATTGTGCCTGTCTGCTCATCCCTGAGGAAGGAGCAATGTACAGCTCTGCCACAGCAGTTGTGACTCAATGCCCGTCACACCATTTTCTAAGGAGATTTAATTTATTTGATTTTTTTTATTTTTAATCAAAGGTGGCATGACTTCTCTGTTGGGATAAGCAAGTCTTTTCCAACCCTTTCCTTCCTCTACTCACTTGTTCATGGAAGTATGTATTCATGTATGTGTGTGTACAGCCAAACAAACCATAGCATCTCATCACTCATCCCATCATTGTCTCTTTGGGAGTGCTGCAGGAATAATGTTTAATTAGTTTTGGTTTAAAATTTAGAACTAGCCTGAAACTAGACTCTAGTACATAAGTAGTTCATTTCATAAAGGGATGACTCATTTAATAAACATGGGGATCCACTAATGAGATGACAGGGAGCAGGGACAGTTTTTAGGTCAGGAGAACAGGCTAAAGTCTAACTTTTAAACTATGTGTAAAGAGGCTTAATACATTTTCTTTTTGTAACCAGCACAATTGTCTTGACTTAGATGCGTGTCACGATCCGCTATTAATACAGAGAGGGGGTCATGATGGGTCTTTTGATCTCAGAAGTGCAAACAGGCAAAATGCAGGAGACAAAATCAGTTTATTCACAGCAATGCATTTTTATTAAATGCCAAACAACTCAGTTGCGATAGAGGGGAGAGATATAGGAAACAAAGTATAGAGAGAAAAAGAGGGGGATGGGAAAATAGCTACCAACAGATAAGATGGACATCCTCATGGGCCAGCCAATGGACGGGTCTTCATCCATGGGGAGATCTCAAGGATCTTCTCCAGAGGGTTGCTCTTTCATATTCCTTTTCCAAAGTGATTGGCTTCTGGCCAAGAAGTGGGAAGATTTATGGACCATTGTGAGGTGCTCCGGGAGACATGTGCAGTCATGCAGTACATGCAGTCTCCAGTTGGTACCGTAACAGCACAGTCCAGCGAACACAACACACCTGCAAACAGTCCCTTGGCAAGCATCCACCTTGATCAGGCCAGAAAGCCATTGTCCAGAGTCAACCTGGGTGGGGGTCCTTGGGGTCTTCTCACGATGGTTGTGAGGCAAAAATGAGGGAAACTTCAGACCAAGTCTTACAATGTGCCACTTATTTTTATGGCCAAATAAGCTTAAACTTATGGCACAAGTCGCAAATTTATATACACATACTGAAGAATCATTTAAAAACAGAGCATAGAATGAAACAATTTACAAGTCCAAACCCAGCACTCTCAAATCTCAGTCCTTTGCCTACACTTCATTAAATAATTTCCCCCTTAAGTCCTTAAACACACTGCTGAAGCCATTTAGCTTTGATTACGGCACTTTTAAAGAGGGGAGTGGTCTGGTCCACACCAATTTGACTACTTTGGGCTGAGACGAGGGCTTACAGAAAAGTGGTGCATTTTGCAGCCTGAGTGTAAAGTGCAGGAATGAGCTTTAGTGAGGAAGAAGCTGCAGAATGAGTAGGAAATGCATGGACATAAACCAAAAAATCCCACTGTTTACCGGGAATTTGACTCATGCTCTAGAGTGTATGAAAAAATAGAAAGGGAAGCGTGGTAGGGCAGGTGTATAATCTCTTGCACAAGCTCTGTAGATTGTGCTTATTTTGTGCCAGCAGTTCCCATCACTTGCACTTCTGCCCCTTTGCTCCCAGTGCAACTTCTGTTGTCTAGAGAGGCTCTGAGTGTTGGATTCAATGCCTGTAGCAAGCACAGTCAAGGGGTATTTGATTATGCTTTTGCTGCTGTATGTTCCTTTGTATCTTCCCTCTCACTTAATTGTGTCAGAATCATTCAATCTAGGTAAATAGAGATCACCAGGAGAGAGATGGCAAGTAAATAAAAGAATAAACCGCCCACTCCCAATCAGGGGTTATTTCTGGGTAGTCAGCTTAAAGAAAAAATTTGCAAGAATCCTCCATTTGTTGCAGTGAAATGAACTTTTAGCTTGTTTCCTTTATTTTTTTTCTTTTTCCCTGAGGAATGTAGAACATTTTCTCTTATTTTTATAAGGTGAAATTAATAAGTAAATTGTGTTATCTTCATTCATGGTGACAGCACAGATGACCAAATTGCAAAAATGTTGTTGTCTTTCTCTGCCAAAAGGAGTAAAAGGCTTCCATTGTGTCTTCCTCCATTTCTACTTTATTGGTGAATCATGACATTTAGAATCAGCATATTGTATAAGTTTAGATTTGCCAATTAAGATATACTCATTTTCTGTTGTGAGACAGAACCAGGAGTAGAAGCAAGGCAGGCCTAAAACTTATGAGGGTATAACAATAAATTTATTAACTACACAAAAGGGAAAAAAAAAAATCCAGAATAAGATTGTCAGACCACTCTTTCCTTCCCTTTCTCAACCTTCATAACAACAGAACAAACATACAAGAAACTGCTTCAATTAATTCCCAACTCAAACAGTCCCTTCTTCCGTTCACTTTGGAGTGAGAAGCTTCCTCTTGTTAGGTTATAGGGATTTTTCCACCAGAAAGTAGAAAAACAGTTTTCTCGTGGTTTCATTTTCACGATTCTGCATCCACCCGGTATCTGCAGTCGTGGCACTCCTCCCAACTCCACAGCCTTCCCAAAGCTGTACTTGTGGGTCAATGGTCAAAATACATGGGGTAT
>VWZS01000166.1:467652-495736 GCA_013397075.1 Rhabdornis inornatus
GGCTGGGATTTTTATATTAGTTTAAGTCTCTCTGGTCACTGTCCATGGCCACCCCCCTTCTCTCCCTCTCTGCCAGGACATGCCAGCTCCCCAGACAGGGGGCCCAGCCCGGCCCCCCTGCCAGGCCCACAGGCCTGCAGTGGAGCCAGGCCAGGGTCCTGTTACCTGCACTGCTGCCGGAAAAGCCAAGAGACCTCAGTTCCGGATTACCTCCTTCAAAATGTGTGTTCACGGGGCGAACTAACTTCCTTCAATTGGTTCTTCACGCTGTCAATAACCAAACCAGCCTCCAACTGGTCACTGTCAACTCCCAGGGGAGTACTCACAGAGAAAACTCCTCTTTGAGTTTTTCCTCCCCAGGTCAAACTACGACACATATTAATTAAAAATATAAGCTGGTGGCAAGGAAAACTTTTGAAGGTAGGTTTCTTTTGCCACATTTTGACTGACCGTAAAGTTTATTTGGCAGATTGTCTATTAACTCTTGGTGTTACTGGAAGTTATTTCTATTTAGGTCTGTCAATAAAAACCACAAAATTTAGTTTTAGGCCCTACATTGCTTTGACATTTCCATGCTAACTAGAAGCTAGCTGTAATACAAATATCAAAAAATCCTCATTAAGTTTTATTATTTATATCTTGGGTAAATTTATTTGACATATAATTAATTTAATATCACACAAGCAGCAAATACCGTTATACTTCCTAACACATCAACTTAACAATGAAAGTTATATAACATGCATTTAAAGGGTATTTAAAAATAAAGGTGGGTTAACTTGCAAGTAACAGTGAAAAATTATTAACTGGTGAATGACATCAATGTGAAACTGAAAGAGCTGGACAAGTCATGAGACTTCCAGTGAAATAACAAATTTTCATGGCTGTTATTCTGATCAGTAAGATTTCACCATTTAATGCTGATTTGTTTTTTTAAATTTTCTATGCTCTTTATCTTAATAAAGAGCAGTTTTCTTTGGTCAGAGTAACCATGTGGATATATGTTAAAGCACCATTTCCCTGTTTCTCCCATGGGTATATAAACAGGAAGTTTCAGTGAGCGTGGACATAAACAGGCAAAATATATTTTTGTGTGTAGATCTGTGTGTTCCCACACAGACATAACTGGGATTAAAGTACACAGCTATCAGAAAAGATCATATCACTTCTAGGTATATAAAGGCAAGAGCTCAAATATTACCACAGAGGAGAGCTTAAAAAAATCTTTGGTTTTCCCAGGAACAATGGATCTGTTAAGTGATTAAAAGTGAAATGAGAGTTCAAACCTTACAGGTTTTCATATCTGTGAAGCAGCATAACCATCAGAGCCTTACATTAAAAATTCCCTCCAAGAAATCTCAGTGGAATGACAGCTCCTAATTTCTGTGGAGCCAAGAGAAGCAAAATATTTACTTTTTAATATCACCCGTCTTTAAACTTCACTCCTTTAAAATCCCTTGCTTCCTGCAACAGAGGAAACAAAAGGGACACATCATAGACTTCCTTTTGCATGTGGAACAAAGCTGAAGGGTACTTTTATCCTTGGCTTCTTTGTTGCTCCCCAAATCTATCCCTCTTGGAACAATCTGCCACTACTCTGTGCCAGCAGGAGATTTATAAGAAGGCCATATGCACTGCCTCCTACATTATGGGACAGATTTTCTTATTTCCTGATGTACTGGAATGGCTCTGTGTCCAGAATGGTATTTCTGGCCAAGAAATCTTTCTGGGGATAGGACAGGGGCAAAGATCTCACAGGCCCTGGTAATGCTGCTGAGTGAGAAATGCCCATTTACTCCCAGAACTGCAGAGCTGGATGCAGCACACACCCAGCCTACCCTTCAAAGGCAAATGCGAGGTCTATTATCATTTTGTGTAAGTACTGACAAATAAATGGGAGATTTTGAGGAAGATTTTCACAGTAGTGTTTTAAGTGGATCACCGATGTTCTGCGGTTCACTGCAGACAATGTGGAGCTTTCAGCTGCAGCAAGGGTCACCAGTTGTTTATACAGTAGCAGTACTCAAGAGGATCGTGTTATGCTATGCAAGGACGGAAAAGAGACAGTTCTTGTCTGGCATGTGTTTCCACTGCAATAAATCATACCCCATCCTGAGTTATATCTCTGTTGTACACCAAGAGAAAAGGTTGTTTTGATTAATTTAGAGACCAGGCAGAGTTTTCTTCTAATTCACTCCTCCAAAATATGAACTCTCCTAAGTGTTTTCTGGACACACATCTTCCCGTTCCCCTCCTAAATTTCTCTTGTGTCCTTATTGTAAGCCCTGTTTTTGGAAAGACTGTTGGGGTATTCGCCATGAAACAGAGAGGAGGTCATCTTCCCATATCCCTTCTGTTCAAGGACAGAATTATATCAGTTAAAAGTTCTGTCTCTTCCAGTGAGATCACTGGCCCTGTCTTTTCCTCCTACCCTCTGTGTAACAGGTGAGCTGCAGATTGGTGGAGGCCGTTCCCCCAGGAAGAAAGCATGTTTAAATATTATTTTTGTTTTGACAAACTCTTGTCTGATTGATTATGCTTAATTGGCGTTTCATCTGTTTTTCTCATCCTGAGTCTTTGTTACATAATTTCCACCTTTAAAAGACAAAAGTGATTTTTGTAATTTCCTCGGACAAGTCCTGAAAGCCTCTCTGAAGATACAGATACTTACTAATCTGAGTGACAGAGGGGAGGAATCAGATATTGAAGCTTATCTGTGTCCTCTTTTGAAGTATATACTACTTACTGCATTGTAGCAGTTTAGAAATAGTGAGTTCTCCTTCTTGTCTCATTAAGAAATGATAAAACCAGGTAGTGTCCTTTCAGGATCTGTTACTAGAATAGTTTTGGCCTTTTCACAAGGTTCTCTTTAGTGCTGAGCAGGAATTGCATGGGTTGCACTGTAGATGCAGCTCTCTTTAAACCAGGGGGATCATAGGCAGTGCTAAAGTCAGATACAGGAAGGAGACTGTCATCAGAAACACATGACATCAAATTTTTTAAGGAAACATGTAGGATGGGGAGTCCTTAATTAGATTTTAAGCACAGAGTGGAGTTTGAGGCCTTACTTTAAATATTATGTCCAACAAGAAGAGAAATCCAGGTCACTGACAACATAGGCTTGTTCTGCACTGGGGAACATTTACAGAACATTCCCACTATTGCAGCTCCATTGACATTAGTGGTAGGACGAACTGCAACTTTCACAGCTCTCCAGCACCAGCAGCTGTTTGAGCACTGTGCTAATTAGATTGGCACTGAGCTGGTTTCATAGCCATGATGCTGCTGACAGCTGCTGGGGTGCCATCCACACTAAGGCTGCCAGCACTGATAAAGCTGTAGTAGTGTTGGGAGCTGTGGCAATTATTTGTAAGTAAAACTGAGATCTGTGGGCTGAAGTTATAGTATCTTTATGAATGCATATATGTGATTTAATTCTTTCCCTGTTTTCCCCTGGCATCCTACTCACATGCATATGCTTTGCTGATCGTTTGTGAAAAACTGAAAATCTCATGAGTCACGTATCTTCTGGCTTGATGGAAGTAGAGTGGAGGGAGCAGGAAGGCTTCGAGTTTGGGATCAAGGACCTGAAGTACAATGAGTCTGGGTGAGAATAAAGTAGGGATAATAATGATCTCAATGTGCATTGTGCTAGTGGTGATGAGCTGTGCATTGATTGTTAAGGGACTTTAAAAAGCTTTCAGTGCTCAACAAGAATTGACTGTGGTGGTCTCATCCACATGTATCTGTATGTGATACCTGCTTTCTCTATTAAATCAAGATCTGTTGGCATGAACAAAGCATATTTCTACTGGAGTTTAATTTATAAAGATCAAGGAATAGAAGGGTGTCAGTATGTGTGAATGTGTCGGATCATTCATTTTTCCTACAATGTTTTGTCATTTCTCTTAAAATTTTAAAAGAGGTAGAAAAACTTTATGGAAATTATAGGCCTAATCTTTACTTCTACTTTCCTTACTCTTTTACTCAAAGTACCATAGTACTTGACAGGTTCTTTTCCTTTATCAGAAGTAAGCACTGCTTGATTTGGCACAGGTGAGAGATAACTCAAACTCTTAAAAGGATACTGTTTGCCAAAGAAAGAATGCCATCGTCCCTCTGCCCCGTCCCTTTCTAATGCAATTTTCTGTGAACTAACTAGAATGGCATCTTTTACAAGTAGCTCTTGGACCTCATATTGCAATAATTCGCATGAAAAATCAGAGACATGACAAATCATAGACATGGCACTTCTACAAAAAGTCTTTTTCTCTGCATGCAAACCAATGCAAACAAGAGAGAACAAAATTTCAGAGGGAGGCTGTTTAAACCATCCTATACTCCAACGAATAATTTAAAGGAAATTTCAGATACTCTTCCACATTTATGGATGTCAGCAAAATGACTTTTTAAATTGTATGAAGGGACGTCATACCCTTCCCCTTTCCCCCAATTCATTTTAGTATAAATTTTAGCATTTACTTCAGCAAAACTAGCAATGTTCCCTCTGCTCCCATGCCTCTATTCATACAGAGGCCTAAAATCAATGCCCAGCTCCTTTTCCAGAGAAATGCACACACACTCAAGAAAATGAAATAGTCATTTGCAGCTAAATTGCCTGTGGCAGACATTCAGAAGAACTCTACTGGTTGTCTGATAAATCACCCACCCAGCCATGTGAATGCTTGGTTCTAACCATTCTTTTACACAACCCCACACTTACACAGAGTTTAGTTTAAAAAATCTTATAGTCTAGATTGAGTAAATTTTGTTGAATATGAAAGAAAATTCTGGCCTCTTTGAACTGCTCTTTGTAAAATATCTACAAAATCCTTTGTCCATTTAAAAAAAAAAATTCTCCTTTTCTCCTGGGGAAAGTTAATTGCTTTGAAAAATATAATATATATGTCAAAAGTACATTCACCGTGTTGATTACTTTGTTGTATTTAAAGCACAAAATAGAAACAAGAATGTGTACTAGAGAACCTATTCTGGATTCATTAGAAGGGAGTACATGCAAAAAAAGTTGAATCCTCCTTTTTTTTTGTGTGTATCTTAGTACGTATTATCTGTTCTGGAACATGATAAAAGCAGTTGTGAACTCCACAGGCATTTGAGACCATGAGAAAATTGCAATGAAAAATCTACCAAAAAGCAATCTACCAGATGACAAGCATATTTATTACAAATCAATAAAAATATTTTGCTAGGTGAGGCCATGAATGAGCTCTGCTGTTGTTTTGTGTAGTTAATTTCTAGTCCTTAAGCCTCTGTAGCACTTCATAGTTAAAGCAAAGCTGTTTAATTAAGTGGGGATGATAGAGCTGTCGGTCACATGCTATTCTTTGTCTTTTCCTTGTTCTTTTAACGCTAATCCTCAAATAAGTATAAATATTTACATTCACAAGTAACCAATAAATATTCATGGCTGCCTTATGTGTGTAGAAAAAATTGAAACCCTTCATCAACTTCAATAGTGAGTTTTTTCTAGAATTAGTCAATTTAAACTAAGGTTTTCCAAGGCTTGATAAAGAATAAGATCTTTGCAAATCTGGACATTGCAATGTTAATCTTGGATGACCTAAATTCTCTCATCCTCCACTCATTGTGGATGGTATTTTGAGTGTGAAAATGATTGAAGGTTTCTCTAACTGGTGGCTGTTCAATGATTTCACAGTATATTCCTAACCTCTGTTAGCTTGTATTATTCTTGGTCCTTTTCATTGTCTGTTAGTCCATATTCTTTTCCCAAGAGATCCCATAATTTGATTCCTACAGAAGGGTATAGTTTGAAGCTGTGACCCTGCAAAGTCTTTTTATAGTAGTAGCAGGCCCACAAGAGCAGAAGATCAGTACAGGCAAGAGAGGATTCAAGACTGATGTTGCAGAGGTTTACTTTCTGATTTTTAGCTCCTAAACCTTTATAACCAAGAGATGCACAGACAGCAGAAGACCTGGGGTCAGCCACTTGGCAAGGGCTCTCAGCAAGCATTGCTTCGGAAGTGCTTCACAGATGAGAGGGACCAAGGCACGGTGGAACCACTTCAGGGATCAGAAATATGGCCATTTTCCTCATCTGTCTCTGTTCCCTTTTCCATTCATCATTTCTGACTTTGCCTAGCTTTGCTCCAGTGTTTGCAGTCATAGCATCGAGGAAGTAAACAAAAGAAACCTGAAAATAATTCTTCAAATGATGTTTTCAAACCTCACTGAAAACTGTGTGAGACATTTCTAATTAGAAAAAGAAGTAGAAATCATACACTAAAAGGCAGCATAGGATAAAACTTTCACCAATAATTCATCACAGTTTAAAAAATTCAAGGTTTTAATTCAAGGTAAAGAATAATAAACATTGGTTTAGTCTGGTTAGTCTCTGACAGACAACATAATTTTGCTTTCTTTCTTACAATAGAAAAGAATTGTTGAAAGAAAAAACAGCATTAAGAACCAGGTTCTTTCACCAGCTACTGAAATTGTCACGTAGCTGTCATCAATATTAATTACAGAATTGCACGTAAAAAAATTAGCAATGAGCTTATGTTTAAGACCACTGTGAAGGAGTGGTAAGTGTAATATTAAGTACAATTAAATGGGTCAGTGAGCTTCTTTGGGTTGTAGTTTAATTTAGTTTCTTAAAGTGAAGCAATTTTGGTAGGATTTGAAATTAATTGAACTCAGTACTAAAGTGAGAATGGTAAGCATGAGAAAGCAGAAATGGAAAAGTAATTTTTACAGTAATGTGGGACCTGTGGATGTAATCTGCTCTTGCTGATATGCAGCTGCAAAGTTAAGAGTGTCTTTTAGCTGCGGAATGTATTTTAAAATGGCTGCCACCTGCAGTAAGGAATAATGATGATCTCAAATGAAGGTGTCTGGTAGGATGTACTTCTGTAGTAGTTGCTGGAAGCCAGGTGAGAGACTCATGGAAAATGGCTTTTAACATAGTGTATAATTTGTTTTCCTTCTTCTAGACTCATGTAATGCCTTTTCTCCCTTGAAATTCTAGAAATACCACTGCATTTTATTCATAAATTTTTCAAGAGGTTTTTTTTTTTTTTTGACAGAGGCAAGACTAAAGTGCAAGTTAAGTTTCTTTAAAAAAACAAACAAAAAAACCCCCGAATATCTGAAGATACATTCAAAGAGCTTTCAGTTTTACCCAAACTTACCTCTAGCCAAACATCTGTAAGAGCAATAAGTCTTACTTCCACCATATGGTACTTAAAGTGTCTGTATGTCTGGACAAAAAACTGATAAATTAATTGCTACATGAATTAAGTTTGACTCTGATCTGCAGAGATAACATTACTGTCATCCTTCAGCAGCATACCATACTTGATGCTTAATCTTTCTCCTGACATATTAAAATTCTAACCTCCAGCTAGATAGTCCTGCAGGTGGTGCTGTGGGAAATGTTTGCAGTTCAGAGACAGGGCTGGAACAGGAACAGATTCATTCCTCTTCAGCTTTTTCCCAGAACAGAAGTAGAAAGGTAATTTCTTTCAAAAACTCCAAAGCACACTGTACTCACCTCTGTGGAGCACTCAGCCAAGGATCAACAAAGTACGCAAAGTTGCAAAGCGCCTTTTTCACCTGGTGGAGCTTTTATCCAACTTTTCTATACTGTGAATGACTAATATTTGTATTTCAGACACTATAACTAGGCTTTAGCTTCCAGTAATAAGAACTCATGGGACAAGAAAAGCAGTGGAAAAGAATAGCCTGAAAAAAAGTAAAGAGAATAAAAATGTATTCACAGAAAAATTAATGGATGTTAACAGTAGAATTTTACTAGCCAAAGGCAAAAGGGATTCTTTTGCAAATGTAAAGTAATATGTGACCTGGCTTTCAGTTTTTGTTTGTTTTGGGTTTGATTTTTTTTTTTTTGAAAGTTTAAAGCTGCTTGCATCAAACTAAAACATTGTGTCCCTTTTTTCTGAACTGGCAGCTGGCTGGTGAAGTTTGATGGCTTTCATATCGTATTCACAGCAAAATGGTGTTGTAGTTCACAAACCAGAATGGTCAGAGAAATTTGCAGGAAACTTCAGAGTTCAGCAAGATTAGTACTTGAGTATTTTTGGTAGGTTTTAATTTGTAGGAAATGTTTCAAATCTATGCCAAGATGTCATATTCCTAATATTGTTTAAATTTTTTATGATTGTAATAGAGGGAAAATATTTTAGTATAAGATAGCATATTTCTACACACATATTTGTAAATACATGTATATGTACTTATATACGTGTGTAGAAATATGCTATCTTATACTATCCACTAGATGGACTCAGGAATAGTGTTCAGAATCCAAACTCAGACTCCTGGTAAGGAGAAATATCTGCTGTGAAGCAGTTGCTGGAGTCTGGCACACAGCAGCAGAGCTGGGGAAAGGAGCTACTGCACATGCACCTTTTGTCAGGGCAAAGTCTGACTGTGCTCTGCTTGGAGAGAGGTTCTGCTTGGCTCCCAGTGCTCTCTCCATGATGGTGTTGAAAAGACTGATTATATCTAGTCAAGAATCTTGCAGAATTCTGAATATAGAAAACATTATATAAGTGCTTGAAGTAATTTGAATTAGACATCTCATAGGTGCTCAGAGTGCATGTAAGGCTGCCATATGGCCATAAAATTGGGAAAGACGTGTGCTGAAATGTGCCAATAATTAGCTTTAGCAGACAATTGAATACCCCACTTCAAATGACAGGCTTATTCACAATCATTGTCTGCAATTACTTATTTCTTTTTCTAATCACAGGCTAAATTATTATTGCTCTCTGTGTTGGTTTGTTTCCTTATCATAACCAGCTGCTTTTCATCTTAGTTGCTGTATTTGCTAAATGATTCAGTACTTTCTCAACCCATAAAATTTGAACAGTGAGCAAAGGCATCAGCAGTACTCATTCCATTAAAATAATTATTTTCAAATCACCTGGAACATCCAGCTGTAGTTATGCCTACAGTAAGGGATGGAAATTACCTCCAGAGAACATGCTTATGTTTCCAGCTAGCACAGGCTGTCAGAGTAGCACATCATCTTACTCTGTTCAGATATCAGAAACAAGCCAAGGGATAGCTAAAAGAGAAAATGCAAAAAGACATCAGCAAAGCTTGGTGAATAATACCCACTCTTATTCCACCTTCCTTCTATGCTATGAAATCTGAAGCAGTATTTTAGCAGATGTAATGACACTTCGGCTTGACAGAAGTCTTGGGATCCTTGACTACAAAACTGATTGCAGACTATACAATGACTCTATCTGATGATAAAATAGTCAATGAAGGCAGTGGGTAAGATGTCCCAGTAGTAACAAGACAATACATCTCAGAAAGCAGAAATGCTTAGTCTGTGAAAGTAAAGTAAACTTAATGGAAATAAATAATGCATGCTGCAAAGGAAAATAAACACGTGGTCCTACCACAGCCATTCAATCCCCATAGCTGGCTTTAATAATAAATCACCCCAAATGCTCCAATACTTTTTGGGGAGAGGATTACACTTAATAAGTTTTTCTTTCAAATACCAGTATAAGACCCAGCCAATCTTTTTTATTTACTTCAAATCTGTAGTTTTTTATTGATGTGTCTTTCTATAATTATTTTTGTGAGAAATGCTTGACTAAATTGATGGTATAGTATGTTCTGTACAAATGGCCAGACTGGTAGGGGCATAGAACTACAAGGAACTTCAGGGGATCACCTAGTCCGGTATAATAATATTTCCCCTATATCATCTGTGATGCATTTTCCATTCTTAATGCTATTAATGGCTATCCTTTGCTTAGAAACTGCCAAAGACAGCGACTTGAGACTTCCATAGCAGTCTCTGACAGTAGTTCATTATCTCTGTCATTGAAGGCTGATTTATTTTTTAATCAAAAAGCCCTTCCTGTGTCCTGTTTTCTGTATCCTGTATCTTATGTCTTTCATCTAATCAACACATTCCTTGCCCCTGTCTGCTGTGAACATAAAGACTAAGATTATTTCCTTCTTCATTCCAGTAGATTTCTGTGTCATTGAGAGTGTTACCATATTCCCCTTTTCCCCTCCTTTCCTCTATTTTAAACAACCCTGAGTCAAATGATCATGACAGGTTTTGAGGAAGAAATCTTAAATTTCAATCTAAGCCTAATATTACTAGATACATCAAGTGGATTTGAGAGGCCAACTTCATTAGATTTTGAAATGAAATTGGGATTCACTGTTCCTTGCAGCTGTGGATGACTGATCACTCTCCACATCAAAACAGCCTATTGCTATAGCCTTCTGTGGGATTTTTGCTACAGTGATGATAAAATATAGTAAACTAAAGAAACAAAGGCATGTTTGAAATACCACAAGAGAAAGCAAGAGGTTTGTGGAGAGATTGTGTGCTCTTTGTGGCCTTTCAGATGTGAAGAATCAGTAGTGAGAAGACATCTCTGTGAGGCAAGGTTGCTAAGGACGATCAATGTCACAATGCTTTAGTTGGCTCAGCTGAAGGTGCAGTTTTGAGACAAAAGTCTCTTTTGCAACTCATCCAGCTGCACATTCCTGACATACCTCTGCAAATAGGTAAAATTGGTGTTTTGGGAAGATGTTCAATATGTTGCATGGTCTTGTGAGGGAAATCTTTGTTTTTTCAGTACTTCCATGCTACTAAAGCTGAATTTTGCCAGATATGCACTAAAGATATCAAGCCTTAAGCCTGTTTTGGAAGAGTGCTCATTCACATTGCTAAGCCGTTGCTACTTCATCTTTCCAAGATCCAGTTTAAAAGTGATGATGTAAAAACCCATTACTTGTTGCTGAATCATAGCTGCAGTCCTTTGGGTAGAGTCAAAGTAGTAACCTGTGTAAGGGAGTTTCTTGTCTGTGGTAGGAATGTTTTGTGCTGTTCACCAAAATTATGAATCCATGGGTTAACACCCCACTGAAACTCTTGTGGAACTGAGAAGCAGGCCAAATGCAACTATAATTTTTAATACCTTCCTAATTTCTCTCATTAGCCCTTTTCTATTACCAGTGCTGCTGATCTAAGGCTACCAACAGGCTGTTTTTTTCTTAATGAAAACTTCAAAACTGAACTAAGTTGCATGGCTTTACACCTATATGACGCTACAAGCATTGGCACTACTGGGAAGCATACGAATCCTTAAAATATCTGTGGTAAGACTGCAAGAGAGGTCAACATTCTAAATATAACACTATTCCTAGCTCATACCTTCACTGTCTGATGCTTTCAAGTCTGCCCTTGAAAGCCAAGAAACCAGTGAGCACTAGAGAGTGCCAGTAGTTGTAGTTCATTTTATGAAACCAGTGAGCACTAGAGAGTGCCAGTAGCTGTAGTTCATTGTATTCATATAATTAAAGAATATATCAGCTGTGACAATTTATCCATTGTAAGGAAACATGATCATATTTGCATTTCTGGAATTCCTGCAGCTTTAAAGAAATGTGGTAAGGGAATGTCTGTCCTACACCATTGCTGATGCAAACTGACTGAGCCCTGAGATATGCACATTATGATGAATTAATAATAAGATGCTAAAATGGCATTGCATTTTCTTAGTTTTTAGCTCCTGTAGAAATGGCTATTAAATATTCCTCATTATTTTTGAAAAATCTAAAGGCATTTCTCTGGCCACTCACTCTCAATTGTGCTTGGTTATACATGTATCTAGTCATATATACAAGGATTTTGGTTTTACTCCTTCAGAATAGAATTCTCAAATTGATGCCTCTGAGTGAACTGCTGTTGAATGTCTTAAGCTGTTATGTATGCTTGAATTGATGCTTCACTCATTAGTCAATGCAAAGCACTGAAAACCCTTGTGTATATACCATTCCAGTAGGAAAAAAAAAAAAGAAGAAAAAAGCACACAAAACCCACAATCAATTACTTGCTCTGCTTAGTTTGGTACTACAAAGATCTTAATAAATTTTTATTATTGTGCTGAATGAGTTATTTCCTTTAGACATCAAAATAAAACTCAATGATCCAAATAAGGCAACTTCTAAAATATTCACCTCATATACCCTGAAAATAATTGTCATGGCCTTAGAAATACCATGTGAATTCTGAAGGATTCCTATGCATTTCTTCTAGCTCAAGACTAGTCCTGTAAATTTCTAAAATCTAACATCTGTAATATAATCAGACATTCTTTGTGATGGGTATTGTCTACTCAAGCCGTATCTAATTAAAAGACATATTTCTATTTATATTTTGCTGAATGCAAATTTTTGAGTGAATCTTCCTGAAAACTGATTAGAAGTTTGGCAAAATTTTCTGTGTAAAGGCCTGAAGAGTTTAGGATAGAAAACAGCACAAAATCCAAGTGTTCTTTGATGCGTAACATGGAAAAGAACCTTATACTTTTAGTGCACTTGAATAAAAGTGGGTGCTTGAGTTAGTGACCTACGGAGTTATGAGTCAGTGGAGTTTCCAGAGGATGAGTCAATCCACTAAAGTGTCATTTAGCTGTCACTGACTATATGGCAGACAAGGCTCTATTTCAGTCGTGTGTCTTAACTGAATAAAGCTGGCTGTGTGAATATCCTGCTCAGACATTTGAAGCTGAACACAATTTATATTTACTCATGTTCTCTTGTAAAGAGACAAATCATTTTTCTGTAATATTTAAGTGTATTGCTATATATGGGTCTGAAAAGAGATGAGAGAAAGCTGTGGAGGAGAATTTAATTGCTTGCAATATTTAGTGTTCAAATTGTATAGCAGTGTCCATTGTCACAGTTTGCTCAGGGATTTTGCTTTGTCATGCAAACTGATAAAGCTGCTCATGTTTTCCCTTCAATTTAAAAGAAAATTATTTTCTGGTGAGCTGATTAAGAATTAAGGGACTTTCCCTACTCATTGTTGCCCTCTGTATGCTGAATCTGTGATTTTTCTCTATAATTACTTCAGTCTGACAATCTTATTACAGTTTGACTGGAAACTGCTCTCAAATTGGACTAAAAGAGGCCTTTTGACAGTACCAATAGAGGTAATATTTATGTAGAGGAATCACTCAACAGGCAAGGCTCCTTTTTCTTATATGGCCAGGTAGTTTCTTGAATAAAAAGATAGAAAAATGCTCTTATTTTCTCCCTTTACTCTCTGCACAGTTTTCTTCAAAGATCAGTTTCTTTCCACACTGACTAGATCTTCATCATATGGCACTTAGGGCTGTGGGATCTTTTGAAAAAGGATGTTTATGTTTTTAAGCGGGACTGGTTGTCACTAATTTAAACAACAGAATATGTCATGTCTTTTAGACAGAGTACAGCTGCTCATTTCTATTTCAGTCAATCAGGCAGAATAAAATCTCATAAGCTGAAAGTAAGTATATTAGCAACTCTTAGGGGAGGTTTTTAATACTATTTAGGATGCTGATTTTCACAATTATGTCTATCTTACAAATTTCTGTAATGATTGTTTCAGGATGGACTAGATTAATCTGAGGCAACTGAATAATGTAATGCTCATTTTTGAGATAGAGAACTGTATAATGAATTAGCTGTGTATTTTTATGGTACAAATGAAAACAAAATTTAAAATACTTTGAATTCTCCAAGAAGCTGTGCATATCTTTGCTTTTTAATTGCATATTGTTTCTCCCTGTTTCTGTTAGTTGTCACCTCTGGTGTGATTTCCATGCAATCCCTCCTATTGCATAATAATCTATTCAATGACTTCAGGAGAAGATCCAGCTGTGAGGAGTTCCCAGCACAGTACCATGTACTGGGGAACCTTGACCCATATCTTTCTTCAAAATTTTAGAAGAATGTTTTATTTGTTTGTTTTTAAAAACATATATTTAATAAGTAT
Organism: Rhabdornis inornatus; assembly: GCA_013397075.1. Lineage (NCBI taxonomy): Eukaryota > Metazoa > Chordata > Aves > Passeriformes > Rhabdornithidae > Rhabdornis > Rhabdornis inornatus. The sequence continues at coordinate 481,457 of VWZS01000166.1, forward strand.
CTCTGAGTTGTGAAAAAATTGTAAAAGTTTCCTTAGAACGGTCCTGCCCAACCATAGCAACTATTTTTTATGGCCATAAATTAGTTTGTCAGTCTTATGTGCTCTCTGCGATGATTCATTTCAGACTCCAGTTTAGCATTTTTAAAAACATCTGCATCACTACTTAATAAATTACTCATTGCACCTTAAAGCAAAATGATAATGCCTGCAACAGAACCTCAGTATAGTAACTAAGTGAATGAATAATACATGTTTGTGTCATGGGAAGCACAAGGAAATGCTGCTTCCCTCCACTCTTGGTGTATCGGATGTGCAATTATTGTATAATTAAGTTCAGCTTACATGACAGGTGAATGACATTTCCACACTGCTCTTCCAAGTTTGCTCCTCAAGCAGGCTAAATGTGTTGTACAACAACATTACAAGCAGAAGCAATGCAGAACAGCTACTGTAGTGTATTTTGTGAATCAGAGCGGCTCCTGTCCCAGTTTCTGCTACCATGGGTAGGCAAGATGTACTTTTGATAACACATATATGAACTAAGAGACCCAGTAAGCCAGGGAAGTTCCTTAATTAGAGTAATCACAACAATGAATGAGCTTGGGGAACTGGAATCATGATAGTTAGAATGAGTGAAGTTTAATCTCTTCCCTGGTATGACTTCTGTCTTCTCTTTCTTTGTTTAAATGTGACTGCATCCATTTGTCAGCTGACAAGGAGTCCCATACCACATTTGCAATTCCAAATGACTGACTCCTATGAATCATTTTTCAAGAGATGTGTAGGAAGTCAATCTCAAGGGAAGGAAAATATTCTTCTAATCAAATTGATGTAGCCTACCCCTCATTGCAGCTCTAAGAGCAGTGAGAAGAGGATTTATTGTTTGAAAGTACAGAACTTGCAATTTAAGAAAATAATTACATAGTCCTTGTGGCTGCATGGGAATTCACACAGCTGTAATATTTAACTCTTAAACTGCTTTTAACTCTGGGAGAGTGTTCTTCTTGTGATAAGTCAGTTAATATTTACTATATGGAGAAGTACTGTAGAACCTTTGCAGTCAAGGAAAATCAGATTTCAAATCTGCTGGGTGTTTCCACTTATGAGTGTTTCTAATGGAGATTCAGATAACTGAAAAGTTGGAACTATTTCTTTCACTGCAAAGCTATCAACGAATTATGCAGAGCTGCAATAAAATAAATATTTTTCATTATTGTGAAAATAAGCAGCATTCACCAAGTCTGCAAAAAGGGCAAACCAGAGAATGCTGTTTAAAGCTCTTTCATTCAATCTGTTCTCAGTGGGTGTGGCTTTGTTTTAGCCATTCTATTCCAGGGGTTTGTCTGGGCAGCCTGGAACTCAAGTGAGACTTTTGCCCTTCATTTCAGCCTGTAATGAAGAGCTCCTTCTGAGAACAGCGAGAAACGCAAAATGGTGAAATGTTTTGTCTAGATGTGAAGTCTGGTCCACACCTGTTAAAATGGAGAAAACCTTTTTTTTTTTTTTTAATTACATGTCCCAGATTTTCTAGCCAGAGACTGTGATGTGAGCTAAGGTAACTTCCACTGCCTCCAGATCAGAAAATAGGGTAAAAGGGTAGTCAAATATTTTAGTTTAATCAAGAAAAATTTGAAAGTGATTCAGAGGATTCTTTAAAAAATCAGTAAGGAAAAATACACACCAATTCTATTTACAATGTTTGGAGATAAACACATGTTTTTTTTAAGCCTCAAGGACCTGGTTATACTTCTCATTCATTCTGAAACATGCAGCTGATGTTCTCTGTTGGGGGTTGAATTGTTCCCTTTTCTTTTTGTGGAATTTTTCGCATTGTTATGCTAAGTATTTGTGGCTACAACTTAGTAGTAACAGTTTTCTCTCGCAGGGGCTGGGGACAGGGGGAACATCGGAAAAGGAAAGGTGGGATGGGGGAGCTTTCTCTCTCGCTCTTGCTCGCTCGCTCGTGAAGTCGGAGGAAGACAGCCGGTGCTACTACCTAGCATCCTCCCCGCCATCCCAACGCCAGGAGCCACATTCCCTGCTGTCAGACATCGCACTGCTGCCTTCCCGCTTCATCCTGCTACCTCCGGGCACTCTGCCGAGCACCATGACCGACACCGTGATGGGGGGAGCCGCTCCTCCATCCCTCTCACACTTGGGCCGCTGCCGCCATCACCCCAGCCCCCTTCAGCTGCACGGGACCTGCCCTGCCCACACAACCAGTAACTGAGCGCAGAGACAGGGAGTCTGCGGCCAAAAAGGACTGGAACTGAGTTATGCTGTTCTGCTTTGTTGTTAATTTTTACAGCTCTTGTTGTTTCTTTTGTTTGCCTTGTTAGATGTATTAGTAAAGAACTGTTATTCCTACCTCCCATATCTTCTGCCTGAAAGCCTCTGATTTTTAACTATAATAATTGGAAGGGAGGGGGTCGCACTCTCCATCTCAGGGAAGGGGTTCTTGCCTTCCCTTAGCAAATACCTGTCTTTCAAACCAAGACATTCTGATACAAGAAGGCTGATTGTGCTAGTATGATGTTTTATTACTACTGTATTCACTGAAAGTAAGAGGTGTGAAAAGTCAAATAAATAGTAATTATTCTTTTCTTAATGGGTCAGAGTTCCTATTTTTCATGGAATTGGTTATAAGAAATAACTAACATAAAATGACAACATAAGATTGACTAATAGAAAAATTTTAGGTGTTAGATTAACTTGGTATTTTTTCAGAAGATGTCACTAAGTTTGCCTATTATTTCAAATTTGTTAATACAAACTTCTAGAAGAAATTTTTACCAGTGTTTGACCATATGGAAATTTTTGTGCAGTGGAATTTCTTCCCACTGTGGCTATTTCTGTTGCCAATATTTCTCCTTTTTCTGTAGTCATGATGCCTCCCAATAGCTGTGGAATCAACACATTCCAGTAGTACATGACTCGTGCCAGGGTCATAGATACAGATTTTGAGGCTTATTTTGCACTGAAATATTCATGGGCAAGAAATCACCCTTATACTAGATGGAAGCTTATGTTTTGAAATATATTTTCATATATATATATATATATATATATACACACATTATATATATATATATGTGTGTGTGTGTTATGTTATGTTATATATGTAATATAAAAATATAAAAATATATATGTAATAGTTGCATTTTAGCAATTCTCTTTACATAAAAGTATTACCGCTACTGTGAAATCATTAGTAAAATATTGTCAAATACTGGTACTGACAAGCAGACAAAAAACCTCCAAACTTTTAATCTCTGGCTTTTCTGTCTATGTTAATTTCAGTTCACTTTTGAATGCTTATCCATCAATATTCCCACTAATTAAATACTTCCAGAACTATGACTTCATTCCTGTTGCTCACACAGGTTGCGTTCACCTAGTATAAACAAAAAAAAGCGTCCTTCGTGGATTCATTACTCCTTATAGCATTGAATATATTAGCATTGAATATATTCCTTTCTTGATACTTAAGGAAAGCCTGGTTAGTCTTCTCTCTTCATGGTTAACTTCTTGGGTCTTTTTTAAAGTATCGAGTGCAGTAAATAAATATTTCTTTACAGCCTTTTTGATGTAATTCATATGTATTAACAAAGGTAACTTTGTCTCTGAACGTTTTCCAGCTGATGGGGATGGAATTAAAAATGAATACTTACATCATGGCTGTCTGAAAGATCTGAGAAACTGGTATGATGCAGCCTGATCTAAGGAACATTGCGCTCAGTGAGGAAGGGAGATAATGAAAAATTAATGGATTAATGATCATTTATTTCTACATTTCATCAGTTAAAGCCCCAGTGTGTACCTGGATACCACATGCATTATTCAGAAAAACTCTTCCAAGTACTTCATTGCCATTAGGATGATTTTGAAGACGGTAATAAATATTTTTTTCTAGTTTCACCAGAAGCCAGTTCACTTTTGTTCCATGTTTTCACAGGAAGTCATAGGTGGATCGGCTTAAAATCGGGGCAACCAAAATTGTACTTATTCTCAGATTTCTATTGTTTTCAAGTATTTTCTCAAGTGGAAAGCAATGCAGTAGCCTGTAAGATGACATAAGTCTGGTGTATTTTGTTTTGATGGGAGAATGCCACAGCATCCCACTGACCATGGAGAAAAGGCCTAATCAAACATCATAGCTCCATGATATTCAAAAGCTCCTGTGGATGGTAAGTAGTATCTTCTAAAGGGAAATTGAGAAGAGATTAATCTGGTCTTTGCTGTTTGCATATTCACTTTTCTGAGACCATCACCGCCTTTTGTTCTGGAAGAAATTCTAATCTTATTTTCAAGATTTGTGTTAGGCAATTCAAAGTCTCACAATGTATATATTTGAGCGTCATTTAGCACCTTAACTGATCTCCACAGAGAGGAAATTCTCAGCCATGGTGTGTAAAAACCCATTTGTTGCATGTGACTGTTGGTGGTTCCCTCCTTACTTGTTTTTATAATGTACTATATTCTCTGCAAAAAAGCGCCCAAACAGTTAAACTCAAGAAAATGCCCAGTATTTTAATAAGGAAATAAAGTGCCCAGTCCTAAGTCTGTCTGTTTTGTGTTAACATTCTACTAGAAGTAAAGTAGAATGCAGACAAATGAGAGGATCCAAATACTTTTTCCTTGTTGTTTTTCTTGAGAATACAGCACTAATAAGTAGGTAGAAAAAACTGCCAGGGTGTACTTTGTGCAGCTGCCATCTGGTAGCTATATAACACAGTTGTGGTGGTCAAGCAGGTGGTGATTAACCATGATTGAAAATGATGCTTCACAGCAGGAATCCCCAGCAGGGAAAGAAGCGTGGCTTTCACAATATTCTGCCAGAGTTCACACACTGGGGAGGGTGAGGTGACACACAAGTGCTGGGGGCAGGAGGGACTGGGAGCACAAGGGAGGTTCTCCTCCTTTGAAAATTGTCCATGTCATACAACTGTCTGATCGTTCTGTAGGGCTCTTCTAAGAGTTGTAGGAATAGGGATAAGCTGCCTTACGTTTAATTTTCATTGGGATTTACACAGGTGGTTCTAGAACACTAAATATGTCATTAAACAAAATAACAAAGTAACACCTTTATTCTACAGTGTCAGAATCAGTAGCTGAAAAGTCATGCTGGATAGAAGTACAAGCCTTCTTCAAATTTTTCCATTTTTGAATCTGCAGGAGGCCAAGTATGATTAAGAAAATAATAGGAAAAAAGTGTAATCTAGAAAAATCACAGATCTGTTAATATTGTCCAATATTTTTATTTTGGAATGATGAGTAAAAGAAAAGAAGATGTAAAGATAAATGTGGAATATAATACAATTCTACAGTCTAGAAAAGCAGGATTAATGACCCTGCTTTTTATGTTTTCTTTTGCACAACAGAACTTGCTGATCATCCAATCTGATTGAAAGTCAAAGTAGCATTTAGGATGGAGAATATGGATATTATTCATTTTAATACTATTAACATTTTCAAGTTGCAGACACACAAGTCAATATCCACTTAGAAAAGGGGACGTATTAGTACCATCCTGCACTGCAGATTCATTCAGCATTATGAGGAATTTTGCTTGTTTGTGTTGGAGAGCTATTAATACAGACTGAAGCAGACAAAGAACAGCAAAATGATCAGAGAAAAGAAAGAATATCATGCAAGAGAGTAAACAGGCTTGGCTTGTTTGGTTTAGCAAAACACAGATGGAAGGAGGGATATGATTGTACTTGATAAATATCAAGTCAAGGGAAACACCAGGCTGGGAGTTATTTAATCTGAGACTGTGTTTGCACACAGAAAATTTTTATAAAGCTGGCTATAAGCATATTTAGGATTGAAGTTGTAAAATGCTTTTGAAATGTGAGATACTCCAGTTGTGAAGGATGAGAAGCAATGAGCACAAATTGAAATACAGAAAATTCTATTTAAACAAAAGGAAAAAAATATTGTCAGGGTAGGTGACCAGCATTCCACTCTAACCTCTGGTGGAATAGAACTGGATAGTTACATGTGTATTCACCAAAGGAATTCAAGTGTACTCAGAAATAGATCACATGCTCTGAGTATTTTTCAAGTGTCTGCCTTGGTTCAAGACAAGGCAGAACAAATCAAAACACACAACTCCCATCTATGCCAAACAGACACCTGATACTGAAACCAGTTGTCATATCTTTAAAGACTGTCCAGAACAGGTAATATCATGCTTTGCTTTTTCATGAATTTGATTTATAAAAATACTCCTTCTTTGTTTGTTTTTAATTTTGTAGCATAAAATAAAGGAAAAATATTTTCTGAACAACTCTAAGTATTTTTTTGGGATTTTTTTTACTGTTTCTTTTTACAACTACAGATTGCTGACAACAAGCCTCCATTTTATGAAAAGAAGCAGAGCAAGGAATCTTCTCATCTTGCTCTGTTATTGCCTTTCCAGAGGCAACACTGTAGACATTAAAACAAAGAAAAAGAAGTCACTAGGATGCCCTTCCTGAAGAAGATCAAGGCTTATCTTACAAAAAATTGAGGCTGTTGAAAATTCACTAATTTTGTCAATCCATCTAAATTTTACAACACTTTTCTTCCAGTACATTAGGAAGAAAATGGTGCTGTTCATTCACTTATGCACATGAACAGATGAAGAGAGTGTGTGTGTGTGTATATATATATATATACACATATACATTAAGAAGTAAACTTTATATATAAGAAGTAATTATTAAAGATGGAAATATCTTATTTTTTCCTTACAAGAATATTTATTGGCAAGTTATCAAAAAGAACAATAAACCCATCCATTTGACTTGGAGTCACAGAGCACCACATCATGCAGCACACTCAGCTTGCATGTCCGAGAATTTTACCAATACTCCAGACTCTTGTGTGGTCAGGCAGATCAAGTGGATCATGCATTCACAGTTTTGCCCAGGGCAGAAAATAATCCTGGTGCAAAAAGGAAGAAATGCATGCAATAAAGAAAAGATGCAATACACAGCTTTTTATTTTCATTTTTTCCTCCTGCCATTGACATCTTCTGTTTGAGGACTACAACCCTGTGAATGTTTGCCACAAATCCTACTGATCATGCTTTCCTCCCCAGCAGTAGATACTCAATTTCTTCTGCTCTGGCTACAACTAGGTATCATTTTTTTCCTATAAAACACTGCTTATTTTATTTCTAGTTATCTAAACTGGGCTGTTCAGTGTGGAGTGAACCACTGATCTACTCCCAACTTCTTTACCCTGTACAGCAGTAATTTTTTAGTTCATTCAGTTGCTGTTTTTTGGACATAGTCATAGGTTCAGTATTTGCTTCTCTGTAAGCTTGGTACAAGGTACATGATGTGAAGACAGAGTTAGGTTTTCTTCCAAAGGACCAAGACTTAAAACAAAACCTTTATTTTCATTAATAATCTTGATGGGTTCAGTATAAGAGCTTTGGACAAAACTTCTGCAGAATTAGATCTGGGATTTTTTGGTGGTGAGGGTGTTTTTGTTATTCGCGGTTTGGTTTTTTTGGTGTTTTTTTTTTTTTGTTGTTGTTTTTTTGTTTGTTTGTTTTGGTTTGGTTTGGTTTGGGGTTTTTTTTGGTTGTTGTTGTTTTTTGTTTTTTTTTTTTTTTGTTGTTGTTTTTTTGTTTGTTTTTGGTTTTGGGGGGGTTTTTTGTTTTTTTTATTGTTTTTGTTGTTGTTGTTCTGGAGATACTTCACTTGTGGGGATCTGACTGCACTGTTAATTTACAAAGGGTTTTATTATCTACATTATGCTTTTTGCCATACTCACTGAATTAAGAAACCCTTTGTAACAGCTCTGCATTCTAATTTATGATTTAGATAGGCTGTATTTATTGCTCACTTTACTTCATTCTACGTCAACAGCTTTAATTAGAGTATTTTTAGCAGATCATGAAATACCAGTGCACACAGACATGGAAATCCATTAACCAGTCCAACCCCAGCACTTAATGCTACACCTCTTTGTCCCTCTATAAGCAGAAACAGTTCCTTTTTTGTAGACATCACTAGGCATTTGTCATTTTTCTTGCACTCACCACTTCTCCCATTCACAGTTTTGGTTTTAATCTACTTTTATTTTCCCTATAAAGGTATATTTCTTACTAGTAAAACTTAATGAAAAGTAGTCTTCAATCGTGTTTCTGCTCAAAAATTTGTAACTATAATAGAAAGCTAAACTGAACAAAAGGCCTTTTCTGAAGTATTATATTCCTTCAATGTATACTGTGGACTAGAGCTGAATTAAGGTGTATATATTTCTAAGTCAAATGTTAGGGTGCAATGTGTGAATTACAGTTTTGGAGTGAAAAAGTAGAACCATTGGATTTGATTTACTAACACATGATGGAGATTCTTTTTGTTACTAGACTTTGCCACTTGAGACATGTTTAGAGGGTCATATGCATAGGCTGAGGGAAAAAAAAAACATTTCAGTTCAGCAATAGGGATTGTGGTCCTTGAATAAACCCTGGGATGGAGAGTGAAGTTTTTTATATTAATGCATCCATGATTATTTTTCAAGTGGAGGCCATTATGTGATAGTCCAAGGCTCTGATAAATCTTCAGTTCCTATGCTGATAGTATCAAAGTCAGGGCTATCTTAAACAAAATTCAGGCTGTTAGAACACTGCAAGTTTTGTAAGGAGTCACAAGTTCTTATCCACAGCTCAGGTTTTCCTGGTACTCAGGTCTTGTTGCACCCATGCTCTGCCATCCACAGATCCCAGCAAGGCATGTAGCAAAGCAGGACTGCAGTTCTCATATTGATGATCTGGGAGATGCTGTACAGGTAATGTTTGGTATGAGGCTGGAATCAGTTTGACAAGCGTAGGAAAAGATTAAGTGGAGGACAAATTACCACTGGTTCCCAGCAGCAGTTAACACTGATCTTTATAGCATCTTTATAGCAAAATAATATACATCCTGGAACTGCACTTTATAGATTCTGCATGACAAGTGATAAAAATTATTAATTATTTCTATCAGGCTTCATTTTTCCCTGCTTTTTAGTTAATATTACAAAGCCTGATGTAATTACGCATTTTGGCAGCTCTCCTTGTCAGTCAGCTGCTGATTCATAACCCAGTCAAACAATATATTACACACCAGATCCTCAGTGAGGACTTTGCTGGCACGGGGCTGGCATTGGATTAGGTTTTCAAGGGCATTTCAGCAGAATCAGAACTACTTACAGGGCTCCTGTGCCAGTCCTGTCTCCTTGCTGTACACAGAGCTGTAGGATTTGAGGCTGCACCTCTCTTGTTGCCCAAAATGACCTGTATGCCATTTTTCAGAAAACAGACAGCTGTGCTTCTTTTGGCATAAGTTTGTCAAGTCAGGAAATATGGCAGGTGCAGATTTTGCAGCTGTTTTAGGGGATATCTACAGGCAATGTGGAAAACTGCTGGTTCAGCTTGAAGGCATTTAGTTGCCTTTGTTTCCCGTGGTTTGATAGCCATTACATACAAAACAGCAGAAGTGTGTAAATTATGATCACATCAGGGCCAGGGAGAAATATTTTGGTATTTTCATATTTTCATGTTTTCATATCTTCATATGTTCATATTTTCATATTTCTACTGCTGAGAAAAAGCTAGAAAAATTTGCTGAGCACCAGTATTGGCACACTGAAGTTCCCTTCTCAGCATCTTTGTCTCCTTGTTGCACTTCCCTGCTGCAGCTCTTCTTTTCGTGCAGCTCTGTGAGTTTCTGCCACTGATCAGTCTTGCTGTGTGAATTTTGTCTTCCCTGGTAATTAAACAATGTTCGGATAAACAAGGGACACTGCTGAGGCCTAGATCTAGGCTGAAAAAGGTAATTGTTTTCACTGATTGTTCCCTTTTACATTTTAACAGATCTAACTTCAAGGTATGTAGAAAATATTAACTAATGAGTATTTTTGCATTTGTAGGAGTATAGCTTTACAAATTATGTTTTAAATGACAACTTATTTGTTGACCATTTTACTAGTTGGGTAGGAATTGAGAGGTGTTAAACAGTTACTCATTTTAGATTAATGTTTAAATATATGATCTCTTTTTGCAAAATTATTTTTCAGGATTTTTCATGGTTATTTGTTTGTCGATAAAATAATAAAAATTTCATATATATATATATACACACACAGAGATGTAGGAATAAAAACTAGAATTACTTTGACTGGGGGAAGGAAATGCTTGTCCAGAAGTTACACACAACTTATTCTGAAATCCAGAAAATTTTAAGTATAATTTTCCATGTTTTATTAATTATTAGCTCAAGAAGAAAGAAGTGCCAGAATCTCACAGAGAAGGGTGTTTTTCTGTTAATTCTAGACAGAATGCAAACAGAAAATGTTGAAAATCTTGGTAGGATAAAATTTATTTATTTTTCTCTTTTTTATAAACGAATGTCTGCAAACAAAATGGCTAACTTTGAAATTATTATTATTATTATTATTACTACTTTTACAAGCCAAAAAGCATCTGAAACCTGAAGGTCATATCTCTGTAGAAAGAGGACAGCCCTCAGACACATCATACAAACCACATGACAGAGGTAATTTGAGCATAAATATTAAAATAGTAGGTATTACCTTTGAATTGTAGTAGCAGGTGTTAATCTCACACTGTATCTGAAAACAAAACATCTCTTGAAAACCAAGGCCGTTTCTTAAGAGGATGCTGAAGCTTCCTGTACAAGACTGTTCATCTCTTTATGATACTGTTTAGCAGTAGTGGGTGTAACAGCATTCATTTAGATTAACGTTACCAAGCTTAGCCTTCCATTGATATGAATGAAGAAATTCAGGTTCATGTTGAGTCCTCCAGATATGACAGGACTAATGGGTTATAAATATAAAGGATTCAGAATGATGAAGGGCTGGATGGACTGACTTAAATCTCAGAAGTTGTGCTTTTCTGCCACATGCCCATCAGCAAATTTTTACAGGACATCTGGACTGCATCACACTGCTTTTTTAATGCTAGAGGAGTAACTGACAGGAGATTAAGATTTTCTTCCCACTGGAAAACTCTCCATTACTGCAGCAGGTCATAGTTAAGTCAAAATGGCATTCCAATTCTCTCTCCAGGAAGAAACTGATACCCTGACTCCTGTGTTCACTACTTGCTCAAATGAACAGTGTCTATAAGCTGCTCCAAACCAGACCCTTATGGCTCTGGGCATTGATGAATTCTGGTCTCTGTGGTATTGGAGTTCTGTTGGAGTTCTTTGTTTCCTGTGGCCTGAAATTTAGATAAATTCAGTTTACAAATCATTGGAAGAATTTGGTGCTGTGAGGTTGTGCAAAATAGTGGCAATAGCAATTGAACATGTGCTTGTATTCCAGCATTATAACTGAGACAGTGAATCAAACTCTTATTGTTATGTATGTAAGCAAGAACAGATCAGTCAGCATGATCCTCTCTCTGAATGTGAAATAAGCAAGAAATATGTGTCAAAGTTTTCCTCTCATTGATGTCAAAGAAAAGAGGAAGTATCAGTGAAGTTCCAAAGACATAGTTACTTTCATTACAGGCCTGAGCACTGTAATCAACTTTTTTTTCCCACATAAGGCTTAAGAAGTGTTGAAATGTGTGTCACGGCAAATGATCATGACCCAAACATTAGAAATCCAGATTAGAAATGAAGCAATGAGGGTTACTAACATCTGGAGCACATTAGCTCATGATTACTTCTTAGATTACCAGTTACTTCCAATATTGAAAGAAGTATAATCCACCTTTGATTGAAATCCTTGAATTTTTCATGACTCCCTCCAAGTGAAAATCATTGGTTTATTGTTGATGCATAAAAAAAACGTACTTTCTATCAAGCCAGATTCTGCAAAATTTATGAGAAGAAATAGCGTTTCATATGTGCACCTCTTCTGCTTTTAAAAATAAATCTGATTGTAAACAGGATAATGCTAAATCGTTTGCCTAATCCCAGTATATAATATCTTGGAGGGAGTGAAATTTAAAATGCAGATAATTTTGCCACATGAGAAAACGGAACCTGCCTTTAAACTGACAAGTTTGGTCCTATGTGGTTATGAAGAGGACTCCCTTGCTATGGAATGTTTTCATTCATTTTAGCATTACTATTTCATCTTACCCTCAATAGGCTTTTCAGTTCAGCTACAATATCTGTCATAAGTTGAACTTTACGTGCTGCAGTTGGGCTTTACCTTGTAGAATATATTTCTGCCTGCTTCTGTACTGCTTTGGCCTGACACCTTTAATTGATGGTCTTGTTTTCACTTTGCCATTTCACTATTCTGCTAATTAGCCTTTCTTCTTACCTAGGGGGATCTTTTTGTTTTATTGATACTCCATTCGCAGCAATGCTCAGCTGAAGTGTTTTCTTCTTTGCCAGTGCCCAGTCATTTTCTTATCTCCTTTCTGAGTTTTTAGTGTGTTTTTCACATGTAAAGAAATATGTGCCTTTGTCTTTTATGCCTCTTGTAAATCACTGATGAACTCCAGTCAGAAGAGTGGGAGCACTTTATGATCATGAAGCTAAGCTTATTATTTTGTGCTTGCTTTTTCTCATGTTCTCTGACAAACCAAGATTTTTTATTGAGATCTGTTCTTGTGAATCCTATTTCAGGATTAAATTTGTTATGTTGTATTTGGATATTCCTAGAAAGTACTTAACGATACATTTTAGAATCTACTGTCAAAATGCAAACACATTATTTTTATGCATTTTTCAGCGTTAGACACCAAATGTGGCAAAGCCATTTCTAACACTTGAATTCAAGAGGCATATGCTTTTTGCTCTTTTGGCACGAACATTACTTTTAGATACAAAGGGAAAAAAAATAAAATAAGGAGCTGGTGGTAGATTCCAAAGAAAGTTTAAGTAATGGTTTCTGATTAAGTCTTGGGAGTTTTGCTTCACATTTATATTTGATGTCATCAACTCATTAGCTGTTACACTAACAGTAGCAATGCATTCCAGCATGGTTTGAAGGAAGGTGAGCTAGCTTCTTTGCCATTTTCATTGATTTTCATGCACAAGCAGGAGTGTTACTGAATGACAACCTGTTTGTGCAAGCTTGCTTCTTATTTTCTCCTACTTTGGAGAGTATTGTTAGCTATATTTCTAGCATATATGGCCTGCTGATATTCCTCACAAGAAATTCACTTTTCATAACAGGACACAAACCAATGGTCATGGGCATCAATAGGAGATATTGTATTTATTTTGATGGACTTTGGTCCATCCTTTGGATTAGGTCCTGACTGCCCTAAAACTGTATTGTCTCTGTTTCCACTTTGTTTAATCTCTATAACAAAAGAAAAAAGAGAACATTTTCAATACCGCTGTTCTTATTAAAAGACATGCTTCAAACTTCATCCTGCTTTCCACAGTTTCTGCTGTTATATTCCATTTTGTTTTCTTCTTACTTGTTGGAGTTCTGTGGGTGTGAATAGTAAGGAATCTGGTACTCATGACTTGCTTGGTGATAGTTGAGTTCTTGTAGGTGAAGTGCAGAAGTGATGCCAGCCATTGTGGCACTATAGGCCAACTTCTGACAATTTGTCCAGCAATGTCAGCTGTCAAAGTAAATACACATTTATAAGCCTCAAGAGGGAAATTTCTGAACAAAATTATTCCACAGATCATACTGACATTTCATTTTTCCTGTAGAGTGCTTCTCTTTCTTGATCTGCTTGTGTGTGCTGTGTTTCACCATCAAGATGAACATTTTACAACCAGATTTGTAAGTCTCCAGAACACTGTCTAGATTCCCCACAGAATAAATTTGCATGTTGTCTTCCAGGCTATTGGTTTTTTTTGTGCTATCTGTAAAAATATTTAAACAGGTGCTTCCTTCTTTTTCCACCACATCTCTTCAAGTCAGTTATTGTTTGTTTCTCCTGTCCCTGATTTGCATTTATTTTTGGAGATTTACCAAACAAATGCAGTACAATCTAACATCAATAGTTCCCTATTCTCCTTTCTTTCAGTTGTTTTTCCATTGGAAGGACATGATGGTGGGTTACCTAGCTCATCTCATTTCACATAACCTAGAATATATGCATAATTTTTTTAATGAAATGTTAGAAAGTTTTAATATTTCTGTCTCCCCTGCATGTCTAAGATGCTCCAGAGGTGGACGACATTGTTGCTGATTCAACAATAGGATGGTTTTTTATGACTCAATTTCTTTCCATTTGAAATCCATTAGGACTTTGTTGATGAGTTCAGACGTAGAGGTGTTTTTTCAAAAAGCACATAAGGGGAAGGAGAAGGAAGAGGAGGATGAGCAGGAGGGGGGGGGGGGGGG
>VWZS01000166.1:495752-537598 GCA_013397075.1 Rhabdornis inornatus
GAAGAGAAGGAGGGAATGGTGCTTCACTGAACATGTTGTACAGCCCCTGGTCTCAGCTTAGACCTGGAGAAACCATTGCAGGTGGGTGGGTGGCTCCTGGGGCTGTCCCCTGCAGAACTGCTGTATGCACTGGTGAGTACATTTGAATTTTAAAGGTGTCAAGGGGAGGACTAAGGCATGGAAATTATTCCATAAATTAACTCGAAGAATCTGGTTACAGACGACAGAGTTACTGACTTAGCAGTTTTATCTAAACCATTGATTCTTGAGAGCTTTAAGGATAATTTGCTTAAATCAAGGCTACCTTAATTATGGAAACTTGATTAATTGCTGCAGTATTTCAGCTTTCCTGAAACATATTAATCCTAATAGAGGCACCTAAGTACCAAAGCCTTGACAAATACCTAGTGTTGTGTACACAGCACATAATTTATGATATAGAGTTTGCAACTGTTATATTCAAAGACACATTGTTTCCACCAAGTGTTACTGCAACATTTTATATAGTTGTTTGTGTCTGGCCTAGAAATAGATGTAACATATGAAATATAATACAATCAGATACTCAGGAATATGTTGTGCCCTGCTTGCAGAAATGAAGCACAAAATGGGCAAGAAAGAACTAAAGCTGACTTTGATTGGAACGTAGGCGAGTAGTGTAGATATGCTCTCCATGTAGTTTAAACAAAGTGGAAAAGCAATTTATAACTAAATACAGTACTGTGTGTACTTATCTGAAATTGCAAAATAGAGCTGCTGGGTTCTGAAGTTCAGATTAAATTGTACAGTGTTCTTTGTTTCCTACTCATTTCACTTAATCTCTTCTCCCAAGGGACCAGGTGGCTCAGGTCCTTAACAATGAGATCTGACACTTTTCCAGTTTCTGGCATTTTTTTTCTCTTTTGGTGACACATTGAAAGCATCCTAGAACTGTGCTTTAGTTCTGGATTGCCACTCAAAAGAAGAAACTGTTAAGCAAGTAAATGCTTTATAAATATTCAATATTAATATTTTCCTCCTCTCTCTTAAATTTGCTTCAGTGGTAAAACTGGCAGGTTAATAGTCCCCCTGAAAGTCTGTCACACAGCTCCTGTCATACATGACATCACATTTCAGTGAGACGGTTGCCTTCAGCATTAGGTTCAGAAATGTCTGTTCTAGCTGCCAGCTTGAGCAAACAAATTTAATAGTTTTCTATTGACAAGCCTTTCCTAGCTTGTTAACTTTTTGACTCTTCAGCTGAACATAATGGGCATCAGTTTTCATAGCTGCTCACCATTTTACTGGTTTGAAAGACAGAAACATTTGGGTTTTCAGCAGGAGCTGAGCAGCCAAAAGCAAAGCTCCAGAAGGGTAGGTGCATGAGTGATAATAAACACACCCACTTAGAGCAAATAGCTTTATAGGATAAATTTACAAAAGTGCACAGGTTTACAGATGAAAAGCAGGAGACTAATGGACTTCAGGTGCTTAAGCACATTTATCAGCCTTACTAAGCACCCACTTGAATCTCATAGCATCTAAATACCATTTAAAATACAGCCCTGAGGAATACTTGCTCCTTTGATTCCAAGAATAAGTAGAGAGAGACTGAAGGCAGTTCTATATCACTCGGATTATTGGAGGTCCAAGTGATGCGTAACCAGTCATGACTCTGTTCCTTGTTACACACACTCCAGGGCTTGGGTGGCTGGTGGAGAGGGTGCTACCTTTGTGCTGTGGAGAGCCTTACTGCAGAGTGCCAGCTCAAGGGTCCTCAGGGTTGCTTGAAGCTGCTCCTCCTACAACAGAGATGAAATTCAAGACAAAATTCTGCTCACAAATGCTTAACACTCAGAAAGTAGCAAGAACAGGCATGATCTGTGGTTATATAATCTTTATATGTGTAAAAACATACTGGTTCTACAAGGAATTATGGTTTTACAAAGATGTAGGCTCAGGCTTAGGATTGCCAGTATCTAAACTTCATGCTATGAAAATACCATGCAGTTACCATGTTTATTTTCAGTTTATTATGTGACTCAAGAAATGGGTTCACTAGTAAAGCTAAACTGCAATTAAGACTATGAAGGGCTTCCATCTAGTTAGGCATTTTTAGAAAATAATTTTGAATAATAATAATAATTTTGTCCTGAAATCAATGTCCAACATCATCTGAGACATAAGAAATAACAAGTGAATGGAAAGTAGAGATTGTTAGGCCTTATTTAGAGCCTACTTTTCTTCCTTGTTCATGTCCATGTTTTTATGAGATCCTGGCAGTCAGATAGAGGTCTTTGGAGAAAAGGGCTTCCATCTGCTCCTTTCTAAGAACAAAGTTCCAGGCAGTCTCCTAATATAGGATTATAAAGTTCTGCTTGGATTTCATTTGGCATGTAAGTGCTCTGCTAAGAAATCAGCAGTGTCTACATCTAATTTAAGCATATACATAAATTTTTATTTTAATATAGGAACAATAATATTCACATGGAGTGTGCAGAAATGCAACTTACAGATTAGTGCTTTTAAGATAATACAGAATTTAATAAAATACAGAGGGTAGTTATTTAACCAAAAAAAGATTCTTTCAAATTTAATTTAGATATTTTAAACAATATTTTAAATTAAATTTCAGAGACTGAGTCTTTGACTTAAATAATGCTTAATCATCTTGAATATCGAGTCTTAAGTATTAGATACATGATTCATGGTACCACACAAAAGTTAAATCTGTGCCATACTCTTTTTATAGATGTCCCAACTATAGCAAAATCACACATAATTGCCTGAATGATGGAGTACATTGCAAATTTTAGATTCCTTATATTTAATCAGGAATTACATTCTACAGGGTAAACAACCTAACATTTCAGCTCTCTAAAAATGATAAGGTGCATTCTTTCATTATACACAAATATGTGGGTGTGAATGACAGGCTCCTACCATCAGAAGTCTTCAAAAATTCTGTATATTATGGTGTGTGGGAGGTATTTTTTGTGATGATAGTAGTTCTTGCTACATAAATACCCGTGAACATTTCAAGACAAAAATAATAGTTCATTCTGTGTGGTTTGGGATAATGTTGCAAGTGCTATGTTAGCCCAAAATGTTAGACTGGAATGCTTTCTTCAAACAGACATTTCAGCAGTTACTCAGTTACTTCCCTACTCATCTTAGCTGGGACTTCTTTCAAACTTTGAGCTTTTTGGTTTTCTCCTTCATTTAGGATTTCACATTATGCTTATCACTGCAGGCTCTTTCTTCTGGGTCCCTTTGACTCCGCCCAGGCTGTCTGCCACCTGTGGTTGCAGCTCTTCAAGAGCCAACCCTTCAGTTAAAGGGGTTGTATTTGTAGGAGAGACATTCCCCATATCCAGACCAATGTACGTGGGGTTGAAATCTGTCTTTGCTCAATGGCTGTGGGCTCCGGAGTTCTCGTGTCTGTCAGGCAGAATAGTGGAGTGTGAATTTCCAGCATGGAACCTGCCCTTAACTAACCCCTGGCATGAATATTCATCCTACTAAAAGCAAGATAACTTGTCCCATTTTCTGTCAGTGTTCCTCACCACAGTAGCAGTCTCATTCTCACCGTGGAACACTGTGCAGTCTCTTCCTTTCTTAGGCAAGCCCGAAAATACGTTTTTTAGCAAAAATGCTGAAGACAATTGAGTGCTCGGGGAGTCATCCTCCAGGATATAAGCGCTCTGAAGCCAAAGGGAGGGAACAGTCTGGGAGTCCTGAACATCAATCCTTTCCAACAGACTGAGATATTTTATTTATGAAGAATAGTAGTCATGCATGGCAGTTTAAGCATTTACTAATCTGCTTAATTCAAATGCTAGGACATTTGAACAACTTGCCATGCCACTCATTCCCCAATGAACCATAAAGTTATAGAAGGAAAAAAAGGAAACTCCAAGCAAAAAAATATGCTCAGGACCTCAGGTTTCCCAGAGCTCAGTATAGGTCTGAGCCATTCAGAAACTGAAAATGGCCACAAGAAGGACATATCATTTAAATGAATAATCAGTATAAAACATACATGATGATATTTCTCAAAATAGTGTCACCAAGATTATACATCTATACTGCTAACATATCTAGATTTCCAATCAATAGTATACAAAAGATAGATTAATTCAGATCCATTTTCTCCCTTCCAGACCTCAGATGTTTGAAAGCTTTGACAGTGATAGTCTTATAAAATCCAGGACATTGAAAATGGAAGGTGGATTTCATAATATCAGCATGGAATCTGGTTAAATTTAAGTGATAGAAGGAGTTTACCATGACTGTGTGAAATCTAAATTTGTACTGAATAAAACAAGGGTGTTTCAGGAAGCTTAATTTTGAAATGGCAAACTTTATCAAAGCCACTTTAACCTTATCCTATTGTCTTGGTTTGAAAGACAGGTGTATGCTAAGGAAGGCAGGAGCCTCTCTTGAAATGGAAAATGTAAACCCCCTCCTTCCAAGTTATTATAATTTTGAAATTAGGGAGCTCTCAGGCAAAGACATGGGAATAAGAATAACAGTTCTTTACTAGGAAAATCAAAATAAAAATACAGTAATACAAAACAAAATATTGACAGTCAGAATACAACCTGACACCCCGTCAGTCAGGGTGTTGGTAGCAGTCCTATTAAACGGTGGCTGCAGTCTTCCTGGATGACAGATGTGATTCTATTGAAGCAGAGGTCCTGTACAAAGGTGCAGTTTTTCCTCCTAAGGTCCAGTGATGATGTAGAAGGGTCTGGTTATCCTCTGGGAATCCAGTGGAAAAAAGGCTGCTCTGGTGCTCCAAATCTCAGATTTTATGTAGGAAGGAAATGCTTGGCTCCTTCCCCTGGGTGGAGCATCTCACATGGGATGGTGTAATTTTATCAGTCATGGAGTCGATGGGACTCAATGGGCCATGAACACAAGTTATCTCCCAGGAGGAAGGATGGGTTGTGGAAAAGATAAAGAATGCTGCCTCACCTGGTTTCAACAGATGGTGATACACAGAATACATACTTTTGGCCACATCCTGCATTGCAACCCAAGACACCCATAAAAAAGAATTTTGAGCTTGCCTTCAAAGCAAAACTAGCCATATATGCAGTGCATCATCTCTGCAGAACAAAATCTTAATGCTTGCCTGTAAAAAACCCGTTCAACCTATATCCATTAGCACAGTCAGGGAAAGGAAGGATTTCCCTGTGACTGGTGTTGGCTTAATTAAAGAAGGCATCATTTCTAGCCCACTCTGTACTCTCTACACAATGTTTTTACTATACTAAAATGTGAACATTTTTCTCATATATTATCCCTAGATAAGAGACAAAAAGGACAAAGGCAAAAAGGATGACATTTAGCACTTGGAGTGTGGATAGCCTAAACCTATCAATGTAAAATAGGTCTGTTCATGTTGAGTTTTGTTAGTGCTGTAACAGTAGCAAATCTATTTGTCTACTCTGCAATAAGCTAACAGATTCATCTGGTTTAAAAATGTTTCTGCACCTGATTAACTGGTTTTACACTGGGATATCACTAATCAGTGCTACAGTATCTTATTTTTATAGGTGTTTGTCTGTAAACTGACCAGTTTTCTGAGCAGTCCATGTAATTTGGGGCTGGGGGTGGATGAGGGGAAGATGATGACAGAATTGCACAGTAAAGTAACATGATAAGAAATTGTATTATTCATCACAAGTCAGAGTTAAGGCTGGTAGATCCAGCCTTGCCTTTCAACTAAATTCAGTGCCATCCTAAAAACAGCCTATGAATTTGCTTTATTCAGTGCTGAGGACTAATATTCTTGCTACTTCCAGAATCTAATAGTGTGTGCCTGTTGGGATTGCAGCCACCAAATGCTGATTCTCCATAACTGAGAACTTTCAAATAATTCTTATACACAAGATAAAATTGTCACCTTCAGTAAAGACCTCTGTCACTTTTCCCATTGACTCTTCCCTTTCTGTTTTTTTCATACCATCAGATCCCAGGAAACTTGCACTTTAAAAAGTAGTGTGTAAAAAGAAAAGTAATACACTGAGTCCCTGACTTGCTGCTGCTACACTGCCAGATAAAATATAATGCACAATAAGATGAAAATTATAATTTCAACAATTTTATGACTGTTAAAGGAAAGAAAAAACCCCTCACAACATGTCAACAATACCCCCTCTGACTCCCTTGCCTTGAGTGGAATCTCATCAATTTACCGTAAAGGGAAAGGACTCAACTCTAGAATCAGACACTGCCACTCACTCTTAGCACCTTCCCAAAGTCATCTTCTTATTCTTAACCTGGATTTCTAAGGTATCTGGGCCCTTCAGCTGCTGAATTCTGGTTGTCAGTCATTTTTCTACAGACTTGTGAGTAGTTTTAATGATAGTTCAATTTTTCTGATGTATTGTGAAGCTGTGCTTCAGTGATAATGTGATACTTGCTCCTAAGTGCTGCCTTGGTGATGGGAGCTGATGCATCTCAGAAGGCATCATGGGTTATTCTGCCTTTAGAAATCCTTATATTATGGCAAAACAATGAAAACTGGATCAAATATCTAGTCTGATATCTGAAATAAAAGATAATATTTTGTTTATTTTACCACTAAATTTCCCATACTGTGGGAAAAAGTATGCATTTTTTGTCTGGAGATATCAACTGATTAAAAATCAGTGCTTCCCATTGAATTTTGTTCCAGTAGTTCATACCTTTCATTCTTACAATCTGAAAATCCAGGTCAATTTATATTTTCATTGAGCTTTCAGACAATTTCTGCAGTTGGTAATGTCCTAATTTTCCTTCTTGAACAAAGTCCATGGGAAAATCCTCAGAGAATGACAGTTCCAGCTCACCAGACTCCAGAAGGGTCACACTGAGTTGTCATAGGAGGCTCCTTGTGACATTTGGGAGACTCCCATCCTTGGTCTAGAAGGGTCAATCCCGTTCTGCCCAGCTGTACTAACATTTCCTCATCGTTTTATTGCCATAGAGCACATAAACCTTGTAGTTAAAATTTCGGGCATTCTTAAATCAGCATAGGAAAAGCTTCCCTTAGTGACACTTTATATTTATTTACATGTTTACACTGCAAATGTGGTAATTTCATAAGCATTTTGATTAGGACTTGCTTTTTTTTTCCTAAGACAAAGTTTGAATGGCTTTGGTTCTTTTTTTTCTTTTCGTCCCCCCCGCCCCCAGTTTATTCATCAAGAACACCACGATTTTTGAAAGATTTCAAGGTGGTAAATGTAAGAGATTTTTCATACTGAAAGACTGGATCATTGCCCACCTATCTATAAGCAGAAGCAGAGCACATAGAGATTAGTAAGGAGATTTTGGCTCAGGCAGACTTTGACTCCACTTACTGTTACAATTCTGTCAAAGCAGAGATGAGACTGCCATAATTCTTTGTTAATTTACAAACTTCAGGAAGGCAAAAATAAATTTTTAGGCACTGTATCCCACCGTAAATAACTTACCAAGATTGCATGAGTTCAAGAAAATAACTACAATCATTAGGATTTATAGAGCAAATTCAGTTTGTTCTGTTGCCTGAGATAGGTGATAGCTTTATGAAGCAAAAATTGGCAGTTTTATGACAGATAATTTAATAATTAATTAAGCCTCTTAGTTCATTATTTCATCTTTGAAAATGATCCCATGCAGATGTAAAGCTTAAAAGCAGTGCAGTATAAGGAATTGTGGTCACTATCAAAGACACTGTCCATGTGCCTACCAGAATGAAAGCACATGATGAGGTGAGTTATCTTTCAGACAAATCCAGCTTAGGAATTGTTCCTTTCCTAAAGAACAAGTGGTTGTAATGGCGAAAATTCTCAGGAAAGAGAGTTCCTATTTTCCTCCTATTTTTACATAATTTAGCTAATAACATTATTTATTTGTTGTTAAAATCAGCCTTTGTTTTCAGGGAATGTCTCCAACTGGTAGAAAGTTGGTTACATCAAAATATCAACCATATTTTTTTTCTTCAAATGAGAAGTGATCATTTGGAATGGCACAGTTTAATGATGGACTTGGCAGTGCTTGGTTAACAGACTCACTGATCCTAAAGGTCTTTTCCAACCTAAATTATTCTATAATACCACATGGAAAAAATCTGAAAGAGCTATTCAGGAACCCATGGCCCAAACAACAATACATGCAATTAAAAAGGTGACAAAACACAAGTCTGTCTGTTATTCTTTAAAGCACAGTGTAGGGTACACTGATACATATTTTCATGAACTTAGGAACTGATTAGATGAACTCTTTACACCTAGGAATGAACATTTACATGCTGAAAATATTCTAAGTAGTTTTAAGGACAGAAACACATTTATTCTTACAACAAAAAAAGGAAAAGGAAAAGAAGCACCACATTGTTCTGATACGTACACTATTCCAAATTTTGAAAATACTGATTGATTCAAGGTGTTTATCTTGACAATTAAAATCTCCATGGAGATTTTTCCTGAGAGGAATTTTCATTTTTAAAATTGAAACTGTCTGCCAGGAGGAAATCTCATGGAAGTAAGTAGCAAATACCTCAGAGAGGCAAAAGTATTACTATAAAATTCAGTGCAGTGGGAGATCAGACTGGACATGTGCCTATTCACTCTGAAAACAGCATGTGAAACTAGCAGGTTTTGTCTCTATGTTGTGTTTTCATACAACACACAGGCTTACAAAATGAAGTCAAAATATATAAACCAGATGCAATATTTCCTGTGACCAATCAAGGAAGTATAAAGTGAGAGAAAAAAGGAAGGTTTTAGTATTATTTCTGAGCAGTATTTTCAGATATCGTAGAGACAAGCACATTTTAAAAAAGTGCAAAAAGTGTATGTCATCAGTGCCATATTGCTTGTTGTACACACTATGAGATTTGTGCCTACGTGTCAAATTCAATGATGTCTATTTCATCTCAGCCTTGCCACATGAAACTTGTGTGGGTACAGCAAATTGACAATAATCCAGATTATGCAGTGCAGCCTGTAACAACAGCATTGGTTCTAGGTTCAGTTTTGCAGAAGGAAGTTGGTAAGAGTTTTGTATTATATAAACAGCTGTGGTTTGTCAACTCTTGTTTTCACATTAAAAGATTTTTGTCTAAGTGGTACACTTCTTACTGTGTTATGCATAGCTATTTAACATTATACAAACTGACATGAAATTGTGGCACTGTCCCTCAAACTGTGACACCTTGCCTGCTGGCAGCTGTTACATAGGGAGAACATGCAATTCTTGTAGCACAGGATATTTGTAATGACCCCTCCATGAGGGGGAGCAGCCTAAATTTCTCCATGCCAGCGAATCCTGTGAATGTGGGGAAAGTATGTGGAAGTTGGCGGGGGAATTTGTTCTGTCTGATGTTGTATCTGCTTTGCAGCTCCTGGGTGTGCTTCTGTGAAGAGCTCAAGGAAGGCAGAAAGTTTTCTGCTCTCTGTCTCTGACCCAGCTGCCCAAGGAAGGACAAGAACTACCGCTACAGAAATGTATTCCCCAGTCACTATCACTTTTATTGCCTGGGGAAGGTAAAAATTTTCTCCTCTTACACCATCAAAGCAGAGGGTTGCTCGAGTTGCTAACTGATCCAGTTCTGGAAAAACTGATAAGTTCCCTTACTCTTAATTTTCTACTGGGACTCTGGTGAGAGGCTTTTTACAAGGGCATGTAGTGATAGAGGAAGGGTGAATGACTTCCAACTGGCAGAAGGTAGATTTAGGTGAACTGTAAGGAAGAAATGCATTATTTGATTTAGGCATTGAAACCAGTAGCCAAAAGAAGCTGTGGGTGATCTATCCCTAAAAGTGGTCAAGGCCAAGCTGGATAGGGCTTTGAGCAACCTGGTCCAGCAAGAGATGTCACCATGGAAGAGGGATGGGACTAGATGATCTCTTCAAGGTCCTTTCAACCCAAACCCTCCTATGATTCTGTTACTCCTTAATTCTTTAAGGGAGCCTCCATTGTAGTGGAATGTGTGTAGCTGGCTCTGCTACATCCCCAAATCTTTCCTGCGCAGCTTAATCTCACACCACACTGGGAGCTTATGAAATCTTTAATGAAACAGATTTTGCGTTCATTGCAAGAGCAAAGGTAGTGCATGAGTATATGCAGCTATGGATGTGTTCTTGCTTTCATCATGCAGCTTGGAGGTTTTCCTCGTTGACTGTATATACATCAAAAACACATTTCATGTTCATTATGCAGTATAGAAGGAAATGGATAGTGGATTGGGAGAGAAAGGGGTGGGGAGGAAGCATATAAGTGCTAGAAGCACCCTCCAGCAAAAGCATCTCAAATATTTCAGTCACTGTATTCCAGGAAGTGAAATTTCAGTTTCTGTTATTGCTCAAAATAACTAAATATAGAAGCAAATGAAAAAATCTGTGACAGAGGGATGCTAACACGAAGGACATCTTTTTCCCCTCAAAGCTTTATGATCCTGCCTGAATGGGTGTTAAAAGGATGTGAGTAGAACCAGCATATGACAGATAATCCTTCAGTTTCCTTTGAGGTACAAAAGGCAAGCATTAGAGGTGTGAAGTTGGCCTGTGGTGAATCAAAATACAATGAAATGTGAATTAAAATGGAAATAAATGGAACATTCCCTAACCAGGGTTTGCAGTGTCACCTCCAGCCCAGGAGACAGCCTGAACCATGGTCTTTGCAGGTACCTCTGCTTTAGGATCACTCTTTGCTCCTGCTGCTACCCACAGAGCCTCTAAACAAGCAGAAGCTGTTAGCTGAGATAATGAGACTGGAAAGGTGCAATGAAATCCCTTGTACACTAAAGCTTCTGCTGTAATTCTGTGTCTTTTCTGTTCATTGTGGGGCAAAAATGTGCCAAAGGAAATAACAAATGCTTGCTGAATTCCTGTTTTTGGAAACCACTGGAAGAATTCCATGGCTTTGAACAAAGGTTTTGCTGGAAACTACAAAGAAGGATGTTTTCTTTGTTCTTTTTACACTGTTAAAATCTAGACAGCCCTAAAACCCAGGGAAATTGTGCACTTCTGCACACACCCCATCCTCCACATACTTCCCCAGCAATTGATACTGATAAGCCTTATCCTATCGCTGTTTGGTCCAGTTGAAACTCCAATGTACCTTATGCTTTTGAAGCTATAAAAATGATATATCAGTATGGATAAAAAAGCATTTTGCCTACTTCGCCACAATACTAGAGTAGACTAGGCCATTCTCAGCCACTCAATTAGCATGTCTTGCGTGACTTTAATTTACATAGAAGTGCTTATCCATTTTCATTGTTTCATGCTTTCTCTTCTTATGTTATTTCAGCTGTTTCAAAAGAAAAGCTTCACTTAATATGTTCTTAAAACTTTCACAGTTAAACAAATGGTCAACGGCAGCTTGTTTCTCACAATCTGCAAGGCCAGATTTTACTGTCTCAGTGATACTAATCTGGAAAGATATTTTGTAATGAGAAGATATCCTGCAGAGCCAAAATATTGCTAATCTCCACACAGTATGATTTAAAATACCTGGATATACACCAAAGAAGAGAAATTTTACCAGATCTACTTGTATTTTTTAATCTAAGCAAGATATTAGCATGATGTAGATGCTTCTTGCAGGTGTTTTATGATCTGTATAACAAACTTGCCTTGCTATAATGAGCAACAGACTATTTGATGTGTTTCTAAAAGCATGAGTTCCTGGAGGCATGGGAATATGAAAGCCTTTCAATTTTTATTTGAAGACATCTGAAAATCTCCTCTTGTGGCTGCCGAAGAACCTTTGGAAAAATGTGTGTCATGCAGGTTCAAAAGTCAGAAAGAAAATATAAAGGAATGAAAATATACTTTTAAAATATCTAGAGAAATAAAATGATTGCTTTTAGTGCCTGACTTCAGACGTTTTATTGTTTAGAATTGCAGAAACAGTAATATATTTGTGAATTTTACTACAAAAGTTATGGTATGATAGAAGTGAAGGTTAAAGGTATTTAGTGTTTTTCTATGATCTGCATGTAAATCTATCATATGTCAGTGTTGAATTTCATATGCATTACAAACTTTTTTTGCCACTAAAAATCATAGTTTCCAGTGAAAAACCTATTCTGCTAATATTTCTTTAAAATTTCCACTACTTTTTGGAACCAAAATTGACATTTGAAAATTGGAGGACAACTCAGCAGTTATTTTAAACACTTTACCCTCATTGACTTGCTAAATCAGGATAAATTATAGTCAGCCCTAGACATGTTAATAAGCTTGTTGAGATCACAACCTACAAAAAGCACAGGGTATTCCCTTCCACATGCAGCTTCCAGCAGCAGTTTTAAAGCCATGAGAAGGCACCAGATCTGAGCTCCCCCTGAGCATGAGGGTTTTAAATGAAGAATGCTGATGGCTAATTCCTAAGATGAAATTCTATTTTCTGAATGTTTTTCTTAAATATTTCTGTCTTTCTGGAGGTGGCTGCTGGGAACAAGAGGAAACAGATCTGATGGGAGTGGGTAATTGCTGCCTGGTTTTCTTACCTAGATACTCACTTTTACAGGACATTTGCTCCCTGTTCAACCACAGGAACTTCTGGGGATAAATGCCATTTTTACTAACATGTGATAGACACCCTCTGCAAGGACTTTAAATGACAATGGCCTCTTGAAAGCATAACACAGTACTATATATAAATATGGCACTCAGAATGTGTAATATTTTAGATATACACATTGTACTTTTGCTTTCATGAGCTTCCAATAAGCTCCTGTGACTTTCATGTGAGCCAAGTGGGCTCAGAATGAGGGGACAAATTGTTTTTATGTCAACTGTGTCATAACCATTGATACAATTGACACATTTTGGCCTTTTCCATGTCTTTGAATATTCTGTCATTTGTTGTAAGTATTGCATGGTCACCCTCTCCACTCCTTCCACCACAAGAAAATGAATGCAAGTGCATTTTGATCTTATTTACACGGCATAGATCTAGAACAACTCTGCTAACCCCGTATTCTCTAATTATTTACAAGCTACCAATTCCTGCATTCCAAACAACTTTCCAACCGACTTAATGGGATATTTTTCCTCATTGTGACTACAGCATTAACCTGAGTAATGATAACATGTGATATGCAGTCTAAATTTATTTCACAGATCTACATGCAGAATAAACTAGGGCATATATACAGCGATCTCTTTCTGTTGTATGTGTAAATATTGGCTTAATCATCTCTTTATTTGCTCCAGCAGTAGTTTGCAGTATGCAGATGGACACTGATCAACCTGCACTCTGCAGTCACACTGAAGGTGAAGGTGGACTCATTCTTGGAGGGCTGTGCAGTTCCAAAAT
This sequence comes from Rhabdornis inornatus, assembly GCA_013397075.1. Classification (NCBI taxonomy): domain Eukaryota; kingdom Metazoa; phylum Chordata; class Aves; order Passeriformes; family Rhabdornithidae; genus Rhabdornis; species Rhabdornis inornatus. The sequence goes on from VWZS01000166.1 coordinate 509,040, forward strand.
CAGTGCCTTAAGGTTGGAGTAATTCCTCTTGCAGTGTTTTCCATGTGATATAGGACCCACCCAGTCTTTCACAGTATTCTGCACCACAGATGACATAGTCACAATTCAGTATCATGGGATTTATTTTCTCCTTGTAACAAAAAAGAATCAAGAAATCTGGTGAGGCTTTTGGTTAATACTGCAGTAATCTGGTGGATTAGCAGATAGTTTATGCTGCTTTTGGTTGCCCTTTTCACTGCTTACGCTGAGAAGGTCATAGCAGCTGATGTATCTGCTTCTGTTAAGTTCACTGCCACCAGCTGCAAGGGCATTTCTTTCATTTCTTTACCTTTCGTTTTTTGAAAGCAGGTGATTTGGGGTCAGAACTAAGGGAATAATGAGTTATTTACAGGTGTTTTATCATTATTACACTCTTATTACCTTATATCTGGTATTTCTTTTCCATCATTACAGTGCAACAAACTAAACTGAAAAAAAAAAATTACAATCTTTTATAGTTCTGGAAGGAGAAGCTCCAGATTTATGCCCATGAAAGTATTCAGACTAGTGTGTGCAGATTTCTCTTCCTTTGTGATGAGATTTGCACATCAGTTTCGCAGTGTTAGTTAAGCACTTGCCAGTGGAGGATGAGCCCTGAAATCGCATTACTCATTCTGGGCCTTTTCAGAAAAAAATCTTGTCACCAAACCAGTGTGTCTCAATATGGCTTTGGATTGATCCAAAGAAGCAGAAAAATTTCCTTAGACTGATGTAATAAGATATATAGAGAGTTTATTCACTTTGTGTACCATGGAAACAACTTTTCATCTTAGAACAGGCAACTTTGTGATGCTGACATTGATGTAGATTGTTATACGAATTAAAGGGAAAATTCATGTTTTGGTCATCATATAATGGTGTCCTACCAAGTTCTAAGCACCTTTAACTTCCATTGTGTCCATATGAGCTACAAATTTGGATTTAATTGTGATGTTATCTTCAGTGTAATGTAAGAACTGATGCTTCCAGAAAAATAAAAGTCCTCATTTGTGTCTATTTTGGTGTATGGTTTTACTTATTTTGAAAACAGAAGTGCTATTTTTGACCTATGTGAATCATACAGTGTAGTTGTCAATAAAACTGTTTCCCATGTCAGTGTTGGAAGGGGCACTCAACACAGAGAGATTCTAGGAAAAGCCCAGGAATTGTATCTTTCCTCCCATAACTGTTTTCCCTACTCATAAACATTGCGAATCAATTGTTTTTAAATATTTGATTTGATGGTGTTTCTTTTTAGATTGGGTTATAAAGCCCCTGTATTACAGTGAGAGCCTCAAGCATTGCTGGGAGAGGGAGAGGGCTGCCAGAGCCTCCTAAAAAACCCAACAGCCAGGCTCTGATGTGTATGCTGGCTTAGTTCCCACGAAATGGGGAGGCTGTTTTAGCCATGAGTTTTACCTTTCCATTCAGATAGAGGAGGAAAAAACGAAAATATAATAAATGAGTTGTATGGATATTCATGCCCTGGTGGAAGGAATTTTTCCGTGTCTCCTATTTGTGTCAAACCTTTTTTGTACTGTCACACTACCATGTGCGGAAGAGAAGACTTTTTAAATCATGTTCTGTTGTCCCAGAAACTAGGACTTGTTCTGTTGTCCTGCTACAATGTTAGAACTTATTTCTTCCTTCAAGAGGTTTCTTTTCCCATAATTGCTGATGATCTCTGCAAGGCCTAGTCTCAGTCTGTCACTGTCTGCTAGAGAGCAGCGAAGGAAGACAGTAAAGCAGCTTCCTCTCAGGAAATGGAAGAAACTATTTATTGTAGACGTACACACATTTTATAGAGTACTTTGCTGAACCAAGAATAGGATCAGCTCATTGGTCCAAGGAAGGCAACACCTCTTGCAAACATGCTTTTACCAAAACATCGCGTCTCACACGCACACATCCTGTCAACAATACCAGGTGCAACTTTTGTTATTAATTCTTTCCTTTCTGTTTTCCTTTGAGCAGCCTGGAAAAACTCACATTGCTGTTTTCCCTGACTCTGATATCCACATCAGTCAAAGAAATTTTGCTAAAGGGTTTGCCAAAATTATAATATTATTGTTCAACTTACTGTATAAAGTTTAAAAGGAAAACTAAATCAACAACAAAATATACATTATTTTAAAAAAAATTAAAATTCTTTATCTTTCAGGTTTTTTTAACAATCCTTGATTTATAGAATCATAAAATAGTTTTGACCATACTATTTAAACCCTCCAACAATTCTGAAACTATAAATATCATAACTAGTCATAATATTCATCAGTAAAAATCCATGATTTTGAGAAACTAATTTTAAAATAAGTACTTCATAAATACTTTCTAATGTCAAATTATCAAAAAATTTACGCCTGAAATAATATCCATACTAGCACAGTACTTCGTTTTTAGAAAAGATAGTATTTCTTCGTAGAAAAAGGCAAGGACCTCAAAGTTCAGTGTACTAATTCAGATTTGTCTTTTAACTGTCCTTTATTCCACTTGCATTCTTTTCTTCTAAGAAAAAAAGTGTTTTTTCTTGATTAGGGACAACATATTCTTTTTTTTCTATTTGAAAGTTTTAACTAAGATCCAAAGTTATTGCACTTTAAGTTTTTTGTTTTCTTTTATTTTTGTTTTATTTTTGGTATTTTTAATTTTTTTGTTGTTGTTTTTTGGGTTTTTTTTGTTTGTTTTTTGTTTTGTGTTTTTCTTTGGTTTTGTTTGTTTGTGGTTTTGTTTGTTTGCTTTTTGTTTGGTTTTTTGTTTTTGTTTTTGTTTTTGTTTTTGTTTTTATGGAACTGATATCATTTTTACTCAAAAAGGAAAGGTGCACTAAAGAAGGAATTTCCAACCTATTCAGACATCAACAAAATTAGCGTGACCAGAGCTCACTGTTTTCCTGTCACTGACTGTAGCATTGAGAAGCATATATGCAAAACCAGCAAATTCTAGGGAGATACTACAGTTTTATATTCTTTTCTAAATTTCTGTAGTTTAGATCATAAATTAGAAGCATGAAAAATAGAAATATAGGTTAAATTTTTGTTTAAAGCTAATTTATTGTAAAAGAATAACCCTGCTCAGGGTCTCATTTCCCTGTTTCCTTATCAGTTTGCGCAGCTGCCCATGGATGGGAGCTGACCTGTCCAACATTCCAGTGGTTGCACAGTAGCCTGGCAAACAACTGATAATTACAGAAGCAAGGAGAGTATTTTACCTACTTTGGATGTTTTCTTCCCTACAATGTTATTTTCCATGCTGCAAAATAGATCTAAAGCTTTTTCACCCGTGAAAATCAGGAACTATTTTTTTCCCATTGTCTGTCATCAGAAACAACAGATTTTCAAACCTTTGATAAAAAAGAGTGACTGAGATATTTTAATTCTGGACAAGGGGTAGTCTGGAGAAGCTATTTAAAATTCTCTCCAAGGCTGGATTTTCTATGCATGGACGTTTAATATTTCCACATCAGATTAGTATTGAAAGGAACATTTGTTCTAGATGGCCTTTCCACAGAGTACTTTGGAACAGCAAATGTTGGAGCATAAAGAGCACAAAGACTAAGTGAATTTTGAGTCAGAAGTAAGTGGGTTTTAGGATTTTCTCCTAAATCCTTTTCTTTATGAGGTTTTCTATGAAAAAACCTGCTGTTAGTGGTTGTTTGTGCCCACAGAAAAAACAAATGGAATACCCAATAAACAGCAAATTAAATTTTGTCCACTTTTTTTTCCCCTGCTTTGTTAACCCGTGTCAGTATTTGTTGCAATACCTTTTATCAGGTAGGACTTTCTGCCCCGTCAGAGTGTTTCTGTGCAGGCAGGAGGTGCTTTTAGGTCTGATGTGCGCTCCAAGTTTTTCTGTGGCAGAACTGGTGCTGCCATCCCTTCTTTAGAGCAGGAGGGAAATAACTCAGGCAGGATCTTACCAAGGTAATTCTTGTTCAAGTTTGGATGTAGATGGACCTCATCTGTCCCTGATGTTAGAGCTGTCCTGGACCTGCAACCCAGACGATCATTAATCACTGCTGGACATGCAGAAGAAAGAGATGAAGTACTGGAGTTGCAAGGGTCAGGGTTCCTGTATAATGCGGTAATGGGAAAGAAAGTGGGCAGAGAAAGATTGCAAGGAAGGCTTAAAGAAGTGCCTGTAAAAAGCAGAGGAGAACTTAATAGGAAGAGGTCAAATAGACTGGGGTCCAAGACAGCTGCATGGCTGAGTGCCCAGCCAAAGGAGAACTCTGGCAAGGCTGTGACAATAAGATGAATATTGGCATCTTTCTCTGAATAGAAAAGGAAGCACGTGCTTCTAATTCTTTCACGTTATTAATTCAAAACATATGCTTGATAACCATGGAGAGAATTTGATGGAGTGTTTGCAGAATAATAGGCAGAACAATTGAGATAACAGAACACTGTGTGTCCCTGGAACCACTCCTATTTCCCCCACTCCCCCTTTCCTTTATTCTGCTGGGTTTTTGGGTTTTTTTTCCATTCTTAAAAGAGATTTTCACTTCTTCTGGCAGTTTGGTCTGATTTTAAATTTCTCAGAAAAATATTTTATTCTCATGGACAATATATTTTCCATCTTTTACAAAGTTCTGCTGAATGTATGGGTTTGAGCTTGAGCTTGGTTTTCCTCCCATTCCCCTGAATTCAGCGAAGTTTAAATTAAACACAAATTTAAAACAGTAGCAAAAAAACCCCAACAAAATGTATGCAGTTTTGTAATACCTGTGGCAACATGAAAATCCTGAAGTTCAAGTCATAAACAGATTTGTCTGTGACATTTCCCTTCATGTGAAAGATAGGAAAATGAGACTGAAGCTGATGCAGAGTTCATGATTCACCTGAGACTGATGCTGTGGTATAAAAATGTTTCTATGCCAAGATAGGAGATCTCTGACACCATCTAAAATCTTCATGTTTATGTTTACTTGGTTTTTGCTTTAAAAATAACAGTTCAAATACCTGCAGATTTAGGACAATCTACAGCTTTTTATAAGGAGAATGTCTTAAAAGAGAATAAACATCTTCATGTGCCTAAATGTCTTCACTTCATATCACAGATGGCAGATGTTTTCTTTGGTGTGTGAGGAAACAGCCAGGGAAAGAGAGGAGGGTTGGACAAGCAGCTTAAGACAAATGTTTTTAAACTTCTAAAATATTTATGTACCAAGTAGAATTTAAAATAACCTGTTTATTTTTAGATTTTGTGTGTTGCATGTATTTTGGGAATATTTTCACATGACAGCATTAACAAGAAGAATTTCTAATTAAAGTTGCCTCAATGGAATATTTTGAAGGAACAGAAATTCTACCACGAATATTGCTTTTAGCATAGCATTTGAAGGCATTCAGTGTTACATATTTGAAGTAATGTATAGCATCTATTAGAAATAATAAAAGTCTGCTTTATTATTAGAAATAGTAAAATGCACAAATGGTGTGTTATTTCCTTTTTGCTTGCTTGGTACATAAAAAAAATTGTTACCTGGTTATATTAAAGTATTTTATGACAGTGTTAGCTGGATGGAGAATATTAACTTTTTTCAGTCCCTCAGTTTATAATCACAGCAAATCTCTAACTGTATTTCACAGTTCTAGAGAATATCCAGATAGTCTGGAAGATCAGAATTAATGCTAAATAACCTGGTTCAATTTGTCTGTACCAGTCTAGGAGAACCATGGTGAGGGGGCCACAGCAAAAAAAAAGACTACAGCAGTTCTAGAAGAGCTGGAGTTACAGCCCATGAACGACTGTGATAGAAAAGTGAAAAGTTAAAAAGCTTTACTTTCTCAAAAGAGAAAATATGCTTAAAATTCAGTTCTGTACTAGATTTAGTTAAGCTGTGTGTGCAGGATTGCTAAAGAGGCTGAGAAGGGCAATCTAATATTGCATTCATACTGAAGTTTGTACACTGGGTTTTTCTTCATAAATAGTGTGAATTTGGGCAAGTCAATGTTAAGCAATCAGAACTTCCAGAAGTTAGAAAATGAAATTTTCACAGATTAGATTAAAAGGATAATTTACGTAATGTGAGTATTTTAATACAGGCAAACACAAAGTACAGTGGACACTTGTTTCTAGTGCAGTGCCATTATGATATGCTTAATAAATTATGGGTCCCTTTCATTAGTCCCAAGCCAAACACTACAAAAAAAAAAATAGGAAAATAAGTTGCAAACAGATGGAAATGCATTTTTGAAGCACCTAGCAAATTTACTTTGACGTTATGCAATATGGATGTAGTACTTTCTATAGCAATATACATTTTTTAAAAAAAAATCAGATTTTTTTTTTTAAATTCAACAGTGGTGTTGGGGTTTAAACTTTGCTGGAAATTAAGCAACTCACTCAATGCTCCCAACTCTTCTGTCCTCCCTAGTCCCTTCCCCCAGAGAAAGGAGAAGGGATGGGGAGGAGAATCCAAGTAAAACTTTTAAGATGAGACAAGAACAGTTTAATAATTGAAAATAAAATACAGCAATAATGGTAAATTAGAATAATAATGGTGACAGTGGAAGAAAAACCAAGTGATGCACAATGAAATTGCTGACCAATACCAGACTTGCCTTCCCAACCCCAAATTGTCCCCCCTTCCAGGTAACTCCCCTCAATTCATATACTGTGCATGACATTTTATGGTGTGGAATGGCCTTTGGTCAGTTGGGGGTCACCTGTCCTGGTTGTGATCAGGATCTCAGGCTTTTTTAGCTCCTCAATGGCAGAGCATGAGACAAGAAAAAAGTCATCGAATTAGGAGAAATACAACTTAGCAAAACCCAAAACATCAGTGTGTTATCAACACCATTCACATTCTGAATCCAAAACACAGCCCTGTAATCTCTAGTGAGAAAAAATTAACTCTGTCCTAGTTGAAACCAGGACAAATAGTAAGGAGAATTTTTTCTTAACTGGAAATTTTAATGTTTTTTATCCCAGATAGAGCTAAGGTTCTTTCAGTGACTTAATTTTTCCATTGTCATACCTTAGTACAAGCAGTAAGACACTGCAGTATTTCTGAATTTTCTAGGAATGCAATTCTTACTAAAGTAATTGAAATATTTCTGCAGTGATTTCACAGTTGACAAATTAGCAGCCACATTCCCAGACTTAACTTGTGGTGAATGTGCATTATATTTGGGATTCTTCTCTTTTTTAATTCATAAAATTTTCATACAGGAGGAGTAAAAAAGAAACCTAGAGAGAACGATAACACCTTATATTTCCAATAGCATGAAGCTACATATAAATATGACATGATGCATCCACTTACCCAATGGAGCAAATATTTGTAATTGTCAGGATGATTGATGTTGAAACAATAATCAGCTTTTCTTTGTTGCAGTTTCAGAGAGAAGCCACAATAAAATGTGACAAATACTTTGGAATTGACCTGTCTTTAAAAACTTCCATAAGTAATCTCAGTGGGAGAGGCACATGCTAAGAAATTATCTCAATTTGAAAAGGAATACATTTTTCTTTCACTGTTCACTGTACATTTGACAATAATGGTGATTTCATTGTGGCATTTTCATATATTTATATAATGGTTTGAAATGTGATTGTAAAGAAAGATTAGAAACACACTAATTAACTTGCCAAACAGTTCCATCAGGTTTTACTGAGTTTTTCTTACTTTTTGTAAGATATATGAAGTGATAGTTCAGTCTCAGGATTTTGCATCAGAATAACTGTGTTTTTAAGAAAGTTCTTTATCTTGCACATTTTTTGTCTTTCATTCCATAAAATCTTACGGACTTAGGTACTTAAGTACTTAGGTATCTTAGGTACTCTAAGTACCTTTTAATTTGAAATTTCCATCAGACTGCTCATTTTCAACTCAAACATGCACATGCTGTTCATGGCACATTATCATCTTTGAGTGATATATTTAATTTATAAATGAGACCCTGACTTGGCAGATCAGATAAAAAATAGGAATATACCCAGGACCCAAGCTGGAGATGGTCCAGTCCCCCTGCTCAAGCAGGGTTCCTTAGAGCTGGTTACTCAGTATCAGGTCCAGATGGCTTTTGAGTAGCTCTAGGGAGGGAGACTCCACAACCTTCCAGGGCAATCTGAGACAATGGTCAGTCACTTTTACAGGGAAACACTGCTCCTTTATAGTCAGACAGGCCCTTCTGTGTTTCAGGTTGGGCCTGTTGCCTCTTGATGTGAGGTGCTAAATATATTATTGCAGAAAATAGAAGCAGAAATGCAATCTCCATTACACTTATGACTTATAGATTAAAAAATGAGAAAAAGGCCAACTACTTGCTGAAAACTTTGTAGTCTAAGTAAATGCCTCTCTGTTGTTATTGTCAGTTGAAGGACTCCCTAAATGAAGTTGCCCATGGGAAGTACTAGGGGTATGGTCTTTATTTCAAGAAACTTTTCCATCAAGCTTGTTTTTTGACTCCACTGCAACAAGACAGAAAAAAAAAAAAAAAAAAAGGCTAATTTTCTTATATATGGGAGAGTATCATAACTCTGCACATGCCATGGCCTCTGCCTTTTTACCTTCTGGGTGATATATCTTTAGTTTATACAAATGTTTGTTGCTACATGCACTTCTCTAGCACTGTACTGCTTCTCACCAGCCTGTCTTTAGCAGCTGCAGACTGATGTCATATGCTTATTTGGTTTGTGTGTGCCCATGTCATACAGTAACAGGACAGTGTTCTGTGCTTTCTCTTTGCCTTTTGATTTCCAATAAAAAGCCTTGTTACATTCCAGCCCCCACCAGCAATCTCCAACATACAAAAGTGGGTTGTGGATTAGATGCAGCCAAGTAAAATTGGCTTAATGTCAATTCCAAATTTACTTCCTGTTGTGTTTGTCTCCAGGGTTGCCATCTGCACAGGACTGGGAGGGGTTTAATGCTGTATATCAGGGTCTTGGTTCTGCTTTGTTAGCTCCAAAGGGGTGTGATATATATAACAAAGACTGAAAGCCATTAGAGCCCCACATTCTGTTGTCAGTACCATTTTATGCAGTAGTTTATTGTCTACACATTATCTTTCAGGAGACTAGGAAGCATCATTGATTTTAACTTGACTTTTAATCTTAGAACTTAGAAAACAGACATTATGAAAAAAACCTCACAGCTTCACCTAAAATTCTTTTCTTTAAATGCCACAAATGACTGAGTCAGGCCCAAAATATAGCCCTCTGTGAAAAATGGATTCAGAACCATAGTGTGAGTATGGCTGTGGAGGGAGTTTTCCTTAGACTTTACTGAAATATTTAACTTAAAAAATAAGATGGATTCTGACACTATTGAAACCTCTGAGACAGCAGTATTTTACTGTTTCTTGAAGACTAGTGAATGCAATTCACAAGTATCATTTTCATTTGTCCTAGATCTGCCAACCTCCCTTCTGCTAAGCCTTTATGTCGTTAAACTCCTATTCCTATCACAGCTGCAATCAAAATAGCAGGGTAAAAAGTACTCTCCTAATCTGAACTAGACTTGACATTTTTTAAGCTCTCTTTTTATTTTGGAATTGTGTACTAGCTGTGAGCAAGAAGATGATTAGTGACAGGGATCTTACAAACAGCTCACAGCACGGAGAGGAGTGTGACCAGTGGCTTAATTTCTGCAGGGTCCTGTACTGTGATGTGGCTCTGCCAAAATACAGATGGGCCAAAAATTCTAGAGGGGTTTTCATTGTCTTTGGATGTTTCTTTCCCTCTCAGTCTTAAATCTACATTAGAAACACTTTGAGAGGCTGTAAAGACTTAAAGATCATGCTTGCCTGTCTCAAACACAGTTACCACTGGAGGACTTAAGATGGGCATAAAATGGAGTGACAGGATAGTACTGCCTCCAGGTCTGGCGAGGTTCTGGCTATCACATCCTGGGTAATGCATCCAGAAAAAAAAATCCCACTGTGGCAAACTTTGTAAAGAAGGAACAGCTCATCTATGACCACCAAAACCATCTCCTTAATTTAATTTAACCAACAGAGTAAGAGAAGTGTGCAGCTAATGATCATTAGTCCCTTTGTTTGCTAAAATGTATAAATGGTGAAACAAATCGGAAGAAACGTGTTTAATGAAGACTGGTTGATTAAAACAATTAAATGTGACCATTTTGTCCATTTGTTTGATGCCCTTAGGCTGTAATAATTCCACAGTGTATGTAGCTACTTTACTATTTAATGCTAGATCATTTTAAAGAATGGATTGATCTATTGATGTTTATAGCAAGGTAAGGATTAAAATACTCTGCTTGACTGATTAAGGATTTTCTGTCTCATTGGAGATCTCTGAATATATTAAGTAAAATGAATAACTGTTGAAAATTCTCCTCTTATGTCTTCTCTAACCACTGGCTTTATCCTCTACTTTTCTCTTGTTTTGTGAGTCTAGTCCTTCTCTCATTTGCTTTTCTTCCTAGTGTGAAACTAAAATGTTCCAGAAAATCTCTAGCTTTAAAAGTACTCAGCATTGGCTTAATGCAGCAGCCAGGTAAGACATTGCCCAGGTTTAATGTAGATTTGGTTTTTGGCTGGGGAGGGAGTCCGCTACTTGCGGAAGTATTTCCCTGTGGGGACCAGGCAGAACCAATCAGCTGCCTAATTTGGAAGATTGACACCTGGCTGGACCACTCAAAAGAGCTCGTTATGCATCTGTGGAAAAGCTCACTTGAAGATGAACAAAGCCCAGAAAGTTTCCTGGCTTCTGGCCTTTGAGGAGATGGTGGGACAGGCCTGGGCCAGCCCCATGCAGCCGCGTCAGCTCAGCCCACAGCTCGGCCTGCGGTTCGGCCAGGGCTTCTGCCTCCACCGGGCCATACCACCAGGACTGTCCCTGCACTGCTGAGACTGCTCAGCCGAGGTCCGTGCAGCCGCGGCTATGTTGGCATAGCTCGTAGATGAACTTTTTTACTCCAGTACAAGCATCGGGAGTGGCCCCATGGCAGGCGCTGGGGAAGGCCCTGAGGCCAGGAATGACTGGGGCCAGGAGTGACTGCCACCATCCTGGACCAGGAGCAGCCACGTGGCCGGGACTGTGCGGCCGACACTGGTATGACTGGGGCAGTGCCATACTGCCGTGCCTATCTCAGTATGACTCGCAATGGACTTTGTTTACGCAACCACTTTTAGCCAACCACGCTGCAGACAGAAAGACAAAAACAGCAGCAGCAGTTTTGTTTCTTTCCTGGCACCCCACCTGAAGGAAAGGTGCGGGCAGCACGACTTGCACAGTGCTGGCGAGAACCACGTGGTCAGCAGTGAGGGACACAGCAATTCCTCGACTGCGGAGTCTGGACGAGATCAACCTTCCAACGCTGCAGAACTCTATAAAAACTGTTTCAACTGATAAAGATTGAGAACAAATGAACGTATGGACCAATTCTCTTCCGAATCAGGTAAAGGATGAAGGGTGAAAGGGTGAAGACATGTAGAGAGAACAACATGGGACTCTGAGGTCGGTGGAGAAGGAGTCAAATTCTAGATGGGGGTATTTGAGGACATGCCTTAGTCTTGGGCAGAAATCTTCTGGTAAGGCTATAGAGAAGATAAAACTGATACATCAGACTCTTTTCCCCTGAAACTCATAGAAATGCATTGGGGGATGTTGCGTTCTAACACTAGTATTGAAATAAGCAGATGTTGCAGTAGCTGTAATCCAATGAGATGCTCGAACAGAGAGAGATGAGAAATATTGCCCCCAGGGATGGAAGCAGAAAACCTGCTTCCAGAGATAAGAGAACTTTTGTTTCTATACTAGAACAGCTCGTCCTTAAAATTGCACCCCAGTAAGTTGACATGGCCCATGAAAGCAGCTGTGGGAAAGTGCTAAGGCATGGGAGGGACTTTTCACACTGCGAGCAGATTTTTCTTTCCTGTGCGGCTGGTTTGCTACGACATTGAAGCCACGAGAGAACTGTTTCTTGTGGAGAAGTCTCCCTAGCATGGCAAGAGAGACTCCTCTCCCCAAAAGAACTGAAGAAAGACTATTCTAGAAGTGGTAAATTGATTGCAAGTCCCAGGTTTTGCCTCTTTACATTGTCAGTGGGAAAGAAAAGAGGGTGGGGGGAGGAGGATAAGTGTTCTGGAGGTTTATTCTGATTTTCTTATAATTTTTCTTTTAATTTTGTTAATAAAGTTTTTTCTTTATACCCTTTAAAGTTTTGAGCCTGTTTTGCCCTCCACCTCCTAATCCATATCTCACAGCAGGAAATGAATAAATAATTTCTAGTAGGTGCACTGGCATTTGGCCAGCACTAAACCCACTACAGCCATCAATTATGCTGGTGAAATTAACCCCATTTTCTTTAACAAAGAGAAATGGGAAGTAATAATCTATGGAATGAGGCTGTCTTGTCACCTTCTTGTAGCGTGCCATAGATTTTCAGCCCATATTTAACACCATTGTCTGTTTATATGGTGTCCTGTCTTCCGACAAGACACCTTATCCCTATTAAAAGAGCTCAGAGGTGTTACTTTCTGGCACTGTTGGACTGACCCCTTCAGTGGTTTTTCTGGGAATAATTATTCAGAGGATTTGTCTGACCACTGGATGTTGGCATAAATTAGTCTTGCTTTGTTCTTTATATTATGAAAACACCTGGACAGCCATAAAGATTCAGGAAGTTTTAAATTATCATAGAATCATAGAAAGGGCTGAGTTGGAAGGGGCCTATCAGGATCATCAAATCCAGCTCCTGGCCTTGCACAGAACATCCGAAGGGTCACACCATGTGCCTGAGATTGTTGTCCAAATGCTTCTTGAACTCTGTCAGGCTTGGTGTTGTGACCACTGCCCTGAGGAGCCTGTTCCAGTGCCCAACCTCCCTCTGGGTGAAAAACCTTTCCTTGACATCCAACCAAAACCTCCCCCAACTCAGCTTCGTGTCGTTTCCTTGAGTTCTGTCACTGCTCATGAGATTGAGGAGAAATTTACAAAGTAAATTTACGTACTGCTGTTACAAAGTTTTGGGTTCAAGGAATGTGTCAGAACACCTGGGAAGCTCTTCCACATGCTGACACTGCACTGGCGTCACTATGCGGAGTATTGTCTCAATACCAATTTTTTATGGGTCAAGAACACCATTCCTACCCAGTGTTTTATCAATTTCTATTCTGTTTGAGACCCAGAAATTTACATTCAGAGTATGCACTTTTCATGACATTGTTGTGTTTTTTTCCATCCATTCCATTGCTAAACTTCTTAGTGCTCACACTTGCTTATTGTTCAAAGAACTGGCCATTTTCAAACTGTTTTGTAAGCTTCAATATTACTGGATGAACTACTGTAGATAAGAAATTCTTAGAGTTATATTACTGGGATGTTGATACCGTGGGATCATTTTGCTCTCCCTATCAAAACAGCATGTTTTTTTTTCTCACACTCGTCCTGCTTTTTTTACTTGTAAGTTCTTTAATTCACTGACAATTTAACTGATCAGTGTGACAAAAATTTGGTTTAACCACCGACTCTTATAAATACTATAGGCTGAAGCAAAGCATCTTTTTAACAGCTCTTGGAGAACTGAGATTAAAAGCAACTGAAGAGTACAGATATTTCTTGACTTGGGGGCATGTTTGAACACATGGAGCAGAAAAGGCTCATACAAATCTAGTTAGGCAAAGAGATTAGTTTCCACAAACCCACAAAAAGCACTATAAATGAAACTGATATGTCTGAATTTGGAAATTTCTTTGAAGTTTGTTTCATAAAATTTGTTTTCCACCCTACAGGATATTTTCAACTGTCAACATTCCTGCACACTTTTATTTCCTGTCAGCACCATGATATCACTGCCATGAATCAAGGGCATGCAGTGGTGATGATCAGAAAGAGCTCAGCCAGAAAAGTCCCTGTGTTACAGGGCCTGGGCAGCTATCACCTGAGAACATGTGGATTAATGGTAGAAGCTTCATTGCTTCAGTGGCTGACAGAGAAATATTATTTAGCACCTAAAAATACCAGAAAAGAATCTTGTCCGTTCTTGAATGCATTTTCTTCGAGCTGTAGAATGTCAGAAAAGCTAAAAGCAGACAGAAAGATCAAAAATAGATATGTGGGTGACTGTATATACTCTCTTTTCAAGTTCTGTTACATGATAGCAGTAGCAAGCTGGTGTAGGCTTATTAGCACTAATATACACAACTACCTATGTGTGCATTTTTCTTTTCAAGAAATGAGTTTTTTAGATCCCTCCCACCAAAATAATTGCATACATATATATATATATATATATATATATGTAATAAAAATCAAAATATTTTTCATTGCCTTGAACTCTGACAACTTTGCTGCAAATTAGATCTAATGTATCTATTACATCTTCTTTCTTCTTCTGCCTACCTCTTATTTTAGGTAGTATCTTAGGCTGGTCTCTGCATCTTGTGCTGGAAGGATATTCCCCAACAGGCGAGGAAGGTAAGGACATCAAGGACAGTGTGTGGAAGTTGCTCAAATTCCTGAGACCTCCTGGGAACAGCATTGAGCTGCCTCAAATCCCAATCTCTTGCTGCAGAAGTGTGACAGCAACTTAATTTGAGGGTTCCTATATGAAATTGGGTAATATTTCCTTTTTTACTCTCCTATTGAAGCTGTCAGTTCTTCAAATTGATATTTGACCTTGTCTTTGTTCCTTTTTTAAGGGAAAATGCCCAAAAGTTCATCTTCTTTACACTTTCTGCATTCTCCCCTCCTGCATACACAGGTAAGGCTGAGTCTGTCCCCACCAGAAAAATGTGCTTTTTATGCATTTTTCTTGCCACAGACCAGACACTGTTGCTGCAGTGCAGAACTAATTTCACTCTTGTCAGGTAAAAGAATGTACTGCTTGATTAAAAAGTAGCCCAATGTAGAGCTTCCAAATAAAACATGCAAATTACAATGCCATACTTACCTTTTAGGCTTAGGCCAAGGCCACTGCCCGCCTTGAAAAATAATCTTCCTTCCTCATAGTTGTCCTGATTTTTCAGTGTCCTAAAATGAACACAGGATGCTACTGCTCTCAGCAAAGCTATTTTTCCTTTAATGTCAATGCTAGCCAGTTCAAATCTGGGAGCCTTAAAAGAGATTCTTAGTCTCGATCTCTGTGTTTAGAGGGGCTGAGATTATAGGCAATAGCAACTAACGCATTTTACCTTTCATTACTGGACATATATTTTTCCATATAATTCTAGAAAAAGGCTGAGTGATAGAGAGCAGTATTTTTGCAGATAATATTGTTCAAAAAGAAGCAGAATTCTCTGAAGAGGTTTTTGAGGTCCCAAGTGGCTGATAAACCATATGGAAATGAATATAATGGAAATTTAGCATTTTAAATAACAGACAAGAAACACACAGAAAAGCTGTTAAAAGAAGATTATAAAAAATTACAATAGTCTTAATAGAATTTATGTTACTCTATTTTCCTCTACACTTTATCTATATTATGGGACACAATGGTTTTTATCTGGGACTGAATATAAGCTGATTTCCAAAGTGTTATTTCCAAGAATTTTTTACAATGTTGTAGGTCCCATGTAGTAAATACACAAGATTTCCATATAGGGACATTAACATAATATGATGTTTACCCAAGATCACTTTTTATAACCCTTGTACAATGTTTCTATATGATCCTGAGCAAGTCACAACATTTTTTGTTGTGCTCTGAACCGAAAGATGTATCAGGTTCTTCCAACCTGAATTATCATTTTATTATATGGTCATATCTTGAGACAAGTTGATTTTGCCAAAGCAGTCTAGTTCATTTTATGTGAGGTTAGATGGACACATGGTCTTGAATTGCAGATGTGATAAGACTTTGTGATGGAAGATAAACTCCTTTTTATCCAAGCAAATAAAAATATAAAAACTGTATTTTACACTTTAATATTAAATTTTAATTTTTTCCCAAACCCGGGCCTTATGAATTTTGGATTAGTTCCATTTTTGAAAGCAATGTGGTATTTTTGTGCTTCACTGTTTCTATAAAATAGTGCAATGGTCTGGTGTTGCAAAGTAAATGTGTATTTATGAAGTAGTAATAGCAACTAATATAGTGGAAAGTCCTTGAGGAAACTAATAATTTTGTAACAGGATTTTAATCTTGGAAAGAGAAGAAGACATAGGATTGCATATTTAATAAGGGAGATAAAAGCCAGAGGTGGATGTTTTCTCATTGGGTGAAAAAACTCTGCCCCCTGAGTTGATTTGAATCACAGAATCAGAGAATGGTTCAGACTGGAAGGGACCTCAGTGTGTCATCTGCTCCAGCCTCCCTGCAGGGTCATGCCAGAGCACATGGCACAGGAGAGTATCCAAATAATTCTTGGATATCTCCAATGAAGGAGACTCCACATGTTCTCTGGGCACTCTTAGGAATTCACTGTCCCAGTTCTCAGGCAGTTCCTTACTGTTCCAGTAAGGAAACTCTTCTTTATTTTCAGGTGGAACTTCCTGTGCATCAGTTCCTGCCCATTGCCTCTTATGCCATTTAGAGTTCTTGGAAAGAAATAGGAGGTGACAATGTAATCCAAACAATGTCCATGTGTCCAGTGTTCATGGACCTATATAGTGGATACACACAGACCAGAGGGGATTTAAATCTGAGTTGACAAACTCTTACCTTTTCTATGCATCACTACCAAGCTTAACATTTCCTAATGGAAAAGCATTCCTTTTTTCTGAATTTATTAACTTTTAATGAAGTCTTCTCTCAACAAGAGTATCATGCCAACTGCTCAAAAGAGAAGCAAAGTAAAACTTTGAGATAAATACCATATATTAGTTAAAATTATTTGGATGGTATTAAAGCTTATGCAAAGTTTCCATCTCCCTAAGATCTGATCCAATGTGTTCATTCTGGGTGAAATTAGGCCTTCATTTACTCTCACACAATACTAGTTCTCTGAAACTAGTTTGCATTGATATGAGAACAGATTTTGGCCCACTTAAAAAAAAAAAAACAAACAAAATACCCCAAACCAATTATATATATGCATATATAGTTAAAAATAGATTTTATTTATATATGCAATCCATTAAAGGAGATTAAGTAGAGTAGGATGATCATTAATTTTTTTTTGGTTATGCAGTCTCTTCTTTCTCCGTTGACTGTTCTTGTGTATGTATACCATACATTCCCAGGTTCTGGTTTATGCAAGTTATGCATGGCATAAAATGTCATTAAAGATGGTAGGTCTGCATATTCATCTAATAAATAATAAATAATATTATATTATACACTATACATATGTAATATCAATATAGAAATAACTAATTTTAAAAGAATAACTCTTTGGTTTATGTTCTGTTAGTGTGATTTATACAAGTCAACAAAGTTTGTGATAGGTTGTTATCCTTAACAGGCATGAAAAGCAATTACTATCATGTTACATATCATGCAAAATATTCAGTCTTCTTTGACAGAAAAATGTGCACTATGTAGGCATGGCAAAAAAAAAAACAAAAAACAAAACAAAACAAAACAAAAAAACCCCTAAGACCTCATGTGAAGTGCTCCAGCTCTGGGATCCCCAGCGCAGGAAGGACATGGAGCTGCTGGAGTGAGTCCAGAGGAGGGACACCAAGATGATCCGAGGGCTGGAGATCCTTCTCCTGCAAGGAAAGGGTGAGAGAATTTGGATTGTTCAGTCGGGAAAGGAGAAGGCTTTGTTTTTTTAGTGGAAGACTAATTGTGACCTTCCAGTACCTGAAGGGAACTTACAGCAAGATAGAGAATGACTTTTAACAAGAGCATGTAGTGACAGGAAAAGAGGAATGAGTTCATGTTGAAAGAGAGTAAGTTTAGATTGGATATTAGGGAAAAATTCTCTACTGTGAAGATTTTTAGGCACTAGAACAGGTTCCCCAGAGAAGTTGTGGATGTCCCATCCCTGGGACTCTGAGCGGTCTGGTCTAGTGGAAGGTGTCCTTGCCTATGGCAGTGGGGACTGGAACAAGATGATATTCTAGGTCCCCTTCCAACCCAAACCAGTCTATGATTCTATAAAAAATATTGATCTGACATGTACTTTTTTTTTTGTTTATGCTCCTGCAACTTTATGAGAATAACCAGGTTGCAAAATGCTGTCAGAGATACCATTTTTTCTTGAACTGAAACTTCTGTCCTTGATGGCCCTGTTCAGGTTGCAGTGCAGTACAATGCAGTCTAACTATGGTGCAGCTACAGCTGCTGTCACTGTGAGCTTACAATGTACTGAAAGATTTTATTTTTCATATAGTGTGAAATCTGATAAAGGAGTATATACATTTCTCTTGGAGAAAAAAAAAAAGGTTTTATATATGAAATTGTAAATCACCAGCATTTACTTTAAATTTTAATGAAATCCAATAGGGTACAAACTGCATAAAGCTCTTTAAACCATTTCTCTGTACATTTAGAAAAGTATAAATAGCTAGGTCTTTACTCTCTCTCTGTATTTTAGTTATTGAATAAAGTTTTCATAGGTAAAAATTTATGCAGGAAAATAAACTTATTTTAGAATAAGATGGCAAAGCCTCAAAACATATCTTTACAAATCAGACCAGAGGGGGATTGTTTATGTATATGCTGAATGGAAAGAACATACAAATGAGTTATTGCTGATAGGCAAATGGCTTAGCTTGTAAAAAGGTTAAAGCAGAATTGTTCTCAATGCAAAGTGCTGTAGGAACACTTGCAGGCAAACAACATGTGCTTGATGCCATTCCTGAGGTAGATAATGACCCTGTAGTGGCCATGAATCTCCTGATAAGACAGGCCCAAACAGTTGAGCATGGCCTAGTTTATATTTGAAATGGGTTCAGGGCGCTATTGCTTTGAACATTTGACTCATTTCCAATGAAACTGTTTCCAACAATTGTACACGGTCCTCTCCACTGTTGACCTATGCTTTCACTGGTGGTCAAAATCTCATTGGCCTTTAGACATTGTCCAGGTTAAGCTGCTCAGAACCAAAAAGGATTCAATAGGAAATTATGTATATCAAGGAGTTTGAATTTCACAGGCTTTGAAACTGAGCTGTCTTTTTTCCAGCCTTCATATTTGACTAATTTAAAATAAATTAGGAATATTTTTTAAGCAAAGAAGACCTGTTGTACAGGTTAAGATCTAGTAAGTGAATTTTTTAACATTTTTATTTGGATATAGGCAAAAAGCAGTTGCAAAATGCCACAAAAGACTGGAAAAGTAGAATATGTTCTACTTTTCCAAGTTTCTATCATTTACATGCAGAGGATCTATTCCTATGTAACCAGCAATAATAAAATGTTTGGCCTACTAGATGAATGGGGGAGCAACAGATACTGGCTACCTGGAATTTAGAGAAGTTTTCAATGCTGTTTGCCATAAGATCCTCACAGAGAAGCTAAAATAGTATCTGAGTGTGAATCTTACTAACATATATAAATACTACAAGAGGGTATGCAAAGACTATGAACCCAGGCTTGCTTGTGGTGCCTAGGGAAAGGACCAGAGGCAATGGACTAAAACAGAAACAAAGGAAGCTTCATCTGAATATCAGGAAACAATCTTTTACTGTGAGGGCTGCTGAACACATGCACAGGTTATCCAGAGAGGGTATGGAGCCTCCATCTGTGGATATACTCAAAATCTGTTTTGACATGGTCCTGGACAACTGCTTTTGTAGGGGGTTGGACCACAGGTTCCTGCCAACCTCAACCATTCAAAGTTTTTCTGTGATGGGGGAGTGAAAAAAATCCACCAGTACCTGAGTACGGCCACATTAGTGTCTTCCACTTCACATAACAGGAAAAGAATAGAAAGAACTCTCCTTAGAAGTTGTCTATGTTTCAAATCTTTTGAAAGTAGAAATAGTTGGTTGTTTATGTGGTTTTTTTTTGTTTGTTTTGTTGTTTTTTCATTTTTTTTTTTAATGCAAAACCAATCTCCATGGAGTTACAGTGCATATTAAAGCTAAGGTGCATCATACATGTGAACTGATAAACACAGCAGAGGAGGAATAGGGCCTTTGTGTGTCCTAGATTTCCCCTAAATGAAGAGCTGTTCATTCTACCTTTGAAAGCATCCATAAAAATTTTTCTTTGGATATCATGAAAGGTTTTGCTCATTCTTTGGGGGAGACTGTGCTTTTCATAATCATGCTGGTAATTTCCATCATACCTCTCATGGTTCCTTAGCAGAATACTGCACCCTTTATGACAATCCAGTCTTTCCTGTATGGCAGACAGCCCCAGAAGGGTGATATACAAGAACGGCCAAGAGACCCTTCATTATGAAAAATAGTTCCCAGACTCAAAAATGAAAAATAATAATTTCTGCCTCTGTTTCTTTAGAAAGCAATAATAAAAGGACAATGTATCTATATCCCAAAAAAGATAAGGTTTATCCCTTTTTGAATTTGAAATGTCAAGTGAAATATTAAGAATATTCAGCCATGTCTATAATAAAAAAGAATTAAAAAGTCTAGCTTTGGTTTTTTTAAGTGTGGTATGAAGAAACATATTTAGCAACCAGCCACACGGCAGTAAAATTGATTTCTGGTTTATCTGGTGTAGCTCTGAGTCTCTCACCGAGCTGGGAAATAATTGATTGCTTGAAGCCTTGTAGCAGTAGTTAAAAATTGATAAATGCTAAAGCCAGCACAGTGTTTTATAGATTCTTAAGAGTTGTGGAGCCTCCATATTTCTTTCTCATCACCAGCTCTAGATCATGTGGTGAAATTTAAAAGACGCTTCATCTTACCCTTAGTAAATTATATTCGGCAAATCTACAACCTTTTACTGTGGGATAGAAAGCAAAATCTTTCGGCACTGATGGCTAACATATGAAACTAAGGATGTTTTTGCAAGTTAGCCTACTGGTTTAGATCAGCTGCTTAGATTACAGTAAACACCTACAAAATGTCTATGTCTGTAATCACAGTTTGTTAATGTTTAGAAAAATTACTGGTATTGATAGCTATGATGTTTGTAAATAAATAAAACTGCTGTACTAAATAAAGAAATAAATTACTGTAAAAAAATCAGTATCAGGTCCCATTTGGCAAAGAAGTGCCTAAATACAATACAAGTTTCCTTTATTAATTCAGGAAGTTGGCTGCACTAATATATCAGCTGACTTTTATACTGGGGCATGTGTTCTGGTGCTATAAGCACCTTAGTTCAAATTATCACAGTATAGTGATGCTACTTCCACATCAAATTAGTCAATAAATATCTTAGTTTCATAGTCATCCCCTAAAATAGGAAGAAAGTGAGTGAAATAATTGATTATTGAGGCAAATTTCACTACTAGTTCCTTAACTGAATAGAAAATACAGCAGGCAACAGAACTCAGACTACTACACTTCTATTTAGAGCTAGAGCTCAAATTACTTATTTGCTGACTATTTTGCTAAGCAAACAAAAATATTTTAAATTGTTTCTGTAAACTCAGCAACTCAGCACTTAGCTTCAACATAGCTGGTTACATCTGGGATCAAGCTGCAGTTTTCCTTTGCAGATGAATGAGACAGGTAATTAGCATCAAAATAGTCTGTTTATTCATGAAAATCCTGCTTTCTAAGGCTGTGGGATGAAGTTGATCTTCAAGTCAGACCACCTCTTGCATGACACAGTCCACAACATTTCGTATGCAATGCCTGAAGGAAACTCAATGGCCTTAGGAACACTGCAGTGTATTGCTATTTTTCTTGTCAGCATTATTAATATTTTTGAACAGCTAATGTGATGAAGACTTGAAACAATTACAATAATGATGGAACTAAATCCTTGTCCTCCACTTGCTCCTTCCTTTTCTACTTTAGGACTGTTTTATCTACTGCCTTGAAAAAGAGGATAGAGAGGGAAAGAAATGTAAGCAAACACAATCATATCCTGAAGGAGCTGCTTTCTCACCAAATCACATGACACTGAATAAACCCTAATTAAAATGTCCCTGAGGGGTCTGATTTTATATTTTTTTATCAGGTTCTTCTTCCCCCATTTCACCTCCAAATCATGCTGGGGTGTCATCTGGAGCTCCATCAGGACTGTGGAGTGTGTGTGGTCTCAGCTTCCTCCTTTTCTTGAACTGTTTTCCAACTCAATTAGCTTCAGTACTCCAGTTTCAGTAGTGCTGGAAAAACACATCTTGAACACGCAGCTTTGCAGTTAAAAGTGCTACATTCTCCTCATGCAAATAAGTGCATGTGTGTGCGTTTCATCAGCTTGTGCTAGGTGAGGTATTTTAATATAATCAGCATTACCTAGACTCGAAGACATGGTGATGGCTTGTCACCCATGAGTTTCTTGCTGAAGAATGTTAATGTTGCTTTTAAAAATGCATAATTCTACATGTATCGAATTGAGTTATATGCATCAATGGAATTGTCTCCAAAAGGCCAGGGAATTCTGCTTGGCCCAAACAGTTAGAATTTAGATGCTGAGAGATAAGATACACTCAACCGCTTTGGTTCTTTGCATGCCCTAATAAAATGCTTCTTTGAAGAGTTTTTAAACAAAAACCTCTTTAAACATGAGAATTTTGAATTATCAGAAATCCAATGTCTTTTACCCAAATCACTGATTTTGTATCGGCAGTGAATTTGCCCTGGGAAAGAGTGGCCCAAATTGAACAGTAAGGTTCTGACTTCCTGTTTCCATCTTTCTTCAGCTTTCAGTGGATGCACAGTTTCATAGGTGAAACACATTTAGATGCAATGCTGTGCTTAAATATACATTACCCCCCCAAATGCAACACTGTGTTGAGATGCTGTGCAAACCCTGCATGTAATTCATCTCCCTAATGTTATATCCCATTAAAAGTAGAAAAGTAATAGCGTAGGATATGAAACAAACGAGCAAGAAAAAATATTTTTTACTGCAGAAAGCTCTTGCAGGTTAATAAGCAGTTTGTGGGAAGCATCTTCTGATTTTTAAAAAAGCTGGATTTAAAAGTTGTCAAATTTGTAACTGTCAGAAAAACCCAGCTGAAAGATAAGCAGAGAACCATCAGTTCCCTCTCAAAGCTCTAAGTTGTCTTTATCTAAAAAGAAACATGATTAATCATCACATTTGCACAGTTCTTTTCTTTAAATATTTTCCATTTCTTCACAATTCAGATCACTCTGTTGCAATAAGAATATATTGCCATTATGTGACTTACAGTATTGCCCTGTAATATGACAGCATCTTTCATTATGGGATCTAATTTCACTCTTTTGAATTTAAATTACTTTTCCTTACTCATTACATGTCTTTTCTGTAACTTCCATCATAGGCATTTTTCTTTTGGTAATTCACAAACATCCATAACTTCTGATAACTTTGTCTTCAAGGACAGAAAGATAAATAGGGTATCCATGCATAGTTGTAATCTTCTTGATCTTGAAAATGCAACTATATATTATGATGGGTGTTTAGAAGCATAGGAACAGGGAAAAAAAGCTGAATAATTGCTCTTTAAACAGATCTAGCATGAGAAATGCAGATAAGCTCTAATAGCGACCTAAAATCTTCAAGTAGCCATCAATCATGTTTCTGCACAATATGTAAAACTTGAATCATGCTGTGTTGGAAGACCCCATAAACAAAAGTCATAAAAAAACTGTATGTTTTATCTGAAAAAGTGAAGAAGGGGTAATAAAAAACAAACAAAAAAACAGTATTCAAGACGTGAACTCCATGAATAAGTTTGTGGGATCATCCTCCTAACTAATGTGATAGGAGATCCACTCTGCACCACAGCCTAATGGTCCATGTGGCACATGGAAGGTTATCACTACCACGATGATTTGTGCAGTGTCCTGCTGGTCCTTCTTCACCCTGCAGTGTGATGGAGGAGGAAGGATGAGTACTCTCTCTGTTGACTGGGTAATTATTTTGCTCATAGGTGCACAAGTCATGAATTGCAAGTTACGAGTTAAGGATTAGAGAACTCAGAAATTAGAAAGTACATGAATGAATTAGCAAGGAGATGAACTAGTTAATCCACATTCGACTAATCTTTACAGGTGGGATTCAGCCCTTGTTTGGGGTTTGCTTTCTTTCCTAATGAATTCATCAAATAAAGATTAATTTCACAGAATATGGTATCCTGTGAAATCAAGAGATCCAAGCAGATTTTAGTGCACCTTCTAGACTCACTGATACAGTACAGACTACATAAGTGGTCAGTGGGGTGGACTAAAAACTAGCTGAACTGTCAGGGTCACAGGATGGTGATGAGTGGCATGAAATCCAGGTGATGTCAGTAACCAGTGATGTACCCCAGGGAATACATTAAGGCCAGTACTATTTAACTTTGTCATAAATACCGTGGGCAGAGCACTCTCAACAAGTTTGCAGATGTTATAATATCAGGAGGAATGGTCAGTACACCAGATGGATTCACTGCCATGCAGAGGGGTGTGGACAGTCTAGAGAAATGGGCTGATCAGAACCTTCAGCACAGGTTCAGAACTTCAGCAGAGGGAAATAAAAGAATCCTGCTGCTGTGGATGAATAATCCCATGCGCTTGGGCAGGCTGGTGACAGACTGGTTGGAGGGTAGCTTTGCAGAAAATAACACAGGGGTCCTAGTGGATACCAGGTTGGAGAGAAGTAAGAAATATGCCCTTGAGGCAAAGTCCAACAGCCTACATTAGACAGAGCACTGCCAGCAGGCCAAAGCAGGTAATCTTTCCATTCTACTCAGCATTGGAGCATACTGCTATAGCTTGCCATGAGGAGATATTCCATAAGGATGTATGTCTATAAGGGTAGAGATCTTGGGGAGCTTTGCTTCTTCTCTAAGCTGGACAAATATGTGCCAGTAATGTTTGGTCTGTGCTGATAACCCTGCCTGCAAGGCCAGGTGTGTTGTGGCAGGCAGAGCAACATGGTCATCAGCTTCTGCAGATGGTGTTCACAGTTAGCAAATTCAAACAGAGAAAGTTTTCTCCTCAAGGCACTATCTGTTTATAACAATCAAGAACTTAGAACAATGACATAGCAGTGTCTTTTTTGTTTAATCTGTATGATTGTAATACAAGTTAGGTTTCTCACTAGGGCTTATGACTTTCTCTGTATATTTTGGCCCCTGTTTTCTGTCCTGTGAGGAAGAAAGTCCCTGCAGATTTCAGAGCTTTCAGACTGGGCCGATCTCCATAATGTTTATAAGGAAAAGGCATATTTAGAGATGCAAAATGGTAAGTAAAAATGACTGCTTCAACAAAACCCAACCCCGTCAGTTTCTTTTTATGGACTGTTACATTTTTCTTCAAATTCAACATTTTTATCACTACTAGAAAGATTTTTAGTGCTGAAAATGAAATATAGAAGTAATCCTAAAACATTGGGGTTTGGGAGAATGGCCACATTGGTAATTACCCATAAGCCTTCACAGCACAGCAAGAAATGTTTTTATGATTTATTTCTATTGTTTAGAAAAATCTAGAAAGCCTGTACAATACAGTATGCCCTGATATTAGCTTTACCTCAGCAACCTTACTGAAGCTTAACTTAGTGAAGTAATAAATTCAGAAATGTCTTTCTGCATGCATTTGTTTCATAGATTTATTATCCATAAATCCACTTATAAAATGCATTGGGATACAAAGTCAACACTGCAGAAACTTCTACATACTGATTCATGTATTAAAGTCTCCATTACCAATAATATATAGAAGGTAGAACATTTAATGATGATGAACAGAGGTTAGACACAGACTGACTGATGTATGCATAATTCTCAATAGCTGCTAAAGGAAAAAAAGATATTGCCTCTATATAAGAGGCAAATAATTTTATATCTATGCATTATATTTGCACTTGTTCCTATTTATCCTATATGGGCTCTATAGACTTAAAAGCATTTGAGCAAATCTACTTATACCAGTAGAAATAGCTTCATTATATTGCATCAACCACTTCTGGGTGAAGAGTTTAGGGAAAATTGTGACTTGCTTAAAAAGAATAGAAATTTCCACTCAAGTTTCTGGAGTTCTACACTGGCAAAGCTTGGGCAGCCTGAGCACACTATATAACAAATTACGCTTTAGTTCATAAA
Source organism: Rhabdornis inornatus (assembly GCA_013397075.1). NCBI lineage: Eukaryota > Metazoa > Chordata > Aves > Passeriformes > Rhabdornithidae > Rhabdornis > Rhabdornis inornatus. Next base: position 535,021 of record VWZS01000166.1, read on the forward strand.
GCATGGCTTTGCATAAAACAATAACATTCTCATAGGTTTTAAACTTCACGCTTGAAGTGAAGAACATCAGTAAAAGTGTAACAATGATCATGTCTGTGAGAAATCCTGCCAGCAAAACTACCAGAATACCTAGCAAAATTTTACTCAGCACCTTGATGAGTTCATCACTATAAGAGAACATAATGTCTGTCAAGTTAATTTTACCTCAGTATCACCTGGACTTACATGAAGAGTTAAAGCTGATTCACAAACGACTGTTGCAATATTCGTGAACCTCCCCTTCCTTTAACCTGGCTTTTTTTGTCAGGAAGCTATTTCTGATATGTTGGGACGCTCATGGGTGTCATTTGAAAGGCTTCACTCATGCATGACAATGGGAAATAAAGTATTTAATATTGATTGAGATAAACCATGGCATTCAGACTTCTGAGCCACTGAGATACCTTGTAAAGCTTTATTCATAAAGTCCCTACAGTATTCCTACTTAAGCCAACCTTCCAGAAAACCTGTCCTCTGGGATGTGCATCAGAACACTCATGGAGGCTGGTTACTGCTGCAGGGTGTGTCTCCCATGTGAAAAGCAGAATAGGAGTAGGAATTCAAACTGTGAGAAGACTGCCTTCTCTTGAGATATTAGGCTTACACAGGTGCATGAAGGAATCCATAACTGACTTGAGAAGTTTGATATCTCTCTGAGAAAAAAATTATATATTTTCAACACAATTAAAATTAAGTCTTGATAATTTTATTGGATTGCACCAAAAGCAATATGTTTCTGCAAAATATAATTTAATCAAATGCGCATTTTTAGAGGAAAGGTTTTTATCAAGAAAGTTTTCCACTTGTTCTTTCATTCATAAACCTACTGCTTTATTTCACGATTGCCCACTGTTTATAATGCTAAGCACATAAAGCAAGTATAGGCATTTTCAATTGAATTTGTTCAACAGCCCAGTGGATTTCATTTCTGATTTTCTTTCTAAGTAGCATCAGAAATGAAGATGAGCTATTAATCTGAGAAGTCATATGCATTCTTTTTGAAATCTTCTTCAACAGCAGATATTGGTGTGCACGTGTTCGAGCAGGTACATTCTTAGGACTTTGACATACCCACAGACCTTTGAGGTGCACATTCCACACACCTGTATGTGTATATAAATCTTAGAAGGAATTAGCTGTACATGGATAATAATTTCCATCAAGGCTTGTTGGGAAGGTGCGAAACACACCTTGAAAACTTGACTGCAAATCGCAGCTGCCACAAGGTTTGTCTGTATGAGCCCATTTCTCCTCTGCATCTCCATGGAGGCAGGATATTATGCATGGCCTCTAAAGTTGTAGATGTGGGATTATTTATACATTCATACTGAAGAAGAACATTTGAGAACAGCTTCATTTCCAAGGGTGTGTTGCAGCTTTCAGTGCGTTACCTTGCATTTGGTAGAGTAGGCTACAAGAATATATCACTGTACAGTTGTATTTAAACAGAGTGGCAAAATTAAGAGGCAAGATTACACAGCTGGAATTATTTGTTTGGTAACTACCATAAAGCTGTGATTACATCCTGGAACTACTTAGTGAATAAGTAGTTTCAAAAAAAAAAAGCAAGGAATTTTCATAGGGTGACTTCTTCCTGCAGTTCACATGCAATATGTAGCCTTCAGGGATACTGCAGAACACTTTATCTATTTGAAAACGATTTGATGCTCAAATTCACTTCTGAAAACACTGACCTGTTTTTCTTTGCAAGTGCACATATGCATGCAAATGAGAGCAGAGTTTGTCCTAGAAGGGACAGACACAGTCCACACTGTTACCCAGCTTTTCTAAAAACATCTGCAGCATATCCTGAGATTCTTTTCTGTGACTGAAGGCGAACTCTATGCTTTTGCATCTGAATATAGTGATTCAAAGCCTGCTCAGTACAGGGAACCACGGTGTATTGTTTAGTCTCTGATACTTCATTTAGTGACCAAACTCAAAGGGCATTTCACTGATGAAGGAAGTGGCTTGCATTGCTACGTGTCCCAAGGATCCAGCTAGAGATCTATACAGGTGGTAGGTATATGGATGTATATACAATTGTATCTGTCTAAAGTTGATATTTTTTTAGCTATATTAAAAGGTTATTGGATTCAGTTGTGTTCACATGAATGTCCTTTATGAAGAATATGTGATGGTAGTAATAATCTAAGATAAAGGAGGGAAACCTATCTTAATATATGTACACTACACAGGGATTATATTTTGTGAGCATTATACATGCTCAGTTCAATTGTGGAACACCTAAATACTCTCAGAACATGTTATTTTGTTATTTAATTATGTCCTCTTTATAGTTTTTTCTATTCAGCAAACTTAAATCCTAATATATAAATAGATATGCTGTCTGGCACTGCTTAAACTCTCTTATAGCTAAAAGAAGTTTGTCATGGTTTAACCCAGGAAATCAGCCTAGACCATAGTGGGAGAACCACTGGAACACTAATAAAATCAGTAATTACTAAAAATGAGAATATAATATATATATTACATGTATATATATATTACATATAATACAAAATAATATATATATTAT